>JAFBJU010000541.1:0-43156 GCA_016785305.1 Colistium nudipinnis | reverse complement strand
GGGGGGGGGGGGGGGGGGGGGGGGGGGGGGGGGGGGGGGGTCTACATATTTAAAACATCTTGCCAGATGTGGCATTGGTCACATATGAAGGATATAAAGTAATGAACATTTAACTCCATCACATCAGTCCTTAAGTGCCCTCCCTCCGTGCCCACACTTATTTGCGGGCCTGAAATGAAACTCATCTTTTCTCTCCGCGTTCAAGGATCCCTCCAGCTTGAACCCTGTTCACATACCTCTGCTCAGGAGAAACCATAACACATCCCTGACCACACGTGTCGACCACACTGTCTCTTTGTGTTTCTATTTTAGGGAGCAGCAACAATTCTGCAGGGAATAAGGTTTTTCCATTTTGACCTCCCAGGCGGTGTTTGGGAAGAGAGGCCAAAGGGTCACCACCCAGCGTCGGTGGGAATAAAGTCAGGGAAACCCCTGGAGCCCCACGTAACGAGGCAACATTAACAACGCTTCGTTGATGATGAAAATATACTGTGTGGAAGAAAATGACTTAGTTAACCGATTAACCAATGTACAAGTATATCATTTGAAGAGATTCATAATTGAACGATGCCATGTGTATTTTACGCGTGCCTATCAAGAATGAGAGCCTGTCATCTGAACGTTGAGATGTAAACTTCCAATCTCGTGTCTCTGTGTTCCCTCTCCGACAGGATCTCACAATAAAATGTGACTCTCGTCCTCTTCCAACACTCCGGGCGATCTCTCCAGCATTCCTCCTTGTTTGTCGTCATGGTGCCAGCGGGACAGCGCCGCTATATAAGGCGCCTCCTCTCGACGGTGCTGAGCCAGAACGACAAAGAGAGAACAACCTTCTGCAACAGCACGGCCCGAGAGGAGCGAGTGTTTCATCCTGACCCAGAGGACTCAAGTCAGATCCTGCGAAGGGCAACCCGACACTTTTCCTGACCGCAGATATTTTGGATTCTGCTCTCATTAACACGAATATGTCCAGCCCTTTGAAGAGAAGCCTATTCTTCTTTTTCCTGACGGCACAGGTAAGCATTAAAAACGTAACTGAATTGCACGTATACGTTTTTTTTTTCCATCAGCATTTTAGCCTCTGGACAATGATATTTCAACTGGCAGCGTTTAGACCAATCAATTATTATTCTTTCTACGTTAATAAGGATAAACGTGAAGATGATGTTTGTTTGGAAGGAGGGGACCCATTTAAATTGCAGTTTTAAACGACGTCCTCATTTTACTCGATCAACTTTTCCCGCATTAGACATGCATTTGACTGTGCTTTATCGCTCACGTAATGTCACACTCAGAAAATATTTACTCTTGCACCCTGTGATGTGTGTTTTCTTATTCGAAAAAACGTGTTTTCGGCTTTAACATTGAATCACTGTTGACAGTGATGAACTATCAATCAATGCTTGGGCCTGGAAAAAGACTGAGACTGAGGTGTAAATCAACTGTATTTTTTTCTTCCCACCCAGGTGTTTACACTAGTCTGGTCCCAGGCATGTCCTCGGAGATGCCTGTGCCCTAAGGAGCCCCCCATGTGTCCCCCTGGGGTGCCCCTGATCCTGGACGACTGCGTGTGCTGCCTAGTGTGCGCCCGTCAGAGAGGGCAGGTCTGCTCCGATATGAACCCCTGTGAACCACGCAAAGGGCTGAAGTGCGACTACACAGCCGACGTCCACAGGAGGACCGGTATCTGTACAGGTGAGTCGGTCACAAATGTAATCCAGAATGTCCTGTACGTGGCAATGCTCCGCCAGTAAATAAGTGTCTCATGACTAATAATAATAGTATAATTCATAATCAAAACAAATAATAATTCGAAATTCAACGTGATCTCTGTCTTTCCTTCAGCTCATGTGGGGGATGTGTGCGTTCTGGGTGGTTCTGTCTACCAGAACGGCCAGACCTTCTTCCCCAGCTGTAAGTACCAGTGCATGTGCCGTGACGGACAGATCGCCTGCTTGCCACGCTGCAACGTGGATGTGATGCTGCCCGGGCCCGACTGCCCCATGCCACGGAAGATTCAGGTGCCTGGGGAGTGCTGCGAGAAGTGGGTGTGTGAGCCCCAAGCTGAGGCCAGTGCGCTGGGCGGCTTTGCCATGGCCGGTGAGTAGGCTGGAGGAGAGGAACCGTGTTGGAAGGACATATAGACATTTATACCTCATCGCCTATATCTCTTTGAGGCTGTTGTCAATCCAGTGTGAGGCAAAGTTTAAAGGTTATGTACATTTCTCTGACCTGTTCAGGCTAAGGGGGCGGGCCCCTTGGAGGGAAACCCAGAGGAAAATAGGATAAGGGAGAAAAGACAAGGACACAGAGGGTAAAGGGACAGTCGTGCCACTTTGGTACCACATGAGAATCCATTTTTATTCAAACACATGTTTGTCGGTGATCATAGAGCGTGTAAAGTTTGTTTATTAGGGTTTTTTTTTCCCTTGAAAATGAAATGAAATGAATTTCTACCAGTATGTTGCTCAGCAGCTTCGTTTTCCTTTTGAAATAATGCAGAATTTTGATCAGATGATGTGTGGATTTCTTATTCCTCCGTCCCTCCGTGTGTTCCTTAAGCCTATCGCCAGGAAGACACGGTGAGCTTTGACGGCTGGGACCCCAGCCTGAACTGCATCGAGCAGACCACGGAGTGGGGCGCCTGCACCCAGACCTGTGGCATGGGGGTGTCCACCAGAGTGACCAACAAGAACCGCCGGTGTGAGATGGTGAAGCAGAGCCGCTTGTGCATGATCAGGCCCTGTGACGACCTGCAGGATCAGACTCAGCTGGCACAGCTTCCTACAAAGGTGCTTAATGAGTTTCTGCATTTCCTTTCATTGCAGATGTTGGTTGCAGAGAAAATATATTATAATGATTTGATGATGATAATTGTTGTTATTATTCTTATGATGATGATGAGGATGATGATGATGATGATGATGATGATGATGATGATGATGATGACGATGATGATGATGATGAGGATGATGAGGATGATGATGATGATGATGATGATGATGATATCTTTTTTTATTATATCTTTTTTTATTATATCTTTTTTATTATATCTTTTTTATTATATCTTTTATTATTATTATTATTAGACACTTGATTGGTCATTGTTTTCTTGAGAGATATGGTACAAACTCTCCCTGTCTGTCTCTCTTCCTGCAGAGAGGCAGCAAGTGCCAGAGGATGGTGAGGAGCAGCAAAGCCGTCCACCTCTCCTACAAGAACTGCACCAGTGTCCTGGCCTACAAGCCTCGCTACTGTGGCGCCTGCACGGACGGCCGCTGCTGTACCCCCCACAGAACCAAGACCGCGCTGGTGGAGTTCCAGTGTGCCAACAATAAAACGGTCAGGAGGCCGGTCATGGCCATCCTGACCTGTGCTTGCCACAGCAACTGCCCCCGAGACAATGCTGTGTGGCAGCACAGTGAGCTGGGATACAGTGGCATGAGGTTATAGGTCAACAATGACGTTTTTTTTCACTTTTAAATCACAAACATGAGTTGCATTAACTCTTAATATTTGATTAAAAAGACTAGCTAGAACAAGGCTGTTCACAACATATCGCGTTTATTGTGTGGGCCAATATTTAATGACATGTCCGCCATTCAATAATTGATGCATATTACTTTTAAGAATCATGTATAACTAGGTGGCTCTTTAACTGGAGAGGAATCACGTAAGATCCTGTGGATAAATTAGTGTCATATTCTCTAACAGTAAAGCACTTAAAACGGACAAATTGATTCACTCTACTTCTGCAGATCAGGTCATTCACAACATGCTTTTGTTTGACAGTGGTTTGTTGTTGTCCTTGCACATTGAGGTGAAGAGTCACAGCCGCAGCATCTTTGACGTTATACTTCAGCCAACTGCTTCAAGAGCTGTATGCCTTTTAATTTCATCCCTTGCTATGCTGGACCATTTTGACATCCTTAATCGAGATACGTTAATGTTTTTTTTTATTGTTTAAGCCCATGACTTATGCATTGATAAAACACGAGATAGCAGCAACATGGCAGAACGAAGTAGAGCAGATAGGGTGGGGCGAGGTGCGCTCCTATTTTTTACTGCTACTGCCGTGAGAATTTCTACAACCATGGGACACATTTTTGAAATAATTGGAGTGTATCTTTGACCTGGTCCTCACCAAGGGCTCAACCGGTGAATGAGGGGTCACTGCGATGACTTTGTGTCATTTCTAACATCTGCCTAAAAACAAGGCAAAATGCATAATGTGTATGAGATGTTGGGGATTTTGGCCCAGAAAGAATGTTATTACTTTTTGTTGTTTGTCAAAAGTAGTGCACATACACAACAGCTATGATGACAAAAGTTTTGTATATACTTGCTGTATAGTTTGTTTAATTGAGTGTGTATCAAATACACAGTGTTAACTGGTATAAATGTAGACATGAATTGGATATTTTCTTATGGCTTTCTTGCTTACTTGAATTATACTTCACATTGCTTGTTTGTGTATCTGCCAGAACAATAGTGCAAAACATGACATCAATAAATGTGTATTTTTTTGTATCAATGTTTGAATGTGGTAGTTAAATGGAGCATCGGCTAATGCCTATATTGCATTACAGTGTGGGTTTACTGGGCTGATAGTGAAAGCGATGATTTGACATCTGCCCCTAATGGTGCAGATGAAAGAGAAAAGGCAAATAAAGAGAAGGGGCATAAAAAATGACATGAGCTTTATGAAAATGCACATCAAGTATTAATGAATACTAACAATTTGGCTGCTCTACGTTTAGTTTTGGGAGACTCATTCGCTTCATAACATGATTTTCATATATATTATAATATCTTGGATCTTTGTATTTTATCAAAAAGAAAAGGAACATCGAATTATATTATGTACTTACTTGAACTGATTTCTTTTCTGAGATAGATTTCTGAGATCCAAATGAATCTTGGAAGTTTCCACACATCTGCATTTAGAATAATCTTGAGTTTGGATTCCAATCCAGTACCCAGGAGCTAACAAACCCCTGTGGGCCCCGCGGCCAGTGGGAGGTGACATTTGACCTCTCTCAGTGAACCGCACCTGGGGAGTTCGCGGAGGAAAATCCCTCTGATTCCCTGTAGAATTGCTCCGGCTTCTTTAAATAGCTCCTCCGTCGGAAACTTCGGGTCATCCGCAGCTGGACTCCGTGGGGGAACTGACACTGTGGTCGACACATCTGGTTGCACACATGCCATGGTTTCTGCTGTGCACAGGTGTGCGGGTATGTTCCGTGTCGGGTATATTTGTGGATCTAGGATTTGAAGCTTATTCCTGTGTTGCACTCGTTGTAAACATCATAGGATAAACGGAGAAAACAGAAGAGAGACAGATGCTTTTGGCGTAGGTGGAGGCCGTGATCGTTTGTTTGTTTGTCCGTCCAAATATTTCAACAACATGGTGACTGCAATGGAATATTATGCAGACGTTAAACATGTTGTGCGCGAACCATCATACCATTGTTCCTGGTAGCCTCTTGGCATAGTGATATAAGCATTTGGTTACAAAAAAAAAGGTGTTCTGAACCACAGCCATTAATATACCCTGTAATCCTGTCTGGATTTCTCTCTATATATGACACCTCAATAAATCCTTACGACTTAATACTGAGCGAGTTGAATTTTGCACATGTGCACGTTTCTCTTTTGAAGGAAAACCGTATGGCCCAGGTGAAAAGAATTTGGTTTTATGATGATGTTGAAAGCATGTCAGTTTTTTGTATATACCTAAACTTGTTACATGGCTCAGACCTGGCATCTTTGCCTGAATGATTCTGTGAAACAATCCAAATTCGTGACCGCCTGAATGATTGGCTGCTACATTTCAGAAAGAACACTGTGCAGACCAGAACTGGCTGGTTTCCTGAGACATTTTCAGAACTCTTAGTTCATCTATTGAATTACTGAGGAAGAATGTTAAATCTGGTTTGTGGGGATGAGATATATGTTCTGCTGCGTATTCTGGTCTGTCACTATAATTAAAAAGAAAAATCTTGTTTGAAAGAACAGAAATTCAATAGTCCAACAAAGTGCTTTTGAAATGACACAAATGATTATGTTCATCGTGCAAACGTTTCATCCTTTAACCTCAGAACAACTTTTTGACACAAAAACATGGTTTCAGACTTGATCAAATATCTAACAAACAATCTTTGTATTTGAATGTATACAAATACATGTATACAAACACGACGATAATATAGACATTAAATGTGGTGGCACAATGGCGCGAAGACATTCTCAGTCTAACCATGTGTTTCCCCTGTCCTCATCGGGAAGGTGCGAGCTATCGTTTCTGTGAAATGTGAGTGGATGGCTCCCTCTGATGGTGTACTTGAAAACAGCAAGGGATCTGTCTGCGTCTGTCTCTGCGATGCACAAACTCTCTGGTGAAGGTATGGGGTATGTTTACTAGTAAGAGGTCGAACGGGTTTCAAAAAGTTCATTTTCTTTATTGTTTTGGAAGTGTTGCGGTGGTAGCCTCCGCTTCTCATGAACCCCCTCACACTTTGAACCTTTTTAATCAAATAATGACTGGACATAAATGATGATTTTGAGAAATAAAGGGCTAGTGATCTCTGCATGTTGTTTTCCCCTTTTTTTAATATGTTTTCTAACGAAAACTTAATGCTGAATCAATTAATAACTAACTGGTTGTTATTGCGAATTGTAAACGCAGCTAATCAGAAAGCAAGTGTGGTGGGGTTTCCCATTATTGTGAACCAACGTGGTTGTAAATGCTTCTCTAGCTCCTCCCCTTTAACCACGCCCCTGATCCGGTGCCTGACTATATAAAACACCTGTTTAACAGCAGCTCTGTTTGGCTTTCGCCTGTCTTGCTGTTCGGGGGAGTGGCTCCTGCTCTGAGAGGTATGTAACTGGATTTACCGTGTGTACTATATGTGCCCCCCAGTTGATATTTTATTGAGCGCAATTATAGGTGTGTGTGTGTGTGTGTGTTTGTTTGTATGTGGCTGGCCGCAACTTGCTTTTTTTGTGTTTTTATTTTGCTGCTTTGTCTTTGTTTTGCCCTGTTTTGGCGATGCTGTCTTTTTATGTTTTACCACTTTGGGAGCTTGAGCACACTGGGTTGCTGTTTCTGGGTTTATTGCTTTGTTTGTTTTGTGGATTTGTTGTCTGTTTTTATTTTCCTTCGTTTGGTTTAGTGCTAATGTAACTCGCCTAAAATGGTGTGGTGAGTTCAGGGTAGCACCACAGCGAGTTGCCGCTCTGACCCTGTATGGGCACCTTGTAGGCGCAATGAGGCTTGCACTGTGCGCGTGACCCAAGAGAGACGCAGATATAGTTGAGCACACAGGTAACGTGTATGAAAACGTGAAGTGGATTAAAGAACGATAAATATGAAAAAGAGTTACAAAAAGTAAGCGATCGATTGACTCTTGTTTTGATGCGACGAGTGTTTCCGGTTGCGCCATGCTTGAAGAGCTGTAGGAGGTTTTAAAAACGTTTGTGTTAAATGTGGTTGTTAGTACATTAAAGGTAAAAAAAAAAACACGTTTAAAAAATCTTTAGGAAGTGGGCTTATTCATTACACTTGCATGCACTTATTGTAAGTCGCTTTGGACAAGAGCGTAATTGCTCATCTTTCCATTTCATGACACGTTAGAGATGTGGAAGAAAAGCATGTCTGGTCAAAGCTAAAATGGAATAAATCGATTGGTCTAATGATTCAAACATTGACGTTGATTCATTCGAAGTTGGTGAGATTTCATTTATATATAAACACTGTTATTAACTTGATTGTTCTGTCCTATTTGTGCAGGCTTTTTATTTTTATCCTGGATCCTGGATTTGAGCTTGAAGATTGGAGGTTTGTGGGCGAGCCAGACCGCGCTGTCCTACTTCCACCTCCCTCAGTGGATTCATCTCGGATTGTCAGGATTTCAGATAAGAAATGACACAATCACTTAACCAACCAGGATAATGAAAAATATGTGACACATGTGAACAAAAAGATAACGGTAAAAGGAATACAATAAATACAAAAGGGACGCGGAAATAAAATAAATTTTATTTTGGGTTATTCTAATGTGTGAATTTGATAAAGAGCTCTATTTTTATTTTGGGGTTTATGCGCTTCATAACTGATGCAGTTGTCTTTGTTAAACTTTAATAAATCTGTCAACAATTCACTATACTAAATCTGTCAGAATCAAGTAATAAGTTCGCAATGTTGTAGTTATCCGAGCTACACTAATATAACTTGTTTGCTTACTGGCTAATTTGTGTGATTTATTTGGATTTTATCCAGGAAGTGGACTAATCATCTTATCTTAAATATTATATTATATTACATTACATTACATTATAGAAGCAGATTTAATCAACTTTGCCCTTGTTTATTTATTGTTTAATGCAGCTACGACAAAACCAGAGCACTGAGAACAATGATCAGGCCTAAAAACAATGATTTTTTTTCACACATGGTTGATTTTTTTTTGCTGATGAGCATGGGGGTGGGGGCTCAGTTTATATGTGGCCAGTGTAAGATAATCATAGTTTATCATAGATCATAGGTGCACTGTTCACACCATAGAGGGACAACAGTCCCAGGTTTCTTTAGCAAGAGGAGGTTGACGGGGACATTAGTTAAAACCTTGGAGTTGGTGTTGTTCCTCAAACTGATGATCCAGGCTCCATTCCTGGGGTTTGATAGGGTTGTTTTCATCCCACGCATCAACTCTCTGACCACTCGTACCAGAATCTTTCCCTTTTTTTCCCAAGAGGAAGGCATATCTGCTGAATGTGTCCATGTCTGTATTTTCAAATAGACAAATATGAGAAGCCGGCCCTCGTTTCGAAGCTGCTGAGAATAGGATAAGATCGTTTGCAGCGCCTGGCTCCAGTTTAGTGATTCTCCTGAGCTCATTCATTTCCTTATCCCGCTCTTTGACCAGCATCTTTGCGTTCCTCTCTGTTGATCTCTGTTTGTGTTCATCACACTCATCAGTTCAGATGGTTTTCCCCGGATGGAGAATGTGAAAGTAGTGAGGAGCTGAACACTATTTTCTTTAGCTTTCTCCTTTTTTTTTTGCCTCTTGGTGTCCACTGCTGAACTTTCTGCTGTTGCTCTTGTATCATCTCCTGCATTTCCACCTGCCACTTTCTTTGGTACCGATAGTTAGCCACTTATTAGGATATGGAGCAACGTTTAGAGTGGGTCCCAATTTAGGTTTGCAGACGCATGGAAAAAATTTGCCAATGCTGGTCAATAAAAGTAACTCCAATTTCTATGTTTAGTCAACTGGGAGAATGCAGGTCATGTTTTATTCATGTATGTACAAGACATGCAACAAAAGAGGGAGAGATGAAAATAAGGATTTGCGTAGGTAGAGGTGGAAACCAAAAGAGCAGAGCTAGAATAAAACGAATATAGAGGGAGCGGATGAGGGAAATAAGAGAAAGGTTGGGTTCCAGTGTGTAACATCTCTGTCTGGGAATACAATTCTGCAGGCTGTTTTTGTTCATGCTGAAAGAAACTGGGTCATGACATTTATTAGTTAACCAATTTCATAAACCATGTCGAGAGAAAGCCTGAATCCCCTCTTGCACAAACACCGAGATGCTCTTGAACGGAACACTTCACTTAATAACCCAAGAATCTCTGTTCATGAAAAAAATAAATAAAAACACAAAGCCCATGTGTGTTTGTGTGTTGCTACCTTTCTATGCAGCTGCTCCCTATTGCAATGAAATAAATTGTGAAATCAACATACTTTAAATACCCTCACCTTTAATGGGATTGCATTCTCGGTTTGCTTGTTAAGTTTGTTTTGAAGGCCATTACCACAACAAAGAATATGCATTCAATCTAATATCCCATTTCCATATAAAAGTAAAAATCAATTGAAGCTCCTACACCTCATTAAACCAAAATAATCTCACTATTTCTGTGTCGGTCTCAAAATAAATAAGCTAATCATCTTTTATGTGCAGTTCAGTAGAATCTGGTTTAATGGTTTAATATGCCTTTATTTCTCATACAAATCACTTTCTATTTGTTTTAACTTAAAATCTAGAGAAACTGTTATTTTCAATCTTTTTAATTACATTTCCTTATAACACAATATCATTTTAATAATAAAACGGAACAGAAACTATTAAGCAACAACTACAAAAAAAAGTCGCCATCAGCACAGAAACACGCAAGTGCAAAACGTTATAAAATCTATTAAATGAAAACCCCATCTTGACGTCTGGGCTATATTTTAGTGTTTTACTGTTATACCTCAACATGAGCCAAACGGAAAAACGGCAAAGTCGTCACTAGGTGGCGTAGCTGGATTTTTAACAGCTCCGCGTGAAGCATGTCCTCCATCAGTCGCGTATACTACAAGGGTATAACTCAAAGTGACATTTTATAAGAGAAGATGTAAGTATATAGAGTGGAGTGTTGTTAAACCCTCACAGCTGCTGAGTTTTCCCCCCTGGTCACGCACTCACTGACTCACTCATCCATCCCTTTGTGCATTGTGAGCCCCGGGTTGCGCCACACATGGTCTGACATCACTTATTTAAACTCTAGCACCCCGAGGATGCCCTTTTCATAAGAATCATAATAATAATGGAAATGGGGAGCAGTGACTCACAGGGGTCCTCTGTGTCAGGACTTCCATTGGAAACTCTAGCTCTCCCTCTCTCTCTCTGAAACATCAAAACCGGCACAGGCGCATTCCTGTACGCGCGTAACCGACCCCGCTTCTGCACCGTGAACGCGGCCAAGGGGAACCCAGCGTGGCACAGTGGACATTTAAATCCTGCGAAGTCAGTTGTAGTATTATTTTAAATGACCGCGATTCACTTAATTTAGTTTTTGTTTTGTTTTTACAACTAAAAAGAAGCTGCCGTGATGATTAACGCCCCGTTTTCTGTGTGCCGCCGCCGTCGGTGATGTTTTGTTTTTTTTATTCTCCAAACAGACCCTGAAGATCAGTGTGTGTTAACGTGACGTTCAAGCATACACGATAGTAGGAAAAAAACATGAAGCAAGGGAAACTGGCAAAGCCCTGGTAACCGGTTCCATTTCCTACGCATCGCTCGTCATGCCTCAGCTGTGGAGCGGGGGGGATGAGGACATTTCGTGCGCGCAGGATGTCGAGATGGAATCGGCTGAGTGCGGGGGGAACAAACTCCACCCAGCTGATAGGATCTGAGGCAGGAGCGGCAGCGCAGGGCAGCGTGCGCCCACAGGGCTCGGACGTCGGCACGCCGGACAAGTCCCGCACCAAACTTCTAAGGGGGGGGCAAAGTCCGTCCTGCGCGCGCGAGTGAGGTGTGTGGGTGGGAGGAGGTGGAGGACATGCTGGAAGTTCACGCGTGAGAGCGTGCTGACGGAGAACCCGACCGCATGATATATTTTTTTGAAAGAAATGCTCCAAAGATGGCGGTGGTAGTCGGGACGGGAGTTTGGGCGTCCTCCGGAGCGCGCAAAAGTGGCTTCGCGGAGGTTTTGGTGCGCGAGCGGTGGCACAAAGTTTGGGTCCAGTTGAACGAGGAAGCGCTCACGCTGAGCTGCGAGGAGAGCGGCGAGGACGACGCGAGCGACGGCGTCACCACCAACGGGACCTGCCATGACAACAACAACGCCAACTCCAACAACGGCCCCCCAAGTGCGCGCACCGCCTTCACGGACCTCCCGGAGCGGGTGCCCGAGGCGATCGCCAACAGGAAGCGGTGCGTCAAGGTGTCCAAGCAGGAGATCGGCGGCCTGGGGGTCAGCATCAAAGGGGGGAAGGAGAACAAGATGCCCATCCTCATCAGCAAGATCTTCAAGGGGCTGGCGGCGGACCAGACCCAGGCCCTGTACGTCGGGGACGCCATCCTGTCCGTGAACGGGATGAACCTGCGGGACGCGACCCACGACGAGGCGGTGCAGGCGCTGAAACGGGCCGGGAGAGAGGTGACTCTGGAAGGTACGAGGCGTTTCACACACGTCGGGTGCATGTGCGACTGTTTTGTGTGTGTGTGTTGGTTTGGGAATGGCAAACTTTAATTATTGGTCAGCCCGCATGGAGGCTACACGTGCACGAGTTCACTTATTTATCCTGTGGACTCCACGTGATGATGAGGGATTGATTCTGCTCACCTGGTGGTGGTGGTGGTGGTGGGGGGGGGGTCTCTGCTTTCCAATGTCTAATAAGCCTTGTGCCCACGTTTCTGCATTTTGATCAGAGGTTTGCCAACATCAGCCCAAATGTTTGCAGCTATCTTCAGTCCCCTGCAAACCCCGGCCCCTTTTCCTCATGCCACACTGTGGTGAATTCATGCAGACTTAAATCCAGACACTTTTTAAATTACTTTATAAAATGTAGCCATCATGTATTTGGAATGGGATGCTGTCATTGTGATATCATCACCTCATCCTGCCGAAAAGGAATCATGTTATATATTGTTCAGAATTCTCTCCTTAAATGGCAGCCATTTCCAAGGCTGATGTTGGGTTTGTTTATGCGTATCCTCCTTTGGGTCAATGTCTCTCTCTCTCTCTCTCTCTCTCTCCCTCCCTCTCTCCCCTGTTCCCCAAGAAACAAAGCGCCACACTGCAAGTTTTATAATCTACTTATCAGCTGACTGCATTCACTTAGTGTCCCAGGTAGCCTGTAAGTCGTGGCCTTGATTGACAAAGACTGAGAATGAAAACCTCGGCTGTAGGATGTAATTAATTTTTCCATCAGTGAAAAGGGCTATTGGTCGTTAATGGGAGCTTAGAGAGGAAAGGTGGTCATTTTTAATTACATCAGCCTTTCCTATTTATGTCTCATTTCATGAAATGTGTTTTCGTACTTATCTACACAGCCACAGTTGGTTGGTTGGTCTTTCAGTTACAGTAGAGTAGGAAGATATGCGACTTTGCTCTGTGGACGCACTCGCTTTACGCCCATAGTTGGAAAACAGGGCGCTGACAGTTTATTTCTAAGGAAACAATTATACGGCCAGGGGTGCCAGGGGAGAAACATGCTAGATCAGACATTTACCTCCTCGTGCACTTTTCCTAAAGGGAGACAAGTCACTCACATGATCAGTGCATAAAAGACGGGGTTCTTGAAGTTGAAGATGACAATTAGGCCGATGGGAGGCTAAACATCATTTACCACTTTAACACACATGCGTACACGTACTTACCAAGATAAGAAGGGAGGAGAGAGAGAGAGGGAAGGAAAGAAACACAGCAGACCCATGGAAACAGAAGGAGAGCGAACGCAGGATTCTTAGAGGCTGATACTCAGAGGACTGTACGGTGTTAACTAAAGGGTAACGGAGTTCATCCTGACTGCACTCATCGTGAGAACATCTGCAGATTGGAAAGCTGTGACACACAGCGTACATTGGGACAAAGTGCATTTTTAATGGGTTGCACTGACCTGCGGGGAGGGGGGGGGTGTAAGGTACTAAACACGTGAATAAGCACATAAACAAGGAAACGTCCGATTCAACTGTTAGTTAGGAGAGAGTGTGTGTGTGTCTGTGTGCATGTGTGGGCTGTATTTTTCTGCCTTTGTGCACCTGGGGCTGTGTGTGTGTGCAAGACAGCTTTCGCTGGCGTGTCTGTGTGTTTAACTGTGGCCCTGACGAGCCACCTTGAGACTCGTTTGAGTGATGGAGGAGGGAGCGAGCTAAAACAAACCGCTCACTCCCACCTGATCCGGCGCTGTGAGAGGGGGCAGCAGATTGATGCTCCGAGCAGAGCGCCAGGGTTCAAGCCTCCTGGTCCGCAAAAATGCACACACTCTGGTGGCGTTCAGTGGCTCGCCGTGCAGTCCGACGAGCCGGGAGTGAACTCCCTTTGACGATCAATCATGTGTCACCAGGACCCTGGCGAGCGCAGCCGGGGCCGTTATTGTGTTTCAAGTGAAAGGTTTGCCGTGCTTAATAGCTTTCAATTACCTACTAATGGAACATAATAAACAGTGTCGCACGTTTTGCACAGAAGGCGTTGGTGTAGCCAGTTTAAGCCTGTAGCCCTGTCCAGTTTGTGCGGTGCGCCGTAAATCCACAGTCAGCCTTGAGTAGAGCCGAGTCTTTGCAAAAGTCGATTTAAAAAAAATATATAAGTAAATAAATAAAAAATAAAAAAAAATACAAAAAAAACTAAACAAGACAGAAAAAAAAAAAAAGCTTGTCCCGGGCAGGGATGGAATCTTCAGTGCTCGTCCCCTCCGTCCCCTCAGAATGGGTGACTCCATGGGGCGTGCTGTTTGTAGTGGCCGAGCAGAGGGAGTGCCTCAGCTGGTTCCGCATAAAACAGCTTAACATGTATGTTTGCTTTCTTTTATTTACTGTTCATGTCCTCGCACCGGCATTCCTGCAAACTCCTTCGCATGTTTACATATCACCGCAGGTGTTTGCTCTTGCAGAGTTGGAAACTGTGGTCTCTCCTTGTTCACTTTCCGTTGCCCCAGCGTGCATGGCCTGCAAAGTGTATCGAACTTGGCAGTAATCTTGCGCGACGAGAAGTGGCTGGTGGGCTGTAATTGTAATGTTTGTTGTTCAATAGCAGGCCAGAGAGGAAAACTGGCAAATTCTTGTCGTGTTTTTTGGCTATCTTCTCCCATATCAGTAATCGGCTCTGAAGCATTGCTGATGGACACACTGGCTTTTGGGAATACGTTTAATTTTTTTCTGGGCGTATCAGCTCCGCAGCAATAACAAGTCTCCTGCGCGAAATCTACCTCTGGATGAGGTTTCAGCTTTTTTTTTTTTTTTTTGTACCGTCACCTAACTCACCACTAAACTTGCCTGCGTCAACATCATCTCTGTCAGAAAGTGGTCTCGTGTGAGCCACTTGTCAGGCCCCACCTTCACTGACGATGGCTAGCGAGAGATTTGTCCTTGTCGCGCTGCATGTTTCCAACTGATGATTGACCGTTTTCCAAACTTTTCAGACCGACCTCCCCCGTTTGTTTTTCCGATCGGCCCTTTTTGTATTGCATTGTCTGTGAGTGAAAAGTGCGAAACACGAATGTGCAAGCGGTGCGGGGAAATAATCCAGGCGGAAACTGGGAGAAGGCCTCCTCAGGGAAATGTTACACCAGATGCGCTTCAGGGCCGGCACAAAGCCAGGCAACTCCAAATAGTCTAGACATGTAAGCAGAAGAAAATTATGAATGAAGAGTCAGAAAGGAACATCTGCCAATCTGCAGCAGCCGGGGAATGAGTCGGCTCTCCTGCCGAGGCCATAACGAGCCATACCTGTCATCACCTGACATCTGGATGGGTCCGTGTATGCGTTGCTGTCGGCGATGGAATTGTGTTTGCGTGCGTGCGTGTGTGTGTGTGTAAATGTGGATGTGCCTGCTTGAGTATATTGATGGCTGTCATCAGGTTTAGTCAGCAGCGTATTCTGGACTAATACTACAGAGAAAATGTGGCCAGGTGTGTGTCAGAGGGAAAAAAAAGAGAGTCTACTGTACGTGTCTGCCAGCTGACTGTTGATGTGTCTTCAGTGAGGCTACCGTCTTCTCCGCTACCGCTTGCGGGGCGTGACTCAGAGCGGCTGAGGACGATAATAACAGAGCGGTGTTGTTGATTGTTGTGGTGAAGATAATGGATGGAATCATTCATTTGGCACTTTGTGGATGTTTACACAGCCAAAACAAAAGAGGAGGCTCATCTGTTTTTCCTGTCTGCTTTGTTTGAGGAAGACGAACACTCCTTTCCCCCCCCCCCCCCCCCCCCCCTCTCTCCAGGTGTAATCATTTGTGTTTTTTTTTCTTCTTTTCCTTCCTGTTCAGTCTGTCATTTCCCCCAAAAAAATCCAGGTTGGTGCATAATTGACCCCAAATATGAAGTCTTTTGGACAGTTACCGCGTCACTAAATCCCTGACACACACACACACACACACACACACACACACACACACACACACACACACAGTGTGCGAGTCGACAGCTTGCTGTAAAAACTGCCGTCCACTCACACTTTCTGTGGTTTTCAATAAGTACGCTGTTTTTCCTCATGCCATTTGTGGAATATGTGCAACACAGCTCTGCGGTTTATTGTCTGATGATCAAGAAGATAGGTATCATTTTTTTCCCCTCAAAGTTTACTATGTGCAAACGGCCCTTTTGGATGAGAATTAAGAAAAGTGTTCGACAATGCTATGTACCGTTAAATATCGATGATCGGTGTGAGTGGCGATGCCACCGTTTCCTCTGGCTAATTTGCAGCACGCATACCGCACCTCAACATAGTCACGGCCCTATTTACAGCCGGAACATTGCACTATGATGTTTTGTACTTCATATATGACTTACTTGCTTTTATATATTTCCTTGACTTGATTGTTTTCCCCAATAGTGCGGCAGCTCACTTTTACTGCCCAGTTAGTTGTTGTTTGACAGGAAGTTCAAAGATCAGAGTCACCTTAGTTACTGTTCACGGTTCAGTTCAGATGATATTTGAACTCTCTGGTCTAAACTGGAATAATGGCTGGATTTGGGAAAAGCTTTTTTTTTGTTGTTGTTGTATCCAGATACCTGCGGACGAGTGAAAGCATTCCTCTCGCAATCGGCGCAGCGTCTTTCATCTTTTCTACCTCTTTGGCCCCCCCCCCTCTGTTCTCTTTCATTCTTAAAAGGTCAAATCTCCTTATCTGTCTCGCAAAGGTTTTGTTGGAGGATGTTTCGTTGCATCCTGGAGAAAGTCCAATGACTTCAGACCTTCTCAAATACAGCTTGAACCGAAAAAGAAATGGCTCTTACACCTGAGGTCACAGAGAGAGGTGTGCGCTCGCACGTGTGAATGGCCGTTGGTGCCACACACGCTGAGGAACATGAATGAACAAGTGTGTGTGTGTGTGTCTTTGTGGGTCGTCCATGTGAACGGGCGGTGTGAAACCTGTGGACTGCTGGCTACACAGTCAACTGAAGAAATGAATCGCCTCATTTGTCGACATGCAAGTGAACGGGGGTCAAGTGCACTTCACAAATAAGTGAAACGGCCTCTGAATCTAAGACAAGGAATATACACCGGGCTTTTCATTGGGAATTTAAACAGCTGGCCTACTGGAAGGGGCGACCCCCTAAATGAATTGGAGTAGTGGGAGTGACTGTTGAAACAATGGAGTTGTGTCGCTGTCACACTTTGTCCAAAACATTGGCCACGGAGATGGCAAATAAAATCAGACAGATGGTGGAGGGCAGCCACTTATGTGGATTGTTTTTTTTCTTTTACTTCCCCCGTTTCACTTATGTAACTGCAAACCAGCTCGCAGCCCATAGCCCTATCATCCCCGAGTTGTTATCGTGCTGTTGATATTATTGTGCGGCGTTGGCCGTGTTGGCGCTGTAATGGAATAAAAACACGACCCAGGGGAATGCGCGCACATTTACACACTTCCAGTGTAATGATCACATCCCACTCCACCCCATTTATTTTCCCCTCCACTGGAAACACTTACAGCAGCTTCTTTTTTTTTTCAGGGCCCAGTGACGCTGGTCGATGAGTTTACATTTCCTTCTTCCTGGCTTTCTTCGTAAATGTTAACGGAAAAATAATTTCCCACCAAACATTGCAGTTTTATAATAGCTGCATTTATTTTCTGTTTAGTCAGCTCACCAAATGGACTGCGCCTTTCCAACTCCAGTTAGAATTTGACATAATTGCAGGATGTTCTCAAAATTGTCTTGTTTAAGGCTATTTTCCCCCTCGTCGTTTTGTACATGAGCCAACAGTATTTTATTATTACTCAGTTTGTTGATAATGTTGTAAATCCTTTATCTCAAAAATTGAAGTTGGAAAGCACACTGTACCAAAGACACTCGAGAGACGCCTTCAAACAGCAGGTTTCAGACGATAAGACTTTCAGGTTGCGATAATGTAAGGCTTAAATCCTCCCGTTTTCCTCAAGCTACAGAATGTCAGGCATTTGGCTTGATACATGTCCAATAATAAGTTGTGTGTGTTGTTTAATTGTTATGCATAGACGGAATGTTTCCACCAACTTTTTCTCCGAGTCACTTCACATTGTAATAGGTTCGGTCCTGCAAAGCCGGATTTATAGCCAATGCAAGAAGGCAATGGGAGTCGGGATTTGATTGATAGTTTCTCTTGTTGACATCGGCCCTGCAACGCTACATTAATGTATCGTATCGGATGATGCCTTATCGTGCTGCTATTGTACTCCCGACAGTGACTGTGTTTATGTGGTTTCATTAACTTCATAATAAGGGGTGAAGGTGGGCAGATTTATCTCCGTTCATTTCTGAACACGGAGCTATCCCAATGCGGCCGCTGTATATACATTGGGAGTAACGGATCGATTGCATAGAGATTTGTTGCTCAAAAATAGGGAGCCTTTTTTTAAAACAAGCGTTATATTTCCTTTGCTCTTGGCAGGTTCCCTTTAGAACCCCACTCGGCTGACCACTGACAGTTGCCGTCGCCCTCACGCGTGGTTAAGCGAGTTGCACACAGCTCAGGGTTTCGGAGTAGGTTGCCGTACCGCACAGCGCTGACAGCTGACAGAAGAGGACGGAATTTGACTGCGGCCGTCCTCTTGAAGAGAAATGAACAAACAAACAAACACAGGGCGTGGGAGTTACCAGCGTTGCCATTGTTTATCTGTCAATATGTAGCCCCCCGCCCCCCCGACCTAAATCTGAACAATATCTTTCAGCTCTCTTTCAGTTTTTTTTCAATCCAGCATGACTCGCCGGGATTTTTCTACTGTGCAGCGGAATCACGTCGTCTCCATTGAGGACGCCCTCACATCGCCCCCGTGTTGCGCGTCAAGCTGTCGCATTTCTCTCTCTCTTTCTCTCGCTACAGGTTGGCGGCTGGGCTTGTTACACCGTCTCACAGAGGTCCATAGTGCTTCTCCAAAGAATAGTACGCGTGGCGGATTAGAAATGCCACCAGCCGCATGCCAATTATACGCGGCTCCTACACTGCGATATGCCAATTAAACATCCCGGGCACAACCGGGGATTCAGACCATTCAGGACGGAGAGGGTGTGCTAAGCAGCCACTTAATCTGCCTGTCTTTCACCGAAACATGTGTCCCGTGTTCACTTTTCTTCTCCCTTTCCCAAAACCCCACGAGGGATTTTAAAATAGTTATGAAGGCTCCAGCGATTCAGTGAGTTTGACTTTTACAAGCAAAGCTTTTGGTTTTACTGTTTGGGAAAGTTTCTCGGATGGCGCGGCGGACGTGGAGCTATTGAGCGCTGGTTAAATCCCTTGAAAGCCTCCGCCCTCTTCTCTGCGCTGCTTGACGGTAGCGACAGAGACACGATTTTAATTATCAGTTACAATTAAAAAATATGAATTGAGTCTGTTCTTTTTTTTTTCCCTTTGCCACCTTGACATTTGTTGTGATCATTTAAAATTGGTAGCAAAAAGGTCAGACTGCTCTATTGATCAATTTGCATTATTTCCACTACATTATTTCTAATAGATAAGGAGGAGGGGAGCCGTCTACTACTACATTAATAATTTCAAATATTAAAATGTACCTATTCATTATTCAGCATTTTACGACAAAAAAAAACACTTCACGGTATAAAACAGGGAGCTGTCACTCCGTTTTTATTTATACTCTAAATTAAGTATCTGGTTAATAACCAGTAATAAAAAAATGGTTAATAATTGGATATTTTACACCTTTATCTTTTGCTGATATATATATATATATATATATATATTATAATATATTCAAACTACCCCCTGCCTTGACCAGTGCCTCTAGGACATTTTAATCTCAAAATGTGCATCTTTTGATAAACCTATTCAAACTAAACCATGGCTTCTTTCTTATTAAAAATAATGATGTCTTTCCTTTCCTTTCCCAGTCAAGTACATGCGCGAGGCCACGCCGTACGTGAAGAAAGGCTCGCCCGTGTCGGAAATCGGCTGGGAAACTCCTCCCCCTGAGTCTCCGCGCATTGGCAGCCCACCCGTCACCCCCTCATCATCGGACCCTCCGAGCCCGGCTACCCGGCCCGCCCTGTCGCTCCAGGGCGACCGGAGATGCATTCCCCTCAAGATGTGCTGTGTCACCAGAGCAATGACCACCCCAGACCCTGAGAACAGGTAGGTGGGACACACGAGAGGCACACACAACCACACATGTGTGCTCAGCTTTCTTTGTGAGAATAGTGTTGCGACTGGATTGTGGAACAGACTGACCCCAAAACCTTCACCTAACCTAAAATCTCTGCTCCCGTCATACTCCTAATCTTAATCGGGACCTTATGTAATAAGGTTTCGTCAGAAGGACTGTGCAAAAGAAAATGCACATATTCACCCAAAAACAGGATGTATGTTAAAGATCATAGGATCATCCTAAAACTGGAAGGTCGTTGGTTCTATGAAGGTTGTTGGTCTGTTTGAGAGAATCAACAGTTATTAGTGTTCTCATCCTCCTGGATTATGGTGTGGTCGGCAGTGCAACACGATCGTTACCAGCCATTGCTCTTTAAATTTGGTTTTTAAATGTCACCGCAGAGAGAAATGCGTGAAATCGTTAAATTTCACTCCAACTCAAAGAACACCAGAAACCTGAGAAGGAGGCGTTGGATACATGCTGGAGTGAGTAAAGCCTGTGCCGTGTGAGTGAGTTCAGGGGCGAACCTGATAATGGTTTAAACCCAAGGTTAAATAATTCTCCCCTGCTCCTTCACTGGATGGCGTGACCGAGAGAGAACAGAAATGTTGTCCATTGCTTCTTCTGATCTGTCGATGGGAATCGCGCAATTATCCCTTCTTCTTCGCAAATGTTTTTAGGCCATTTTGCCTTTTTGCCTCGAGACGGACGTTTGAAGTCGCATGCAGATTCCCCATCAGCAGGGGGTGCTCTGTTAGGAGGAGTCGTCAAGTTAATTGGTTGTTAATGTGACAAATGGCCCAATCAGCCGGAACGGGGAGAGGGAGATCTTCACTCTCTTCACGTCAAGCTGTGAATGTGTGCTTTCTGTCCTGGTTGTCCCTGTTTTTCTGTACGCACCTCATCCCACTTGTCATACTTTTTGTCTTTGTTTTTTCCGTCTTGTGTCTTTCAAACGCTTGTTTGTGGGGTTTTTTTTTTTGCCGCCGCCTTTGTCTCGTCCCAGTCCTCTCCATGCTTTTCTCTTTTATTATCTTCAGCTCCCAGCCTTTCTGCTTCCTGTCTTGTCTAAATCAGTCTTTTTCTATCTATATCATCCTGCCGTCATTATCGCTCCTGGTTAATATCTTTTATTTTTTCTCTAACTACAAATCCATGTGTATCTCTTTCCCTGCTGTTCCTCCAGCCACGGGTGTCCTCCCATGCATGTGATTTAAGAAGTGGGAGATAGTTGAACCTCTGTAACTTTCAAAGCTTCAGACGATGGGAGAAACGTCAATGTTCCAGCGGTAACTGTGACAGTTTTAGTTTTTTTTCTCTCCGTTTGGTCGTCGGATGATTCAATGCCGAGACTGAAATGGAAATGCAACACAGGCAAACAAATACATTGAAGAAGACCGACATCTTACACAGCAGATGGTTCTTTGTTGTTTTGTGTTAAAGCCTTTAATATTTAGTTCTGGGAAAAAAAAAAAGAAAAAGTTTTGAAGATAACATTCCCCTTTGCATTTTGCTAATAACATCCACACGTTTCCTTGTCGGTAATGTAGGGTCTGTTGTTCAAGCCATAGATTGTGTTGTGCAGCCATCCTGATTTATTTTAGGTTAGAGATGTGGGCTTGATACAAGTTTACATGCCAACCAGGATCTGAGGCTACACGTGTTCTCGCACTGCAGGCATCGAAAACTGAGTCTGGTTTGATGAACCTGATAGGGAGAGGGGGGGGAGAGGCGGGGAGGCGGGGAAAAAAAATAGCTCCTGGGCCCCTATTAAAGGCTCTCTACTGGATTAAAGCATGACCCCAGGTTTGCTGAGAGTTGAGGTGAGAATATCATTACCACTCACACGTCTGTGCAGGAACTATAGAGAAGGTAGTGACTGGAGGCAATTAGCTGTGCGTAATAACTACATGAAGGAGGAAACGGTTCGCGCTGATGGGTGCCAGCCTTTGTAATGCCCCTTTACTGCAATCTCCGATTTATTCCTATCATACGGGAGCAGAAATTTGGTCGAGAGCGGGTTGTGTTCTAAAACAATTTCTGCTTCTCGCTCGTTCTCATAATGTATGGATGTAGCACACAAATAAACAACATTTCAGTCAGCGTGCTATGAAGGTACTCTACTGAACAGAGCCAGGCCAGTCGGCTTGCTTTCGGCACATGGCAGGCCGTCATGATCAGGTTATTGGCTGATTTCCAAACAAAGTTGCTGGTGATCGTATATAGCAAAATGAAGTGCCGAAGGTTTCCAGTGCATTTGTGGCCTCGAGGACAGTTGCCACTCTTTCTGGCCTCAACTTTGGACACAAGTGACATTGACAAGGGGGACCTGCTGTAGTCTGTCACCGGACTTCAGTAAGGTTTTTGTGAGTAGTGCTGCACGACGGTGAAGAGCTCAGGTGTGAGATGTGAGAAACTTGACTAAAAAAAAAAATACCTTGTTGACGGAAACAGCTTAAATAACATAAAAAAAAAAAAAAAAGCCTAGTTTGTAAGATAACGTCTGTCCTTAACACGTTTTGATAGATTTCAATCTTTTACAGTTGTTTGCGGGGACACGACTGGAGTCCGTCGTCACAAGATATAAATATGTGGCACTTTTCTTAAAATGGACTTGCGTGATTTTCATTTAAAACAACCTGCCATGACATTGAGCTGCACAGTAAAACATCTCGGATGATGTATTAACAGTACAGCAGGGTTAAACAGTCACTTCATTTGTCGTAACTTTGATTTTATTGGTCAGCCAGTTGCACAGGGAGTCTCATTTCATGACAAGGTGTGTTGCTTCACACAGAAGACTGCGCGTGTGCGAGCCTGTGGCTTCATCAAACCACACAAGGTCCTTCGCAAAATTGACCTTGATCAGCGTGTTGTTTTTTTTAAGTTCCTTCTTTACTCATGCAGACAGGGAACATTCCCCTTTGACTCACTGGTAAATATTTAGTAAATGTTTGAATGGGAGGACACCCAAGTTGAAACGTGGATTGCCGTGGTTTTCCATGTCCAGGAAACTTTATGGGTGGGGGGGAAGAAACAAGTGTCCCATTGTCACAGTCCTAGCGAAAAGTTTATATCAGGGCAAAATCTGAAACTACACACACATTTTTGTTATTTTGGTTTGTGAACTGAAAGATTTAAAAGGCTCTTTAAGTGACAGTGAAATCCTGCTTCTTCTTCACACTCTTGCTTACTCGTGCACTGTTGCATCTCTCTGAGGGTTTCTCTGTTCATTTCAGCAGATGCTGTTTAAGCTGTGTTTAATCCTGAGAGAATAGAACATTATGAGCAAAGACAGGACACATGCATTGACGAGAAAATATGATAAAAGAGAAGCGACTGCCAGGGTTTTACTTTGAATACGGATAAGACTTGATTTACATGACGTATACCGTTTTGTTTTCATCTTATCGTGAACTGTACACGAGGAAGTAAAGTGCAGCTTTCTTTGACGTTGATGATGGATAAAAAGCAAATATCACATTACATAATTATCACTTGTGGTGTGGATAGATTGAATAAAGAAATGTTGAACTTGTGGCGGGGAAAACGGCACTGTGCAGTGTCGGAGGCGCGTGTCTGTGACCTTGTAATTGGAGTGAGAGCCGTAGACTGACAGTTGGGCAGTTGCCAGGCTTTAGCCACAAAAATGAGGACCTGACCTCCAGTTAGTTGAATATTTAAGGACTTGACACAGGACATGGACTATAGAAACCAACGCATTAAAAGAGGACCTTTTCCTATTTCACATGTCAACAAACTGGCACATTTTTTTTTTTTTTTTTTTAAGTCAAGATGAAACTTTTTGAGATTTAATTCCAGTCTCGTTTTTGACTCAGGCCTCATTTACCCATAAAGACTCAGCTCTGATATCAGCTCTGTTCGAGGTCCGTCTGTGCTGTGATTTCTCATGTGCCACCTTTATTCTTATATTTAGTTTTGATTTGATTATTTTTTTTAAATTTCAATAAAAAAACCCTCTGTCGTCTTGTAACTGCATTGTTATTAATGCTTTGAAGTCTTTAAATGCCCCCTTTGAATGGAAATGTGATGTTTGCAGAAAGTTACAAATTGTACATCTGTATGCCGGAACACAACTGCCAAGCTTTAATACACATTTGCTATGTATGATGATAATCCTGCGAGAACGACCCTCCTTTGATCGAGTTGGCGGCTAATACTTGTGCAAGTACATTCAAATCCACCCCGTACAGTTTATGTGCTGTGCTGCCAGATATTCCCCATATTTGCCATGCTGGTGTCATGCCTGATGTACATCTTGGCATATAACGTCCATCCTTAAAGATCTTCTCTTCCCCCCCCCCCCCCCCTTGGGTCCCCCCTGGCCCGTCCTTAATCAACTCGCAATTTACAGGCACACGTTCAAAGTTGATTCCAGAGCAACAAACCGGGAGCTATTCTATAAGGTGTCTGCCGCCTCTGGGGGTTTATAGAAGAGCAGATTCATCACATTCACTGGGGCTTCTCCAGGTCTGTGTGTGTGTGTGTGTGTGTGTGTGTGTGTGTGTGTGTGTGTGTGTGTGTGTGTGTCTACGTTTACCAAAGAGCCATGTTTGCAGAGTTTAGAGGATAGTCGTTTTTAAGAAACATTTTTTACACTTGGACCACCTCGACATTGTTTCGAAGTTGGTGGCAAACTCACCGGATCACGAATGCATTTCTCCCCCCCCCCCACCCCGTCACGTTGTGACTTGAAACTTTATCCGTACTCCCAGAAAATTGCCCTGGGTGCTCCCTGCAGCAAGTTTTGCTGACTGTGTTCTTGCCCCATTTCGTGCCCTGCACCGTGACCTCGTGTTGATATCAGGTTTAAAACTTGGAATCTGTCCTTTTTCTGCCCTACCTGAATTGTACATAATGTATATATATATATATACAATAACAATTTATGACATTCAAAATTCAAGTTCATATTCAAACTCTCAGCAGGCAGGTGGCACACTCGGAAGACTAGTCCACCGTGCCTTTTCGTCAAAGCAATCTGAGTCAGCCATAATTAATAGCTTGTGTTGTTTGTTATTTATAATCCGGTTTATTTTTCTTCCTTTACCAAGGACAGTGAGCATACCTGCTCAGAGTATTTCTGCTCCTGGTTTTTCTCCATAGACATGGGCACCGGATGTATAGATGCCATAATATAAAGCAGCAGCACAATGCATTATGCGCTGGAAAGGATGCCACACGTACCCTCTTTAAATTCATATTCATTGAGCACACAATCAAAGCGCCATTCAGTGAGACGGTGGAGCATCCTAAATGCATTTCTCCCGAGGGCCAGAAACGCTCCCGTATGATATAAGCAGATTAGTTATGGAAATTCAGTGGGAGACCGTATTGTGTCGTGTGGCCCACAGAGAAGGCATTGACTTGAATAAGCGAACATTTTTGCTCACTTCATTATGTGTTTCTAACCGAGTGCACGTTCGAAAGCGAATGAGGCATAGGAATTGAAGCTGAACACGTGGCTTCCAGAACTACGAGGGGGAGACCAAAGTGCCAGAGCCCGATAAGGCTCGTAAAACATTTTCAAAAATTGAAAAAGGATTTTTTTTTTTTTTTTTTTTTTTTTTCTCTCCCCCATGTAAGGTTATAAACTGCAAATCTTTTAAACAACCCCTAACACGATAACGGGGAGGTTCAAGCTGTTTGAGCTCTTCTTATCTTCTCTTCCAGACAACTGGAGCTACACTCTCCTGACGCCAGGCACACTGTGGTGCTGCGCTGCCCAGACCAACCATCTGCCCTGTCCTGGTTCTCCGCCATGCACTCCGTCACAGCCACACTGGCACAGGTCTGTTGAATGATCTTAAGAGCGTCATTTGCGCGGCCATTAGAATTAGACATTCCCTACGGCCACGATTGAAGTCCCGCGGAGCTGCTTTGAATCTGACGTACCCTGAATGATCATCTCTCCCAAAAACTGCCGTCCCGTCACAGCGGGCGCTGGCAGAGGTCATCCAGAACACAGCCAGGATGGGGGTTGGCAGCAAAGAGATACGGCACCTGGGATGGCTGGCAGGGAAGGTAGGAGTGCGCGCAGGTGTGAGTGTACCCGTGTTTGCATGCACATTGATACTCTGTGCCTATCTACTATACACGCACACACACACACACACCCGCACACACACACACACACACACACAGGGGCACGCATTCTTGAAATTCACACAAGCGGGTATACACCTACAGCTTAACTTTTTTCCAAATACAGACACACCTGTCCGAACATAACCACATACACAAACGCACACTAATCTGATGCAGTTCTCAGGAATTTGGCAATGTTTCATCCTTTAAATGCATTACAAAACGGTTCCTCTGCAACATATTCTGATTATGTTAAAAAGTCGACCCCTTGACCCTCTAAGTCCCACGGGTTGATTGGCTGAGGCAAAACTTCAAAGAGCAGCTTAGGATTCCACGGCTGGCGTGCAGATAAGCCCTCATAATGAGAATAGTTATGGAGCATTGTGAAAAGGAACTATGTGTGTGTGTGTTCTCTAAGTTTAGAGATTAACAGTGTGTGTTCCCCAAGGCAAAGTGAGGGGTGGCTCATTAGGAACGATGGGTAGGCAAGTGGCCACGGCAAAGCAAATGTATCGAAAGCGTACTGGCACGCCAGCGATCTTTATTTTTAGCTATTCCTAGGGAGGCAGAAAGAATGTGAAATGTATGAGAATAACCTTTGTTGAACAAAGTCGAGGATTAAGTTGAGAGGCGAGAACTGTGTCCCCGCCCTCTGATAAGTATGCACATAGTCTTGTAAATATTAAACTGACACACCATTCCTCTCTCCGACGCCACAATTGTCCCATGAAGCAACTCACTGGCACACAACAATTGATATTTGTAGCTAATTAAATGCCTGCTTTCCCCCCCAAAAAACTTTTTTCAATTTCAATAATTGTGATAAATATTAAAGGGCAACAAATCCTGCACAACGTCAAATGAATTGATGTTGTGCTTGGCTCAAATTCAGCAGCCTCGTGTTATCTACGGTTGTAAGTTGTACGAGAATTTTAATTAAAGGTCCGTTGACGTTTTCATAAAAGAAATACTTCTCAGTATTCAACACAGGGCGACACCTCACTTCTCACCTCAGACTATGGTCATTTCCAGCACTCAACGAAGCAGTTCATTTTTCTCGAAGAAAAGAACTTGCATCTGCAGCCAGCTTTGTTTACATTTTTTTTGTTTGTTTAGTTCTTCCTTCGAAAAGGCGCCCTTCCTCGTGACCCAGCGCAAAGGGGTGCGGGGGATGGATAGATGGGGACAGTTATCCATGGCTCACTGTTGGTTTTTTTTTCGGTTTGCGCTGCAGACAGAGAGTGAGAAACAGAGCTGGAGGCCGGTGCTGGTGGTAGTCACCGAGAAAGACCTGCTGCTGTTTGACAGTCTACCACGGGGCAGGGAGGCCTGGCAGAATCCTGCACACACTTATCCACTTTTAGCAACACGGTAGGTCCGCCATCGTGTACAGCGTGTATCCCCCCCCCCCCCCCCCCCCCCCCCCCCCCCCCCCCACACACACACACACTGTCTAGTTACTAAACATAAACAAAAAAAAAAAGTGTTTCTCCCCTAAACAGTTTTTGACAAACTCTGAAAGAGGCTCACTGAAGATTAAAAAAGGGGCCTTTTATAGGAAAATAATAAAAATAAAAATGTTATAAATCGGAAGTTAGAAGTTGCCATTCCTGTAGATAAAGCTGCTTTATCATGACGAGATAACAGATAAAAAAAAAAAAATGGTCTAATTCTGTTTTTATACCAAATGACAGTGAATGTATATTTGCGTCCAATCAGCCTGGTCCACTCTGGTCCCGACCGGGGGTCCCCTCACTCTGGCACCGAGCTGTTCTTCGCCACTCGGACTGGAACGCGACTCGGCATCGAAACTCACCTCTTCAGGGCCGAGACGACCAAGGATCTGTCCCTGTGGACGAGACACGTGGTCAACGGGTGCCATGCCTCGGCTGAGATGATTAAAGAAGTCACTACAAGTGAGTACTCGCGCCCGGCGCAGGAACATTGCGCGACGCTGGAACACAGGGCACAAGTGTGTGTGTGCGTGCGTGCTTGCGTGCTTGCGTGCGCGCGTGCGTGCGCGCGCGCCTGTTTCTGAAACGGATGTTAGCCTGGAGGGAGCCGCACAGGCCACTGTGCTCTACTCCGTGATGCTTTGTCAGTCGTGTTCAGGCATGCTGCAGCGAAACAAATCCAGAGAGATTTGGGGGGCCGCTAGGATAAGTATTGCCTAAGGTCTCTCCAGCCTAAAATAAAGTCTAAATCCAGTGCAATAAAGCTAAATGTAGACACGCACAAAAACAGGGTCCCGCATCCAGCGAGACACAGGAGAATTTGTGATCCAATTTGACAGCCATATGGAAGATGTAGACAAAGCACTTGCTATTTATAGAAAGGAATGCTATTTATGTGTGTGTGTGCGCGCGCGCGTTGTTTAGCATTGAGTATCGGTCGTCCAGGGAATTCCAACAGAATAACCCCCCCCCCAACTCCCCCCTGCCTCTTTTTCTCTGTGCTTCCCTTCATCTCTAAGCACAAAATGTCCTGGGAACCGCACGACTCCCCTGAGAGTCCCCCCCCGCCTCTCTCCATCTATGATAGCGCCATGGCAAAGTTTCACTTTAAACTCCACTCGTACATGAAACGGCGTGTATCCAGCAGCAAGCGCGACACTGCACGGTGTCTGTGTTTATGAAATGTTCCACCGTGATAACCAAATCGACGCCTCGTTGACGGGAAACAGTGCACGGTTTGCGCTGGTGGCCCCCGGGGGTGTGTGATTTAAAAATAGGATTTTTCGAAGTCACGATATATTTGAGAGGAGTTGCGAAGGTTACAAGGGCATCGTTTTGAATTCCATGACAAAACGCTGTCTAGACCGACACACGCTGCTCAATATTGACCCGATGAAATGCAGCAGGGGAATCCATTGGATGAAGTTTAATGCTAGATGAATAGATTTTTACCTGAGGACAATGGAAACCAGGTGCACGCTCGGCAACATCACATGGCCATTTTGTCAGTGGAGCTGCGTTAAGAGTTTTTCATTTTTTTTTTTTTTTTTTTTATCCATTCACTGAAGTCTCTGGTTAGGTGAGAAATATTTCGATATTTTTTTTCCATATTTCTGTGTGGACTAAACGTTCAACTACCAGACTGGTATTGTTTTTACAGGGCCATGCTGCTGCCATGGCGAAGCATGCGTTATAACGGTACTCATTTTGCACTCCAATACTGACCTACGAGTGACGAGCGATTACCTAGGGAGTTTGTGTCTCCAATTAATCATCGAAGTTGCAATTAAATTTTACTTTTGCCTGAGAGGAAGTGTGAGGGTGCATATTGTACATTTGACCCATTCGTTGGGTTGAACTCGAGGGCCTTTTCATTCGCCCGGAATTCCGCTAAATCATTGCAATGGTTTATTCACCGTCTCGGCTTTTGATTTTTGATTGGCTCTGTTGGACAGATTAGCTCTCGGGCACTTGCTGGGCAGCAGGCCACTCTTTTAAAGGGGGAAGTCATTTATTCTGATGAGGAAATCAAATTTCAGTAGCACCCGGCGTGCAGTTGTTTCTGTTTGCATTACGTCCAAGGTGACTTTTCAAGGATAATATTGTTATTTTGAGCAATGCGCAGGATAAGGTACTGTGACATCCGGGTTTAGATCCCCTCCCCTGCATGTGTCATGTCACTGTCTTCATAAGCATAACAAAAATCAATTATTTGATTCCCCAGGGCAAAAGGGAAATAAGTAGAGTTTGTGGCGCTTTCAGTCCCTCCCCATGCTCTCCCTCATCAGAAACCGTTCTCCGGTTGCCCCCTGTAGTCCTATATCCATGTACTTTACAGCTGACCGCTGCTGCTCATTGGCCACCAAAGTGGTCATTGCTTCTCATTGTGAGTCTCTTATTTCAGAGAATATCAGCAGTGTAAAAACAATAGATTGTGTTTTTTTTTTTTTTATCGACATTACTTTTCTCATCTACTTTTTCCATCGAGAATAATTATAATAATAATAATAATAATAATACTTTACAAATTGCCTTGGAGGTCGACTGGGTCTCCTTAACGAAACAGGTAAACAGCTTAATGACTCGGTGCACTTTGATAAAGCAATTTTACCTCTGCGATTGCGGGGAAATGAACCCGTTGACCTGCTGTGACACTCGAGGCTGAGCACAGTTGGATGTGGTTTCAAACGATGAGATGTTTGGCCCGCTGCTAAGATCATTCCCCAATGAGGGGAGACAAAGTGTCTGTCCTGTAATAACCCTGTTAGCGGCTCCACGCGTCGTTATGGTAACAGTTAGTTTCTCCCCTCTCTCTCTCTCTCTCCCCCTGTCTCTCGCTTGCCCCCATTCATTCCGAGCCCCTCTGCCTCTCGGTGTTATCACTCTCACCCCTCCCTCCCCTCCTCTGTTTCTCCCGCTCACCGTCAGGCCCGAGAGAAGGGCTTTTGTTGGAGCCTGAAAAGCCCCTTTCCCCCCCCCCCCTGAGTATTTTGTTTGCGCGCGGGCGCGTGTGTGCGAGTGCGCGTTGTGGTGGGAAACGCCGCTTGCCCCAATGATCAAGCCTCTCGGGTAGAAGACTAGAGTTGCAGGTCCAATTCTTACCCCGGGACACTTCAAAGTCTTTGCCCCAGTTACAGCAGCAAGGCCGGAAGGTGGACGTTGATCCTGTCCGGAGAAACTCGGCATTCATTTCGATTTCTGCTACTTATTCCCGTTTTAACCGACGAAAGGCCATTTTTGGAACAAATCAAGGATACTACAAATATTGCACATGCGCCAGAAAAAGAGGCGTGAAATAAAGCTGCAGCAGTGCACTTTTTGTTCGCTCTGCTGAATGGGAACTGAAATGTTTGTAGCCCAGCAGCTGATTGCGAAGCGTGGTTGAAACGCCTGATTCCAGTCAACTGCCGCAATCACGACGTCTTCGCTGGGTCTGAACCAAGCGTGTAAAGCTCTATTTACGATTGACACTTTTCTGAGGTCGTCCCCCACCGGCTGAACGAAATACATTGTATTTTTCGTATCCCCTTGCAATTTGGGCTCTGACGCTGTAAACCTCCTTCGTGCCGAAATGTACGGCTACTGCTGCTGATTGGTCACCCACGCTTATTTTAACTCCGAAGGTTTCTCCCTGCTGAACGGTGGAGTTTGGCGTCGTTGAAATGTACAGAGCAAGGTGTCCCCGTTTGCCTCAAGTCAAAAGAAAATGTGGCACGCATCTCTGTGGCTTGATCACAACGTTGCACTATACGACCCGTCTGTTTGTGCCAATGCGTTGTCTAATCAGACTCGCATTCATTTGTTTGGGCATTGTGTTTGAACATAGTCCGACTGGAATGTGTGTTTCATAATCATGTTTTGATAAAGAGCCGAGCGGGGAAGGGATTAGGTGTGTGTCGGGTGATTAGTGCGAGTAGATTGGAGAAGCAGCCTGTAGATAGGCAGTTAAAAAAGATGCAGGAGCAGGCCGCAGACAGCAGGAGACACACATACACACACACACACACACCCACGCAAACACGCATACATATGCATTGGGGGGCTGTCAGAGAAAGAACATTGATAAATGTCTATCGTGCACTGTATCTTCTGAATGGGGAAAAAGGCACTCCCTATTTCTGGCGTCAAGCACACTCTCGCATTTACACCCAACAATTTCCTCTCCATACATCCTACACGCACAACCTGCTCAGGCTGGGAGCCAACAATGGAACAACAATTTGCCACACTTCCGGGTAGATCAGGTATCGTCGAGAGAGAGAGAGAGAGAGGGGCTTGTGCTCTCAATGAAGTTTTCAGCATTTGGTCTTCATGTCTGCCTGGGGGCCTCTATACTGTCATTGGAAAAGGAAAAAAAAAAAGACTCAAAGCAGCGCGGGGACGCAACAGGTTCTCCTTTAAAGCAGTGGAACGTGATGCGTAAATTGGTGGTGCAGATAAAGATGGAACACTCGGCTTTCAGCACGACACATGCTGTGCGGAGAGCGCGGGGCGCTTGTGGAGATGTGGTAGAACAGATAAACGACACTGTGCTTTCAGCAGGATGGCCACCGCACGGGCGGAAGGCTCTGTCGGTAAAATTGCGAAAGTCTGCGGATAGTGACGCGGTGCGTAATGCGGATAGCTGACTGTACATCATTGGGATGTCAGCCGAAAAGCGTTGAGGCTAGAACGTGATTGTCAACCAAATGTCGTCCAAAGTGTTTTCATGAGCAAAGCATAAAAATATACTGCGTAATGCTTTTGCATCAGTTCTGAGCAAAACCGACGCTGTTTCAGGGTTTTCTGTTTATTCTACACTCCCTTGTCAGTATGAGTAAAACCTCTGAACGTTGCATATAACATGATATATATATATATTAATTACTGTTAAGGTGTTGTGGTACACACTGTATCAGTGTCATTAATATATATAACAGAGGATGCAATTACTTTGTACGAGCATCCAACCTCGTTACATAACACATTAATCACTGCGGATGGCCCTGCTCTGCACTAAATCCATTAGACAGGAGAAAATGTTCAGCAGTGGAACTCTGCACCTCAGGAGGAGATTAGATTATTTTATTTTTTAAAGCACAGAGATCAAATGTGACTTTTGAAGTCCGCAACGTGCATTTAAAATCGTCTGCTTTTTGCAAGCTCGCTTGTCATTGCGATTATATACGCACTCGCACTAAGATTTCGCCTGCCCCACTAATTCTTGTCATATTATTCACGCAGTGAAACATGGATTGGGACAATTTGACTTCGTGTTCAATGCGAACAGTCAAATGCGATAAATATCCTGTCCGTCCTCAGGTTGTCGGTACCAGGCTCAGGAGTGCCGGCTGGTGATTCACTACGAGCAGGGCTTCTCCGTGCTGGCCGACCCTGCGCTGGCAGACGGGGAGAACGGGGAGGAGAGAGGAGCGCGCGCTCCCCCAAGGCCCAGGGTGCTGCTCTCCTACCCGTACGAAAAGCTAAAGATGTCATCTGATGATGGCGTTCGCATGCTGTCCCTGGACTTTGGAGGGGAAGAGGGGGAAATTGTAAGTACTTTATATTCAGTAATGTGTTATGTTTTCGTGCACAAAATGGAACGAGACATGCTCTCATGAGAGCAGTGTTGCCCTAAAATATTCATCTCTGGATGTCTGTGGAATTTCCCTATTGGTAAGACACATTCTGGGTTTTCAATCAAGCACAAAGGCAGGAAAACCATCGAGAAGGAGGCTAGTGTCTGTTCATGCCGCAGTTTTTTTTTTTTTCAGAGACACTTTATCAAGTGAGCTTTTAAGGTTTTGTAATACACACTATTATGATGGGTAAAAAAAAAACGATATCCAACACTCGGTGAACAAGTTCATAACCACTTTGGGCGAGGGGTGAGAAAGCCTCCCGGGAAATGAAGCAAAAAATGAAATGGAGTACAAGTATTAAGGCAAGGGTGTTGTAGTAGTTCATGGCAAAAAAAATGTTTCAGATTGGAGTTTTCTTAAAAAATCACCTGTCATGTACCGTGAGACCTTTAATCATTTTACCGCTCACTGTATGAAAGTCCACCCCTCAAGTAATCAGGACCGATTTAATGTTTACATTGGAAAACAACCAGGAAAAAAAACACCTTTTCCCACCTCCCCAATATATCCACCCTTTCACTTTCTAGCCTCTTGCATCCTATTTGACAATGCACATATGAATATGAATGGGCAGCTCTTTCATTAGCCTCCCCGGGCACTAAAACAAACCGTTTATTGCCAGCACAAACAACAACACTGATGTTTCGTCGTTCGTAAACACCACGGCACGGTGATTTACGGCATGCTGGAAAGTGAAAGCAAAACTAAAATATTTCTTTTCCAGGCATGCGGGATTTAGGAACAGGAAAACGGCGGCATTTTGAATCGAGTCTTTTGAGTTCTCTGTATGACGGTTCACATACAGCGAGCTGTGATTGAGCCCCTGACTGCTCGGTTTATGCTGGAGGCAATAAAGCCCCAGACTTTGGAGCTTTAATTCAAACACTCTTGTTGCTGGCTATCTTCACACAACAGATCGTTCGGGAATCCCGGCGCGGTCATGGACGATGGCTTCTCAAAGATCAAGTTTCATCGTAGCTGTGGTTCATTAGTACCATTTGAAAGTTGAGTCCGCTCCACGCAAAACTCTATTCATATCGCAGTTTACACACACACACACACACACAACTCAATTGATCCAATGGGCTGGACATATACGAAGGCACACAAAGAACTGAGGAAAAGAGTGATGGTGAGAATGAAATGAATAGCAATACCTGCCCTTACGATGGCTAATGTACGTAAGGGTAAGCACTTCTGGCTTTTCAAGGGGAAAAGAAGAGGACAATTCAATGTGTTTATTGCATGGTTCGTCCAAAACGCCGCCGGGCTTGAGAGGCTCCTTTTGGGGAAAAAAACGCATCTGGTGCGGCCACTGTATTTAAAAAAACAAAATGTATCAATACATAAATAGACCTCAATGGGGGGAAACGCCTGCAACTCCTGAAGGCCTGAATATTTGACAAGTTACTTTGTAGGAGTGGACTCATGATTCCTCTGCGGTGGCCTCCTCGGAGAGGGCCGCCACCGCTGGAAACGTCTTCTTTCTTAATGAGACCAGCCAAACGCTGGTCTTGGTTGAGTTTATAGGTTAAATCTCGCTACAGGACTTAGGAGCAGGATATGAGTCAGAGGAGGGGTGAAATCACCCACTGCTGTGTTGATTCAGGCTATGAACAGAGCTTTGTTCGCTGTGATGTGGTGTTTGTCGGTTTGTGTGCGTGCGTGCGTGTGTGTGTGTACCGTGCTTAACTCCAGATAGGACGGTCTAATCCTTGCCTCATGGGGAACTGTTGACTGTAGTATTAGTTTTGAATATATATTTTCTGGTTTCGTGTGCTTTACTAAGTCTGTTTCTTGTAACTTCTTTAGCTCTATCCCGCGTTATTCTCCTCGATCAAGCTTTTAATTCCGTGTTTTTTTTGTTTTGTTTTCCTCCTCCCCTCTTCCTGCAGCAACTGGACCTTCACTCGTGTCCAAAGCCAATGGTCTTCATCCTCCACTCCTTCCTCTCTGCCAAGATCGCCCGCCTGGGACTGGTGGCCTGACAGACGGCACACTTTCACCTGCTTCGGGAAAAAGGTGTTCCGTGAGGGAGCTCCTTCCAAAAGCCAAAACCGCAGTTTCCACCTTCCCTACACACACACACACACACACACACACACACACACAGACACACACACTTTGTCCACCTGCCTGCATCTCGCATGCAGCCCACAATGTAAATGTCCTTCAGTCTAGGACCAAAGCCGATTGAATGTAGCTTCTTTCTGGAAATTGACCATTCCTCGATCTCCGTCTCTAAATGAAAGGAACACCGGAGAGACCAAATCTACTTTGGTTTGGCTTTGAGTGAAATGGACAGTTTTTTTTTGTTTTTTTTACCCCTACCTTTAAGGGCTGCATGAGATTAAGTGTCGACTGAAGAACCACGTTACGAAAAGATGACGTACAGACGGAGGGACACGCTAAATGGGAGCAGATTGGGCATTACGGTCACGTCCACAATTGGAAGGCCTGGACAAGTGCGGCAGGGTTTTGGGATAAGTTCACTCTTAATTCAGTCAAAATGTAATGACTTACTGCCCTCCGTTTAGCACTTATATAATTTATTCACCAATTATTCCCAAAGGACACCCCCAAGACACTGTGGCACACGGAGCAACATATTTATTTGTCCTGCATTTGTCTTTTTGGTGCCCCTGAGTTGCCTTGTTACTGGTGTCAGGATTCATCTTTGAAACTGGGGGCCGCACTCGGCGGCGCGGATTCCCACGACGCGACAGCAGGCTCAAGTTGAGTCTCTGTATTCTTTTCACAGGGCGCATAGGGTAACCATCTGATGGCATTTCAGGGTTTGACCGGTGCGATGGTCGCGTCAGCTTCGAATGTAAAGAACGGGTTCCGTTTCATGAGCTTTCATTTGCTCGACCATGATCTCGCTCATTTAAATTCCGAGTCCCATTCATCGCAGAGGAACAGAAAAAAAAAATAATAATAAAAAATGGATATTCAATTCATGAACAGATGGAGATTAATAGTCTACTGTGGTAATCTTCTCCTCAACACCCGGGCAGTTTCATTTTCCACAGTGAGATTAGCATTACATATATATATATATATATATATGGAGATTTACGATAAGCTGTATGATTTATTTATCCTTAGTTGTGTTGCAATACTCGGAATGCATATAAATACTTTTGACTTGATCATTTAAAACTGTGTTTGGATTATATGGAGACAATCACTTTTTCCACGTTCATGCTGAGAGTTAGATCTGTATGCCCCAAGCCAGGTAGCCTCTTTTAGACCGGTTACAGGGCAATATAGTCCAGGGGCAACGGAATATACCCAGCATCTCTACGGCTCACACCTTAACATGTTTTTATCTTGCGTAATCCATACCTTGCTAGTAAGCCAATTGAGTTGCCTTTGGACGGAGCCGGGCGAGTTATTATATGTGCGGCCGGCTAGATAAATCGAAAACTAAACATCAGTCCGACGGCCCTGGTGTCCGGCCTCTCACCTCAATCTCGGCAAGAAAGTCAGTATGACGATTGCCCGACATGTTGAGCTGTGGGAATGATGCTGTTGTTTGATCTTTTCGCCTCTGTTCCAGAGGGATGTCTGCCGTGACTTATTCGAGTGATTCTTCATATTCATATTGAAAACCGAAAACGGAATCAAATGGTGCCATGACCGTTTGTTGAAGTGTTCCCTCTGGCATTGTAGCAAGGTGGCCATCGCAGTCGTCGTGGATCCTGCGGCCGCCGGCGTAGGTCGTCGTTTGTGCGGGCGCTGGGCCGCAGAGTACATCTGTGCACACTTCCGTGTCTGACGGGGCCTGCCAGCAGGCCTTTTCTCGTGCCTTTAGATGACTGGGAAGGAAATGGGCATTTCAAGTTCTGAAGAAAGATCCCAGGATGAGGGCAGGCCAGCAGCAAGTCTTCGACGATGGCTGCGAGGCTTTTCTGTTTTTTTTTTTCTTTCTTTGCTCTCCTCGTGATGTCATGGCACATTTCCAGTCACCGTTTACCTCCACACTGTGAGCAGTGATCGACGCATTGTAACCCTGCCGCGGTGTATCCAGCATCCAGAACTTACGACGTCCAGTGGAGAGAAGCACTTTGAGTCGAGGCTGCTTTGATGAAGCTCCCATGCCCTCGGCAGCCGCTGTACTGTCGCTCGGAATGATGAATCTTAGTTTTTAACTCGGATTGTGCACATAAATCATGCATTGAACAAAAGAGACGCGGTGAGTCTGCTTTTGTTGTCCTCACTTGTGATTTGTCCCTTTCTCATCCGTCTGACTCACAAGAGTGGGCGTGGAAAAATCAGCTGTAAATGGCGTCCAAAGTGTGCTTGTTACCGATGTACAAAGCTTACACACTTACATAAGGCTATAGTAAGGCGATTTTTGTCAAATTTTGGACGACAAGCTGTTCTATGATGCTTTCACTTTTTTTTACTTTTCTTTCACCTCTACCTTATTTTCTAGCTCTGCCGACAGTCATCTGGAAGTTTAGTGCATTTTTGACATTTTTCACTTTTTTGGCTGACATAAGGCTATAGTAAGGCGTTTTTGTCAAATTTGGCACCATCATCTATCCTATGACGTTTTCGTTTTTTTTCACATTTTTTTCCACCTCTACCGTATTTTCTAACTCTGCCGATGCTCCCCTGCAAGTTTTGTGCGTCTTTGACATTTTGACATTTTTCACTTTTTTGGTAGACATATGGCTATAGTTGGGCGTTTTTGTCAAATTTTAGACGACATGCTATTCTATGATGCTTTCAGTTTATTTTTATTTTTTTACCCCTTCCTTATTTTCTAGCTCTGCCGACAGTCATCTGCAAGTTTTGTGCGTTTTAGACGTTTTGGACATTTTGCCATTTTTCACTTTTTTGGCTGATATAAGGCTATAACAAGGCGATTTTTGGCAAATTTGAGATGACATGCTATTTTATGATGTTTTCACTTATTTTTCACCCCTACCCTTTTTTTCTAGCTCTGCTTACGCTCCCTTGCAAGTTTTGTAAGTTTTTAAATTTTTGACATTTTCCCTTTTTTGGTTGACATAAGGTTATAGTAAGTTGATTTTTGTCAAATTTGAGACGACATGCTATTCTTTGATATTTTCACTTTTTTCACTTTTTTTCCATCTCTACCGTAATTTCTCGCTCTGCCGATGCTCCACTGCAAGTTTTGTGCGTTTTTGACATTTTGACATTTTTCACTTTTTTGGCTGACATAAGGCTATAGTAAAGCGTTTTTTGTCAAATTTTAGACGACATGCTATTCTATGATGCTTTCACTTTTTTTACTTTCTTTTCACATCTACCTTATTTTCTAGCTCTGCCGACAGTCATCTGCAAGTTTTGTGCGTTATGGACATTTTGACATTTTTCACTTTTTTGGCTGATATAAGGCTATAACAAGGCGATTTTTGGCAAATTTGAGACGACATGCTATTTTATGATGTTTTCACTTATTTTTCACCCCTACCCTTTTTTTCTAGCTCTGCTCACGCTCCCCTGCAAGTTTTGTAAGTTTTTTACATTTTTGACATTTTCCCTTTTTTGGTTGACATAAGGCTATAGTAAGGTGTTTTTTTTCAAATTTTAGACGACGTGCTACTCTATGATGTTTTCAGTTTATTTTTTATTATTTTACCCCTTCCTTATTTACAAGCTCTGCCGAGAGTCATCTGCAAGTTTTGTGCCTTTTAGACGTTTTTGACATTTTTCACTTTTTTGGCTGACATAAGACTATAGTAAGTCGTTTTGGTCTAATTTTAGACAACATGCTATTCTATGATGCTTTCACTTTTTTCACTTTTTTTTTCCATCTCTACCGTATTTTCTCGCTCTGCAGACACTCCCCTGCAAGTTTTGTGCGTTTTTGACATTTTGACATTTGTCACTTTTTTGGTTGACATAAGGCTATAGTTAGGCTTTTTTGTCAAATTTTAGACGACATGCTATTCTATGATGTTTTCACTTATTTTTCATCTCTACCCTTTTTTCTAGCTCTGCTGACGCTCCCCTGTAAGTTTTGTAAGTTTTTTACCTTTTTGACATTTTCACTTTTTTGGCTGACATAAGGCTATAGTAAGGCGTTTTTTGTCAAATTTGAGACGACATGCTATTCTATGATTTTTTTCACTTTTCTTCCATCTCTACCGTAATTTCTCGCTCTGCCGACGCTCCTCTGCAAATTTTGTGTGTTTTTGAAATTTTGAAATTTTTCACTTTTTTGGCTGACATAACGCTATAGTAAGGCATTTTTGTCAAATTTTAGACAACATGCTATTCTATGATGTTTTCACTTATTTTTCATCTCTACCCTTTTTTCTAGCTCTGCTGACGCTCCCCTGTAAGTTTTGTAAGTTTTTTACCTTTTTGACATTTTCACTTTTTTGGCTGACATAAGGCTATAGTAAGGCGTTTTTTGTCAAATTTGAGACGACATACTATTCTATGATATTTTCACTTTTTTCACTTTTTTCCCATCTCTACCGTATTTTCTCGCTCCGCAGACACTCCCCTGCAAGTTTTGTGCGTTTTTGACATTTTGACATTTTTCACTTTTTTGGCTGACATAAGGCTATAACAAGGCGATTTTTGGCAAATTTGATACGACATGCTATTCTATGATATTTTCACTTTTTTTCACTTTTCTTCCATCTCTACCGTAATTTCTCGCTCTGCCGACGCTCCTCTGCAAGTTTTGTGTGTTTTTGAAATTTTGACATTTTTCACTTTTTTGGCTGACATAAGGCTAGAGTAAGGCATTTTTGTCAAATTTTAGACAACATGCTATTCTATGATGTTTTCACTTTTTTTTCACAATTTTTTCACTTTTGTTTCACCTCTTCCGTATTTTCTCTCTCAGCCGACGCTCCAACGCAAGTTTTGTGCGTTTTTGAAATTTTTCACTTTTTTGGCTGACATAAGGCTCCCATGTAAGTTTTGTAAGTTTTTTACCTTTTTTACCTTTTTTAAGGCTATAGTAAGGCGTTTTTTGTCAAATTTGAGACGACATGCTATTCTATGATGTTTTCACTTTTTTTTCAACTCAACCGTATTTTCTCGCTCTACCGATGCTCCAATGCAAGTTTTGTGCATTTTTGACATTTTTCACTTTTTTGGCTGACATAAGGCTATAGTAAGGCGTTTTTTGTCAAATTTGAGACGACATGCTATTCTATGATTTTTTCACTTTTCTTCCATCTCTACCGTAATTTCTCGCTCTGCCGACGCTCCTCTGCAAATTTTGTGTGTTTTTGAAATTTTGACATTTGTCACTTTTTTGGCTGACATAAGGCTATAGTTAGGCGTTTTTGTAAAATTTTAGACGACATGCTATTCTATGATGTTTTCACTTATTTTTCATCTCTACCCTTTTTTCTAGCTCTGCTGACGCTCCCCTGTAAGTTTTGTAAGTTTTTTACCTTTTTGACATTTTCACTTTTTTGGCTGATATAAGGCTATAGTAAGGCGTTTTTTGTCAAATTTGAGACGACATGCTATTCTATGATATTTTCACTTTTTTCACTTTTTTCCCATCTCTACCGTAATTTCTCGCTCTGCCGACGCTCCTCTGCAAATTTTGTGTGTTTTTGAAATTTTGACATTTTTCACTTTTTTGGCTGACATAACGCTATAGTAAGGCATTTTTGTCAAATTTTAGACAACATGCTATTCTATGATGTTTTCACTTATTTTTCATCTCTACCCTTTTTTCTAGCTCTGCTGACGCTCCCCTGTAAGTTTTGTAAGTGTTTTACCTTTTTGACATTTTCACTTTTTTGGCTGACATAAGGCTATAGTAAGGCGTTTTTTGTCAAATTTGAGACGACATGCTATTCTATGATATTTTCACTTTTTTCACTTTTTTCCCATCTCTACCGTATTTTCTCGCTCCGCAGACACTCCCCTGCAAGTTTTGTGCGTTTTTGACATTTTGACATTTTTCACTTTTTTGGCTGACATAAGGCTAGTAAGGCGTTTTTTGTCTAATTTTAGACGACATGCTATTCTATGATGTTTTCACTTTTCTTCCATCTCTACGGTAATTTCCGCTCTGCCGACGCTCCTCTGCAAATTTTGTGTGTTTTTGAAATTTTGAAATTTTTCACTTTTTTGGTTGACATAAGGCTATAGTTAGGCGTTTTTTGTCAAGTTTGTGACGACATGCTATTCTATGATATTTTCACTTTTTTTCAATTTTTTCCATCTCTACCGTAATTTCTCGCTCTGCCGATGCTCCTCTGCAAGTTTTGTGCGTTTTTGAAATGTTGACATTTTTCACTTTTTTGGCTGACATAAGGCTATAGTTAGGCGTTTTTGTCTAATTTTAGACGACATGCTATTCTATGATGCTTTCAGTTTATTTTTATTTTTTTTTACCTCTACCTTATTTACTAGCTCTGCCGAGTCATCTGAAAGTTTTGTGCGTTTTAGACATTTTTGACATTTTGACATTTTTCACTTTTTTGGCTGACATAAGGCTATAGTAAGGCGATTTTTGTCTAATTTTAGACGACATGCTATTCTATGATGCTTTCACTTTAATTTTTTTTTTTTACCTCTACCTTATTTTCTAGCTCTGCCGAGAGTCATCTGCAAGTTTTGTGCGTTTTAGACATTTTGACATTTTTCACTTTTTTGGCTGACATAAGGCTATAGTAAGGCTTTTTTTGTCAAATTTAAGACGACATGCTTTTCTATGATATTTTCACTATTTTTAAACTTTTTTTTCACCTCTACCGTATTTTCTCGCTCTGCCGATGCTCCCTTGCAAGTTCTGTGCGTTTTTGACATTTTTCACTTTTTTGACTGACATAATGCTATAGTAAGGTGTTTTTTGTCAAGTTTTTGACGACATGCTATTCTATGATATTTTCACTTTTTTTCAATCTCTACCGTAATTTCTCGCTCTGCCGATGCTCCTCTGCAAGTTTTGTGCATTTTTGAAATGTTGACATTTTTCACTTTTTTGGCTGACATAAGGCTATAGTAAGGCGTTTTTTGTCTAATTTTAGACAACATGCTATTCTATGATGCTTTCAGTTTATTTTTATTTTTTTTACCTCTACCTTATTTACTAGCTCTGCCGAGAGTCATCTACAAGTTTTGTGCGTTTTAGACTTTTTTCACTTTTTTGGCTGACATAAGGCTATAGTTAGGCGATTTTTGTCAAATTTTAGACAACATGCTATTCTATGATGTTTTCACTTTTTTTCACAATTTTTTCACTTTTGTTTCACCTCTACCGTATTTTCTCTCTCAGCCGACGCTCCAACGCAAGTTTTGTGCGTTTTTGAAATTTTGAAATTTTTCACTTTTTTGGCTGACATAAGGCTATAGTAAGGCGTTTTTTGTCAAATTTGAGACGACATGCTTTTCTATGATATTTTCACTATTTTTAAACTTTTTTTTTCCACCTCTACCGTATTTTCTCGCTCTGCCGATGCTCCCTTGCAAGTTCTGTGCGTTTTTGACATTTTTCACCTTTTTGGCTGACATAAGGCTATAGTAAGGTGTTTTTTGTCAAATTTGAGACGACATGCTATTCTATGATGCTTTCACTTATTTTTCATCTCTACCCTTTTTTCTAGCTCTGCTGACGCTCCCCTGTAACCTTGCAAGTTCTGTGCGTTTTTGACATTTTTCACCTTTTTGGCTGACATAAGGCTATAGTAAAGCGTTTTTTGTCAAATTTTAGACGACATGCTATTCTATGATGCTTTCACTTTTTTTACTTTCTTTTCACATCTACCTTATTTTCTAGCTCTGCCGACAGTCATCTGCAAGTTTTGTGCGTTTTATTAGACATTTTTGACATTTTGAAATGTTGACATTTTTCACTTTTTTGGCTGACATAAGGCTATAGTAAGGCTATTTTTGTCAAATTTGAGACGACATGCTATTCTATGATGCTTTCACTTAT
>JAFBJU010000540.1:473527-610148 GCA_016785305.1 Colistium nudipinnis | reverse complement strand
TGCCGTTTTTTTTCATTTTTTGACTTTGACATTTTTGGACGACATACTATACTATGACGTTTTGGGTCAAGTTTTCGACGAGTTACATTTTTTTTTTTTTCACTTTTTTCACTTTTCTTTACCCCAGTTATATATTTGAGCGTTTTGCTACTTTTTATGCATGTTTTGCAGTTTTTTTCATTTTTTGACTTTTTGGACGACATACTATACTATGACGTTTTGGGTACATTTTTTGACGACATACAAAAAAAAAAAAATGAATGTACTTTTTCACTTTTCTCCACCCCAGTCTTATATTTGAGCATTTTGCATGTTTTCATCCATGTTTTGATTTTTTTTCATTTTTTGACTTTTTGGACGACATACTATACTATGACGTTTTGGGTCAAATTTTCGACGACATACAAAAAAATAAAAAATAAAATTAGTTTTTTCTCTTTTCTTTACCCCAGTCATATATTTGAGCGTATTGCATGTTTTCATCCATGTTTTGACGTTTTGGTCAGATTTTGGACGAGTTACAATTTTATTTTTTATTTTTTTTTAAACTTTTTTTCACCTCCGTCATATATTTGAGCATCTTGCTCTTTGTATGCATGTTTTCACGATTTTTCATTTTTTGACTTTTTGATATTTTTGGGCGACGTACTATACTATGACGTTTTGGGTCAAATTTTCGACGAGTTACAATTTTTTTTTTTTTTTTCACTTTTTTCACTTTTCTTTACCCCAGTTATATATTTGAGCGTTGTGCAACTTTTTATGCATGTTTTGCCGTTTTTTTCATTTTTTGACGACATACGATACTATGTTTTGGTCAAATTTTGGACGAGTTACAAAAATTCCTATCTAAAAAAAATTACTACTACAGTCATATTTAAGGGTTTTGCATGTTTTAATCCACGTTTTGACGTTTTTTTTTTTTTGTTTTTTTTTAACTTTTTTGACGGTATACTGTGACATTTTTGGTCAAATTTTGGACGAATATTTATTTATTTTTTTTTTCATTTCTGTCATATATTTGAGCGTTTTGCATGTTTTTATACATGTTTTCATGTTTTTCTTCATTTTTTGACTTTTTTGGACGACATACTAAAAAAACGCTCACTTTATTTTCACATCTACTGTATTTGTAGGCACTGCTGATGCTCCTGTGTTTTGAAATATTGCACTTTTTTTTTTTTATTAAAAAAATATTCATTACTTATTCATAATTCATAATTAAAAACACCTGAAACATGCATAGGAACAGTGGCAATGCAAAACAAAATGTTAAGAGGTGAAAGAAAAGTATAAAAAAAAAAGTGAAAAACTTCATAGTATTGCTCGTCGTACAAAAAGTCAAACACTTCAAACATGCATTGGAGCATCAGCAATGCGGGAATATATGGTAGAGTTGGAAAAAACTGAAACGTGTTATAGTGAAACCTGCAATCGAAAAACTTCCCCTTAACGTCATAGTATAGTATGTCATCTAAAAATGTCAAGTTAAAAAAATAATGATAGATAAATAAATAAATTCAAACATCCATTGCAACTTAAGAACGGCAAAAACAGGTGAAAAAAGAAATTGTAATACAGATTGTAAAAAAGATTATGTAAGAAATGTCAAAACTGCTTTTTAAGCAATATTAGATCATATTGCAGGTTCATTTCTCCTCGGTTGCTTACATTTGCCGTCCTCTATTCTCTGTCGGTTGTGAATGAATAGGAGGGATTGCTGAATACCATCTGCTGAATGCTTTGGCGGCTAGCAAAGCAACATGGAGATGTTATCGGCCGTAAAATTAGTCTTACCTGGTTGGATTTCCGAGTCGTGTGGAGCGCTCGCCTGGCTGCTGTATGGCAGAGAGTGTCAAGGGGGACATGGGAGGAGGCCCCAGGGGATTGGGAGCTAAAAAAATAAAAATAATCAACCAGGCGAACATGCGATCAATGAGATGCTGTCTGGAAATGTCAACACCGTCTGTGTCTTCACCGTGCCATCAAAGCCAATTTTAAAGATTGCTTTTCCAACATATATATATGCGTAACACCAAAATCATCATCATGGTAAATGTGCATGTAAAAAAGCATTGTTTATCAAAAGTTTTAAATAAATAAATAAAAACACCTCTGACTGAGACGTCGTTGATACACCACGTTTGTCAATTTAGGAAAAGATATCGACTCAGAGCTCTCCACAGGAAGTGACATTCAACAGTGTTTCAATAAAGCTCTTCTTACCCATTCAAGAGTGGTGCTCTTCTTTCCTTCCATTTCTTCTTATTTTGGCCTGAAGCCTATTGGGCTGTTCCATTAAATAAATATTGTAAGGCAGGTGAGGGGCAAAAGGGGACGCAAAGCATCCTGGCTGGGCGAGATGAAGTTATATGAGAGTAAAAACACATTATTTACTGTAGTGCAGCTGTGGGACAGATATTCATTACCCTTAGACAGTTAGAGGAAATTGAAACACAGGAGGAATACTCACAGAAGCAGAGGTCGGCCACAGCAGGACCCGTCTGGCTCAGGGTCTTCCCCGCTGTGCGGTCGCAGGAGGAGCCATGGAGCCATTGTAAATCTGGAGTTTTAATTAATCTGGTCTTATGGCCGTATAGACCTCCAGGATGAGACGGTCCGTTGTTGTTGTTTTTTTTCCCCCAGACCCTATTGATTTGGTGAAGTCACCTGCATGAAAGTTGGATGAGCTACGTGGACATCCACCATCCTGACCTCCACAAACCTTCATTTCCGTTTTAAAACAGATAGTGACGCGCTATGTACTACGCCCTTTGTCCAACAATAACACTGAGCTTGCTAGCACTGCACAAAAATTGTGAGGTTCCTAATCATTCCAATAAAGACTGGGCTGCTTTGTATTGTCCCAGAAGGTCTGACACACAGTACAAAGGAGCTCAACCAATAGAATTACAATAGACAACAATTGTGCACACAAAATCATCATGTGTGTTTTGGCATTGTTGTCTTTATCTATTAATGTGTACTTTTTTTTTTTACTTACTCCATAGATTACTGGATCTATGGAAAGCGATGGGTTATTACTCAGTTACATTTCTGGTTATAATAAAGTGTATCACCAAGCACACAATCGTATTACATGACTGACCATATTTTTCTACACCAGTTAAATTTCCTATTGTCTCTCTCAAAATCGGGAACATTTTGTCAAATTTAATCTCATGCCTCTCCTCAACCGTATTATCTTTGCAGAGGCCAGGTCTAAAACAACATTACCTTGACCTTTTTCTACTAAGGCCCGTATTTCAATGAGCATTAACCTTTACTGTGGCCAGTACATAAGTCACCAGAACAACCTCTATTAGACGCCTGACTCATCTTTCTTTTCTTTTTTATATAGAAGTAACACCCACAAACATGGGACCTAGGGCCCAATCCTTCAACTTGTGCTGCTGCTGCAATATTCATTGTTTTTCTCGGCTGCTTATTTGCCTGAAGTCAAAGTGCCTCGGTCCTTCAGCAGCCCAATGTTGGAGTTTAATGACATCATAAAGTCAGGGGTGTCCCGACAGCTTTCCATGATGATCAGGTAAACAAGTAAAAGTCAATGCTGGCCTGAAGCATCCTGGGTACACAGGCCTCATTAACGTAAGACTCCCTCTCTTGTAAAGGAAAGCAATAAGATTCTGGGTTGGACAGATATCCAGCAGGGAAATGTTTTACTCTATGCTTAATTCAATATTTGCGATTAAAATGCTTAAATAGATGACTACACAGTTGACTCCTCCACAAGGTTATGGAATTTTTAATTCCAACGAAATGAAACAAACCCTCTGATGACATTCATATACATTTAAAACATTTTTTTCAAACAGCCATGCTCATTTTACATTTTTAAACGATAAAAAATCAAAACAACAATCAAAACGGTAAAAAAAGCCATTAACATTTCACAAAGAGGTGATGAAGTATTCTAGTGTCTGTTCCTGCATATGTGTGTGTAGGTTGGATTGGGAGCAGTTCTGTTTGTGTGGATAAGTTGAGAAGGCAGACGGTATGTGTGTGTAGGTCCAGGTGCAGAAAAAAAGAAGGGGATAGAGGGTATGTGAGAAGCTAAGGGAGTTTCAGTAGAAAGAAGGCGGGGGGGGGGGTCTTATCTTTTCAGGGGTCCTCCCGGACAAGGTCTTTGCATGCTGTATCCGAGTCCTTTTAAGGTAGCAGTAAGCCCAGCTTCCTCCCCAACAGTTTCACAGAACAGCTTGTCGGTCCAGGAAGTATCCAGCAAATATCTAGTTGGCTCTGGGACAATTGCTTCTCTTATCTTTAAGATTGATTATTATTTCTAATACATCCCAAACTGAATTTTCACTCTTTTCCAATTCTCTGTTAAGGAGCGCCTCCTTTGTCTAACACTTCACTCCTTTGTCTGATTTTCTCTCCTAATCTGCTCACAGGTGTGTGTTTTTTTTGTTGTTTTTTTTGGAAAGGGGCGGGGCTACTGTGCACACTCAAATACTCCCTTCTCCCCTTTCTGCTGCTGCACCTTTTGTTTTAATCCATCACATTTTTCAAATGAGCAACAACATTGCAACATGCAATGGACAGGTGTCCCCATTTTTTTTTGTTTTAATATTAAATGGCTCTCAATGTTGACACTTGTTTTTAGCCTTGAGCTTCCCAGGTGAAGCATTTGTTATGATTGGCTGTTTCACAATGAAACATAAAAGGATCTCTGAATCTCTGAAGTTCTGATGACTGGCTTTATTTTACTCATTTCTAGTGCCTTGTCATTTCAATAGTTTTGCACGCTCTCAGTACACAGTGTTCAAGAGTGAGGACCAAAAACTTGAGAATGTGTGGCAACAGCAGTACCACCACCAGAGTCTGCATGTGAACCTATTTAGCTGACAATTCCTTTTTTTTTTTTTCTTACATTTTGGCCTTGGTTAATGTTCAGTGCAACAGACAGAAAAATAAATCTAAATACAGTTCCAGACCCAGAGACCTTTTTTTTTTTTTTATCGTAGCCAGTTATTATTGGTCTATGATTTTATTGCGTGCCAACGTTCCCTCGAAAAACCTTGTACGCTTTTAACCTCAGTTGGTTATTGTCTACACTTTATAGAACGGCATACCATGGAGTGTTAGTCAGTAAAAGTAGGGTGCATGGTGCAATTAATTGAGAGCATAATGATGATTGCATCCACGAAGGTTTTTTAAAACTAAAACCTTGATTTAAATGTCAAACTATTCCGACAACAAACCCCACAAAAACATATGGATGTTGCTAAATACCAGCTTAAGGTAAAAAAACACAAGGGAAAATAATATCTGGAATACGTGCCTGCACACAAACATGGTTTTAGAAAATGTTTGAAGGACTGTAATGTAATGTACCATGTGAAACCTAAAGGGACACATGGTGGACATATCAAATCCCATGAAATTACCTGTATTTCCCATTTTTATGTCATAACAAATCATTCTATTGAATTACATGCGCAGGCACTTTGTGTTCCATATATTTCACATTTTAACATTAAGATGTGGCACAACAGGAGATCATCGATTGACACAAAAAGCCCTCCTCCACCACAGAGCAGTAGCACAGATGCTGATGTGTTCGAAGCAATATCATTTAAGAAATCTTAAACTTCATTTACAACATGCGAAAACAAGGGGAGAACCGCCGCATTTGCCCAGCTGGTCTGTAAATTCCAAACGGCCACAATCTCCCCAAACCGACTCTCTAATCTAAACACCACAGACCTGCAGACCAAATACACCTCGTCGGGTTTAAATTAAAGTGGACTCTGGCAACACGATGAGGTGTCAAAACAACTGCATCTGCTGTTGGTCCCAGCTCTATTTCACTAAGAAAAATGGATACAGACCCCCAGAGAATTGGGAACCTCCATACCAAAGAGTGACCGTGGAGAGGATGGGCCGAGATTGATCCGGGTTGCCTACGAATGAAAGCAGGATGTGCTCTTTTAGAAGTGATGTGAAGCCGTTAGCAGATGAAATGTATTTATATATCTTTTTTTTTCCAGTAATCTAATCTAAAAGGCTATACAGTGATAAACACATTTTAAATATATACAAGCACTCACCTGGAAGGCTGATGATGGAGGTGGCGGCTCCGGCAGAGGTGCGGAAACTGAAACACGGAAGGAAAAGGAAAAATCACAGTAAAATTAGCGCCTGAAGCTGCACGTGGAGCTGTACGGCCTCTCATTTAATTATCAACAGAAGAGTGTGATGCTCACACACGGCACACCTCACATCAAGTGTGAAAACACCAGGTTGGTGATAGAAAACACTATTTCGGCATCAGAAGGGATCAAAGTGACGGTTATGTGGATGTTGCAGATTGAAATTTCAAATAATAAGTAGCCAGGCACTTTGGTGTAGACAGATGATATAAGCAAACACTGTAATGTGTTTGGAAGCTCACAGGAAAAAAACGACATTGAAATATGCGGCTGAATAATACAATCAGCTTGTCTCTAGATTTGCTGTCTTGTATGCCTTCTTGTGGCATCCATAACAAACCTGACTGTACAGATGTCAAGGCAAACAATTCATTAGAGTTCGTTTAAATGTATAAAGTGCCTTTCAAATGGGGACGCTATCACAAATTATGAAAGCCAAAAGTACACAAAGATGCAGGAAATACAATTTTCCCATGAGGGGCAAAATGCGGCTCAGTCAGAAAATCAAATAACCATCCCCATTTCAATACCCTCCTCGATAAACATCAGCAGAACCGGGGCCTTCCAGAAAGTGCCTTATTCAATCAAGCATTACTGTAGTTATTTACTTGTGTGTGTATGTTTATTAGGTTCAAATGTGCATCAAACAACAAGGACAACTTAACTCATTCATCCACTCCATGCAAACAGGCACAGCCAATAGGATAAACACCCCCCAAAGTCTATACAAAATATAGAAAAAGTGTGTTGTTAGTGTGTCGATCGTCTCCATGCTTAAATGAACATTTTACAGGAATCTGTGTAACTCCCATCCATCAACACAACACGCAAAGCCCAGGTCATGCCAGTGACGGCCGGCTTGCCTTCATTACCCATGCACGCCACACACACGTCTGGTTTGATGGATGCCTTCTCGGCACCTCAGTACATTTCAGTGAAGCACTTGACCTTTATCGATATGGCCCACTTCAATATACTGAGCAATGAAGGGCTCCTTCAATTTAATACATGATTGGTTTCGTCAGAAGCCTGTGGTGGGTGAGGATCTGTTCAGATTTACGTGGCCTGCTTGTTACTAAATGAACGGAATGAAATGAACTCTTAAGATGAATGGAATGCTAAACAGCAGAAGATGAATAAAAGATCAGTGTGTACGCCCACACTAAACGCAGGTCAATGGTTTTAACCCACGCTATTATTTAAACAAAAGCTTGTTTCAATGATCATACAATGTAGCCGTTACATCTAATTGTGACTCGCATATCTTTATGCGCCCGAGCAAACGCACACATCATTTGCACATGCAGCGTGAGGCTCTGTGGTAAAGGGACCGTAAGTATCCGTGGTGGGGTTTGAGTCAAAAAAGGGGCCACGTTGTTGTCTTGAATTGCCTGGCTTTAATCTGGGCACTCTGCAGGAGGACGCGTGTGATCCCACCCTGGAGGAGCCTCCACTGTGGGCCATGGATGGAGCCAACTCCTCCTGATTCCCACCGTTTTCCCCACAATGGAAGAGACCACCACTGGCAGCTTATTCTAATGTGAGAATGTTATCCATATCTGAAGGTCAATAACTATGTTTTGGGCCCGAAGCTTCCAGTGGCTGATTTATTCATTTTTCACATTGGAATTGCATTGGAATCACCTTACTGCCGTTAAAATATACAATGACATCCAATGTATACCTCATTCATTCAGATAGCACAGTGATATACTTAATACCAGTTAGTAATATTCAGATTACATTTTAATATTGACTGAAGTGCTACATAGGCAAGGCAAACTGCTGATATGTTATGGTGATAAAAGAAATGAAATTAAATCCAGTCTTGTCTGACGGAATTTAGCATTTGACACCCAAACTAAAGTTACATTGGTTTCACGACATGATATGAAACCAAGCAGCACTTCAACATTTCAGAAACCCGAAACCTCTCGGGTATGAATCAGTTACAATTATGCTTGTATATCAAAGTTAGTTTTTTTTTTTTCCAAACAGTGCACATGATATCCCTGGTATTGACCAAGGAATCCAATGATTGGTCGATACTATTTTTTTCCCTATGACAGGCACTAGTTGACGTAACCTCCTCTGCGCTACTTGCTTTCGGTTTTGGATTCTCTCTCGCATGGATTTGTTATCTTCCTCTGTCCTCAAGTGAGTCTGTTTATTTTTTGACCTTTGCATTCCCTGTATCCATCTGTCCTTTGGTCGGCTCTGCGAGCGGCGCCGTGTCCTCGGAGGAGCGCGGGAGATGAAAGATTCATATGGGCACACGCCGTGTGAGGGAGGTGGCAGGAGATCTCCACCGCAGAGAGTTAATTAGGATCTCCCTTTCCCGGGCAATCACTCTGCTCCCCACGGCACTGCTTCCTTAACAAATCTCACGACGACTGGAGGAGACAGGCAGAGAGCGTGGCACGGAGAGAAAGAAAGTGCTTGACCTTGGGTTAGGTGTTGTGATGCATTGCTGTTTTTTTATGCCCACATCAGTCTGCCTGCCATGATAATGTTCAACATGAAACAGTGGAATAATCCCAGAGCTCTCCGAGCACTGCCTACCTTTCCCTTCACAAAAAACCTAGAGGCCTCCCCCTCCTTCCCTTGGCAAATCCATTCATTTGTTAAAGAAGTAAACATGTGAATGTTCTAAGGACCCGTTACAGAGGGTCCAAGGATTTTTTTTTTTTTTTTTTTTTCATGCTGCAAAATTAACACGATGCAACAGAAAAACACATTCATACACAAATCAGTCCCAGTGCTGAGGCTAGAGAGAGTGCAGCAATACAATGAAGGAGAATTCATTCCCCCCCGCCCGCCCGCCCGCCCGCTCACGCGACAACAGAACTCGGAAGCATGATCATAGTGTGGCTAAATAGAAAAACCATCAGTGTTCAGTGTGAAAGCGATAAATTTATTGATCAAACCATAACAAGCAATGGCCCTGGTCTGCGAGAGAAAGAAAAAGAAAAATGTGTTTATTGTCCCCGTCTCCCTGTCCATCAACTGAAATTGGAGAGAGCGGACAGTATTATTGGACACTAGTGCCAATGCCAACCAATGATCTGGCCCTGTAACAGATATGATGAATGCACACTTTACAGCCGACAATCCCCTCTGTAAATACGGTCCACAGAGCTGAAAGGCTGGTTAAAAGGTGACCTGTGCACAGATAAAGGGGGAAACGGTCGCTCCAAAATGACTTCAACCCAAAGCTGGTGTCTGTCAGCCCCCAGAACCTTTTTGGCTGGGTTGAAATAGTTGACTGAATTTCCTCAGCCCTCAAAGATTTCATCAGGATAGGAGCCACGACAAAAAAAGGGGGAGCACTGATATTTGTGACAAAACGCATAATAAGGTAGAATTGTGACTCACTGCTGGTGCTGCGACACTGGGATTTTACGGCCATTGATTTCCCGCTTTTATGTAGTCACACATGACGCATGACGTTTTTATTGCGGGTTGGCTGGAGTGTTACACTACTGGGTGAAAAAGATCGACTGCGTCTGCACCGTGCTGCAAAATGCTAAAACCAATTTAGTAATAAAGACGGAATCCATGATTTGGTTCAGATTGTGCTGTTTTTTTTGTTGTTGTCCACAGCTACAACCTGACGATTATAGCCTTCAGCCAAAGGTCACTGGACAAAATATTCCAGAGGCCATCCAATCACGGCCGGGTATTCAGCAGCCCTTGGCAGAGGTTGGCCACATTATGGATTCTCTCATTAAGGCCTTTGTGTGGGTGCAGGTCAGCTAGGTTCTGACAGGTGTCGCAGAGATGAATGACTCGGTCACACACACACGCCCGCCCGCCCGCACGCCCGCCCGCACGCACGCACGCACACACACTTGCAACCTCACCACCCAGCGAGGGCAACCGCTGCCAGTAGGAACAGTAGCCATGCAAATGAGGGTCGCTGACCTTGCCATGCTTAATTCATAAATCTACTGCTGTGGCAGCAGTTGAAGCCAGTGTTTAGCTGTAGGTATTTTTGTTCAAAACTATTTGTGTGTTTTTGAAAAAAGAAACAATAACACTTGTTTTTTCAGTGCAGCGTATCACGTTCAATTCAGTCTAGAAATAAATAGCTATAATTTGTATATTTAAAATCATCCACATTTCTTCCCCAGACGGATTCGCTATACGTTGTTGACATTTAATTAATGCTGGAGGAATCTGAAAGCAAGAAGCAAAGGATGTGCCATTTCTTGACATTTATGTCAGGGTGTGGGCAGCCATTGTTCTCTGTGTGCATGCTCGACTGCAGGCAGCAGCGATGCTCACTATTTACAGAAATATCGAAGTCAAATGTCAAGAGTTTATATCGGGTCAAGATGGCTATAAGGATTTGAAAATTGTACGATGATTTCTTAATTAACAGCTCCTTATTTATTTATTGAGTATATGTTGAAATCAAATTACTTTTTTCGGAGTGCTTAATTACTAGGATTCTTTTCTTCAGACAAATTATTTGCAAATGAGAAAACTTAGGAAAGGACTTAAGGCAAAAACCTGTTAATCTGGCAATTTCTAATTTTCATAAATGAAGGAGTGACAAATGTATTTCCTTTCTTGCTCAGTGGAGAAGAAGATTGATTCACTTTCGACTGTGTTTGGTGAATGTAATGCTACACTGGCCAATCACAGACTCCTGTTATTGACTTTTTCAAGCCACGGCTTCGTGCGATTGTAACAGGAGTTTGTGGTCAACATGCAACTAAGCTTTCAACACAGGTGAAGTTAACCCGACCCAGCGTATAAAATAATTGCATACTGCACTTAAATGAATCTTAACACTTACGAAGAGGAACAAGGTTGGAGTAATATATAATTCATATATCATTTAATTCATTATTCATTCATCTTTACTTAGGAAACGGCTCAAGCTTGTGGCTCACCTCGTCCATAGCAACAAAAACATAGAAACTAAAATCAATGAAAGGAAGAAGGACGAATAGAATGAAGAAATGTTTTCATAATCCACATATGTGCAAATGGCATTTCACCGTGACCAGATGTTTGGGTACAAGCTGGGTGGCCAGCGGTTCCACATTCCAGAGAGGAACCTGACAGACATATAAAATATTGTATTATTGATTTTGATGAAAACATCTCACATATTTCAGAGCATCATCATCAAGCGTCCCCAGATTTCTTATGGCTTCTATTTTTGCTTTTTTTTCTCCGCCCACATTCTGTATACAGTGCACTTCTCCTGTTTACCACAGCTCAAGGGTTTTGAAGGCACTGGAGCAAACTGTGCAATACGGATCCCGTGGAAGCTCCTCTGAGACCAGCTCAGCTTGTTGTGTTTGTCGATTCAGGGTCACACACTTGGCTGATATGAAATACATGGGAAAGCGGTAAAGGGCAAGGACGGGTCGCCAAAAGCAGAATGTCTTAGAGTGCCACGAAAAATCTTTTGGGACCTCCAATGGTCTTACGTCATTATGAGTGAAAATACAATAATTAATTATATAATAATTTCGCCGATCTAACGCAAACCAGTGTGTGTACGAATGAGGAGCACTCTGACACTCATCTCAAGCGGCCGAGAAGGTGAGCAGAGTGCGTCTCATTTCTACCACAAGAACATTACAGTGCTAACCAGGGAGCTAGTGTCAGAGAGGAGGGAGAGCTGTGAAAGATCATGCAAAGGGTGGAAGTTGCTGGAAAAAGACATGAGAAAGGAACACTGAAGCGTGGAGAAAAAGGGTCAAGTAGTTATCCTAGCGTACTGTATGGGAGTGATTACACAAATAAGATGAGGGGATGAGATTCGGGGCGGAGAGGAGGACAACGATTACGTGCTTTTATACAAAGAGAACATTTGATGTTTTGTGAGTTGGCGCGCAGCTCCTTTAAGGTTGGCCAAAGAAAAACGCGATGACTAGTGTATCTAGTACCAAGTTCAGCCTACAGTCAAGCTATTTTCTCCCAATGATTTAAGTATCAAATCCCTCATCCCATTTTCTCATTTTAAGGCCACTTTCTCACCATTTATTTTTATACCAGATTTAGCTGCTCTTTCATCACCACGCGGCAGATTATTTTCGGCCTCAAAGCTCCGATCTCGATAAGACGTCACGTTTGTCCAGAGACATTTCAAACAATGGCAAGCCGTGCGAGAGACAAATTATTATCATCAACTCGCCTGCCATTAATTAGGATGTCATTTGTGGCAAAAATGACCTCGAAGAAGAAGAAGGAAAAAAGGGAGACAGGATCAAACTGGCTAATTGTCTCAGATAATGCTCTGTTTGATGCGTGTACTCTGTTCCCGTTGCCATTTATGTCTTTCCCCTGGGCAGTGGCTTTATACGTGAACTGCCATGTGCTCTGGCAGAGCGTCCTCGAGCAAAGCACACTGAACCTCTATCTCGGTACTTTGCGTTAGTGCATGCGGACGTTCCCTGTGTTAACATGGAAAACCTGGAAAATCACTGCGATGTCCCACTCTCCCCCTAAACGGAGCAGTGCTGACTTAAATGAAATGTCGATGTTGTCCCGATTGTCAAGAAAAATATTCTCCTAGATTTATCTATGATCCTTACTACGAGATGCATGTCATTTTTGGAAAGCTACAGAAACTTTGTGGTAAATCTTAAAAGCAGAACAATGCAGCAATTTTGCAGAGATATCGGTCAAGTCGAATGATCTTTATGGCTTTATTGAAACACACACGAACGCACGCACACACGCACACATTGGGACCATGGTACACAATGTACCTTCTGAACACAAACATTGTGTTCGCCCTTGTCTATGTGAACATGTTTGCATGCCACGTTGTTTTCGAGTCGTCTGTCTCAGGCATATCTCGTGGAAGCGCTGAAGCTGCAGCTCATCCTGCTCAGCTTATGCACTGATAACTATGAACTTGCCCACATGAGTGTGTCTGTTGTGGCAAATCTCACACAACTTACTTTTGGCATAGATGCACATGATTTTTTTACATTACATGACCCCATTTTTTGTTGCGTTGTTTTTTGATCATTATTCCTCAGTTGGTGTTATGACATCTGGCGTGTTGGAATGTGTTGTTGATAATTGAATTATAGAATCAAAATTCAAATTAAATAATATATATTATTTTCTCAAACATAAGAAAATAATATCTCACAGTATCCCTGCATAACAAAAATCGTCCCCAATTTTGGATGATAATCTCGCCTGGTACCACGCCCTAACCATTATTGATGAGTATTATCGTGGAATGAAATGTGCTTAGTGTACTTGAAATTGAATTGGGAGGCGTAGATTTGCTTTGATGCCACAGGGCAAATATCAAGAGTCATTAGATGTGCTGCTTGGGGAAAAAAAAAAAAAAAAAGGTAAACTCCCTTGCACCACAGACTCGGCTCCCTCTGGCAGATAGAGACACTTATTAGGAAAATATTGTCTGACTCTTTCCTTTGCTCCGTTGCGCAATTATCTCCCCGAATGTAAGAAACAAAACTCATAGCCATCAACATCAAGAATAGCTTAACGTCGGAGGATTCGGTTTGAAAAGGGTTTTTGAACTCCTTTTTTTTTTTTACTGGATGCTATAAACATTGTTACTGTGGAAAATGAAGATCACTCATTCATAGAGAGTCGGGTAAATCACTGAAACACATGCATTTTGCACCTCCTATTATTATTATCATCTCTTTCGCCATAAATTTAAAGTTAAATTCAGCAAATGAGCCCCGACAGCAAACTTATCACACATACAAGATTCCCATCCACAGACATTATATAGTGCAACATTATTTTTTAACAAAAATAACTATCAAGGGTGTCCTTAATCTGCATTTGTCAGTATAATGTTTATTTCTAGACCTCTCTAAATTAACATGACTCATTAGATATAATACTGCAAACTGTGGAACTGTAAAAGAAGAATAAAAAAAGGATATTAAGCATAACAACCCAAGCTGCGTTGCAATTTAAAAAACTAACAAATACAATAGTAGGTTTTCCATTGTGTGATTACAGGCTGGAAAAATACATTGAGAATGGGAATGGATACTAAAACCACCATAAAGGTAATTTCCCTGAACAATGGCACATTGAAAAAAGAATATACACGACTAAAGAACTATTAGCCATCAGCTTGCTTCTCAAGGGATTGTTGTATACATGGCCGTCCTTTTTTCCACCTGCTCTGTACAACATCAGATGTTAAAATGATTTTTATCTTCTGATTTATGTCCCTGTAACCTGCAAGAGTGACTACTTTGGAGAAACTGAAGACCATTCTGAACCAGATGAGGTGTGAGGATGAGAGGTAGGATGTCAAAGACTCATATCTTGAACAGGAAGGAGTGCACAGCTGTCCCTCAAACTCTACATACAACACAATGCAGTTCAGATCTCACAAAACACATGTAGACCACACACGACGCAGTCAGTGCTCTTCTCTCTCCCTGTCTACGCAACATGACTACAACAGACCCTAACCATAACAGACAGCCGGTCGTTGTCCACACAAATTTGAATTTGAAGTGTAATAGTAGATGACCATCATTTGACAATGCTTATGTAGTGGCTAAGAAAAAGTATTTATTTTAAAATTTGAATTTGGTGAAACAGCAATAAAATAACGTATCTAGATATATAGGCCAGTACGCAATATATATTCACACAACAAAACAAAAAATGTTATATTTTCATCAGGAAAAAACATAGCACAAGATCCCTACAAGAGACAAATGTTAAAAAGCTAGTATTTGAAAAAAATGAAAAAAAGGAAAGTGAAGCAGAAAGAGAGAAAGTGTGCGTAGAGAGAGAGAGAGAGAGAGAGAGAGAGAGAGAGAGAGAGAGAGAGAGAGAGAGAGAGAGAGAGAGAGAGTGTGTTGCGTGTGGGATCCCCATTAAGTGCTCTGCTCTGACAGTCAACCAGGAACACTGTGTCCATAAAAGCCCACAGGTAAGGGTTTTAATATTTCAGTGGTGCCAATGCACACAGTACCTGTGGACTCGGCTTATTTATTTTACATGCCCATTTTAAGCATGGTTTTCAACATGGAAGTTGTTATCTGTAAAATGGGTGAGGCAGAGTAGTCTCTTCAAATATGAACAGATGCACTCCCCTGGAATATTCAGTAAACATGAGAACTTAATGAGGAAGTAAAGTATTCCACAAAAAGAATCCAGGGATAATAAATATCCTGCATTGTATTTTTTTTTTTAAGAAAGCGATAACTTATATAAAATAAATACATTTGTGGAAATATGTCAAGTAGGCCTAGTCTAAAAAATAATTCCTGTATTAAAATATAAAAATAAACAGTAAGAGCGAAAATTCCTTTCGACAAGCCAAGATTAAAAAAATAATAAGATACAGACGTGGTTGTAAGGGGTGAATTATCCCACATTTCAGGAGCAATATTGGTAACCCATCAGAATGGGGAAGTTGACATCAGGGGGGAAGTTAGCGTGAGTTAAAATGTGATTATTGTAGGCACCAGATTTTTGTCAGACAAAGTTATAGAATGTTATGTTAAATTGTTATGGGGATCATGTGATGTTTGCCCAGACATTTCACTCAAGACCACAAATGTCAGCGAGCAGGTAAAGTCCTCATCTGGGGATGCATGTCAAAAAATTATAAATACATAAATTAACATACATGCATAAATATACCTATGCATCAGGGATGCCACAGTGTGGAAATTGACTCCTCTTTCTGATCAGATTTTTTTAACTTATTATAAGTTGCATGTCATCTTGTCTCCTCTTGTCTTTCGTGCACAGACTCTGATTCTGAGGGACATGCTGGGACGCGTTGAGTGTCAAGTATAGATAACTAGAATTGTACTAAATGGATTTTTTCCTTTTAATGAGTGTGGGAGCTGCAGCTGATATTCAAAAAGGCATCAAAAGGGTTTTATGTCCGTAAAAAATTAAATGGCTAGGCCGGTGGGCAAGTTATGTAATCGGTATGTGCTAGAACGCTGTGTAACACAAAGGCAGCCTCAATAAACGTAAATCTCCCCATTTGATGTTTATTACATATAATGCGCAAAATGTGCTCTGCTGTAAAGCAACACTATATTAGTTTTACTGAAATTAAGGGTACTGCTCGGGGATCCGACTACAAACCAGCAATGTACCAATGTCAAGTGAGGAATTTAATCTGACCGAATACATATGAACCCACAGCAGCTGGATGCACAAATGTAGTTGCCGTCTCTTCACCTCTGCCATGGCACCTATACTATGAATACCAATCTTGTCTTTTTTTTATAGCAGGCTGAAAATCAATAGTTGGTGTTGTACGACAATATGTCAGACAGCTACAGTGGGCTTGTTGCACCAGATCCTGTGGGCGCAACCAAAGTCATATTCAGACCTGGTGTTAAATCAGACATTATTATTACGGAATCAAAAGGCCTTTCAGTGTGAATGTTAATCATCCATCTCCAGGTGTTGTGTCGACCTTCAGTGACCCCGGTCAGCAAGTGGGGCGCCAGCTTTTGCAGCCCCACCTCACAGCCGTCTAGCTAAGCAGTGCGGGGGGCTTCTCTGTGTTTGGCTATTTTATGAGGCATAAAATGCCTCCACAATGCGACTGTTTTATGGTGCATTTCAAGCCTGGCAGTGATGGGGGACACTGTATTAGGTGCTTGTAAAATCGATGTGCCAGGACAGGCTGGAGCCGGAGTTGCTGTTTGGCTGCTCTCCGTGGCCCCTCGGAGATCGATAGAATAGGAGATCTTTCATTTAGTGAAGCTTTGGCTCATCTAATGTTCCTTAAAGTACAATAAGCAGCCACACATTCATTACACGCGCAACAATGGGGAATCAAACCCTGTCATCGGGCCGCTGCCAATAGAAGTCATTGTGGATCAATGTTACTGAAGCTGACCGAGCTCAGGGCCACGGGGAAAAACCACTCTATTCAGCCTTTCTGCACAAGGACAACCGGCGTCTTTATGATCTCAGCAATCCCCTGGGTGATCGTTGGTAATTGTGTAAATCAATCGGCTGAAAGATATTCAGACACCTTCGCGAAAGATCCGGTATTTACTGGTGATGCCTGGATACGTGACGGACTCTCTGACATGCTGATTGGGATTAACATCAAGAGCTCCGAGCGGCACTAAAAATATTCCTCTTAACTGTAGTGAGTGTTCATTAGCGTAATCGTGTCCATGCTGTGCATATACGTTTGAAGTTGAAAATGCACGGCGCACATACGGAACAGCGAGGTCTGATGTGGAGGGTGAGAGACGGAGGCTAAGCTGTAATTGAATACCAAGCGGAGTGGTGTTCCTACTCAGACCTCTGAAGGAGGATCTGACCTTGAGAGGCTGGCGCTGATAGACAGGCGACACAAAGAGCGGCTGGCTAATTAGATTAAAAACATGGATCACGAGGGATGGAGATGTGACAAGCACATTGATTCACTACATCGCCTCAATTTCCATCGCCCCCCCCCCTCCCCCCTCCTCCTCTCACCACAATCCTCATTTGATCCATCTCCGTATGCTGTATATCTCAGCTCAGTGTATTTGTCTATTTCTCTTTCCTCTTTGTGAAGACATCCAAGTAGTTTCCGGAATATCCACAACGATGAGTAAGAGATGAGTTCTTTGTAATATATTGATAAGTGGAACTGACAAATGATTTGATAAATAAAACAGATTGGTCAAACAAATGCCTTACCGTCATGGCAAAATGTAATTGTCACTAGACTATCTGTCCACCATTACCTCCTTAAATGTCATGCCTGATGTTTTTACCGGGTATAAGGCCAAGCTATCTTTTAATGTCCCCTATCCTGGTATAATAGAATATTAGCATGCATTTGTTATCTGATCCCCAGACAGACTTATAATAAATACATAAACGTTAATAACTGAAAACAATGGATGCTATAAACCACAATTATATTAACAAAGCATCATTCTCATAAATATATGTATTTGAATGTATATGTATTTTGTATTTATATGTATCAACACTTGGCTTTTTAACCCGATACAAAGTCTATGCAGCTGCCGATGAAAATGGCCAATGTGAAGCAGGTCGGACCTCATCATGTGGTTCTGGGTATGGTCGCGGTCTGGTTTTTAGGTTCAGGCTGCGGCTGGATCCTTTTGGTGAAATAATCACCTGTCACCAAATAGTTTTGTAGGGGTCATTATGCAGCTGATGGAAAAGCACCTTGTGCGCAATACTTGTGATCATTTGAGTACAGTTGATGTAACATCCTTTGACACTGTTTTGAAATCTAACTACATTAACTTCACAAAACAGTCATTTTAGTAACGTAAAACATGCTGGCACTGGTAAATTTAGCACAGAACACTAGTAGCAGCTGGTTGGCCACTTTTGGCCTCACTAACATAACACATTATTAAAATATTTCGGATTTGAATGGAAATATATAAAAAAAAAATCGTAAATGTTATTGACAATAAAAATAAATAAAACCAGCAGCACTGAATTATTTCTTACAAATACAGCTCAAATAAACCTAGAGGAGGTACCTGAGCCCCTGTGCATATGGAAGTGAAGTTCAGACTCCTGTTGGGTCAAAGAAGTACGAACATCATGTAGAGAGAGAGGGGGGGGAGAGAGAGGAATCCCTCAGTACAAGCCTACTTAGAAAGAGCTGAATGCATAATCATCTCACATCCTCCCTCGTCTTGCTCCTTAATTAAGCCGTCTCCTGCTAACAGGGCTTCAGGCCCGGCTCCTTTCAGAGAGACAGACTAAAAGGACAGTTAACCACTATGCATTAATGTGAGACCAAAGAAAATGGCAAATAAGCGAACAACATGTTTACTTTAGATTATATAGAGAAGCCATGATAAACAAATAAAAGTTTGTTGACAAGTTTGTTAAAAAAAATCTTACTTAGAGCCATGCAGCCAGATTGAAAAAAGGCTATTTGCAACCAGGCATTATTCTTTCGGATTTCAACCATGGGTATGATTCGGATAAAACAAATGATCTAAAGAGAGGAGTTATTCTTTCATCAGCTTTAGTGCCAACCGCATTTCTATCCGTAACCAAAGGAAAGAGCCAGAGACGTTCATCTGAACAACTGCAGTCATTGTCCTCTTTAATTACAACAAAGTCAACAGCTTCATTACTTCCCCTCCTATCTTTATCTTTCATCCCTGCCCTCTTGGAGGACTGTGACGTTAGAAAACAAAACAGAAAGCGGCGGCGCATCTGTAGGCGCAGCGAGAAGGCCGGCTCCCGCACAGGAATGTAATCAGCATTCAGAGGCAGAGCTTCACATCCAGACATCCAACCAAACCACGCATCCGTCGCTCCTGACGCTAATTAGTATTCCCTCTGCCATTTGAGCTCGGTGCTCCGCCCGGCGAAGCTGCTGTCCTTGAAATTGATTTGCTTAACGTCCGGCCTGTGAGTCAACCAGCCAGCTCATTTGGTAAACCAGTCAGTCAGCGAGTCGCCCGAGCATTTTGTAAAGCAGCTACTAGGGCATCACATAGTGTCGGACAACAAGCCAGCGGCGAAACAAAGAGTTCGCAAAGTTAATCAGGGAGCTATCCGGTAAAAAAAAAAAAGGGACAAAACTAGGGAGCCTGAGCGACGTGTTGTCCATCTGCATGTCAGCTCATCAGTCAGTCAGAGGGTGATTTATCAAAGATGTATCGAGTGGCTTGTCTCCGTGTTTTGTCTTGTAGTCGCTGTTGAGAAGCTGAGACAGGCCACAGCAATGCTGTGAGGCAGTATAGGCAGCGGGTGATTGATGAGATGATGAGCATAACAAATGATCTTGTTCGATCAGCGCCGTTTTAAAGCAGCACAATGAAAGTTACAGCTTGTAATTAATGACTGTTATGTTTAACAACAGCTATAATATCGCTCAGTGACATGGACGGAGCCACTATAAGACCGATGGAGATTCAAAGGATCATTTTGTGTAGATTTTCTCCCAGCAGCAGAAATTGTTGGATATTGCGTTTGGTGTAAAATATGGAGGGTCAAAGGTTATTAAATAGTTTACGTTGAAATCTGGATTAGGGAAATCAACTGGGAATGCTTTCAATTCCTTACATCAGAGTTCCCCTGGGGCAATTTACTCAAGCCACACAGTTAACCCTAAAGTGTTCAAGCAGAAGATTGTAACACCGAGCAGATCGTATCTAAAAAGGGATTTAAGTGCATGAATAAAAAATCAGCTCCATCCTCAGCATATTTCGCAGATTCACTAAAGGGTAATGGATATTCTTTCCGAGCAATGTGTTAAAATCACTGCAGCAGCGCTGCAAAGCCAATCACTTACAGAGCCGGGACCAAAACACGGATGCATGTCTCTATAGTGTAAGTAATTATGGATGAAAGTGCCAAATGTTATAATGCGACGTCATTACATATCATACTTGGGCTTCTCCATCCCTCTTTGGCTCAAATCACCAAACACAAAGAGAGAAATAACAGCTCCCTGGATTTAATGACACATTTTACGAGACCGTATTATTTCATTAGCCCAAAGCATGTGCCGGAATACTAATAAACAGTCATACCAGGCCTGAATCATCGCAATAATGGGCACGTGGATTCATTATGCACCTCGGGATTTACGTTCAATTCTGACATTTGGTACAAAAGCAGGAAGTAACATGCCCAGCACCACTTCCAAGGACAGATGAGTATGTTTTGGGAGTGTGGCTGTCATGAGTTTACATCAAGTCATGAATTTACAGACAACTTTCCCCCCGTTTAATTACCATTTTATAACCCATAACTATGTCCATCTTTATTATATGAATATTTGAATGGGGAAATGCAGAAAAACATAAACCCGATATTAAAATTTGGATTTTTGTAATGGCTTTTTTTCCTACTATTAGAAGGTTTAAGGACTGATTCCTGCCAAGTAAAATAAATCAAAACAAAAAGTATAGCAATACTCGGCTAGCAGATAAAATTACATAAATACAATCATGCCTGGATCACATAAAGCTAAAACAAAGCCCCATATTCACACTAATTCATATAGGTGTGCAAGTTTGCTGCAACCATATAAACAGTTTTGTCAGGTGGGAGAAAGTTTGAAAAGTTATATACCATAGATGTCATTATATCTTTTGGCAGATTCTCCAATGGTTTTATAGCTGTGAAGGGGAAAGATGATTTATCATGGGAGGTAATGTATTTTAAAGTTGTGCACTCCCCTCTCGAGGTTGTCCTGGTGTCTCCTGCTGCTGAATCTGAGTTTTGCTTTCCGTTGTTAAGATATCGCACATCTATATTTATAATATCTATAACACATTTGTCATTGTAGTTGAGACAGCCATCAGCTTTAGGCAGACACCGTATAAAATAGGCACGGAGTGTATCATGCTGTTATTAACTAGTAATCTGGCTGGGAACCACAGGCCTATGGGAGACAGCTAATTGCCACGGCTCCTATAGCTCTAGGATTTAGGTTAAATTATCCACATATTAGAAGATAGTATGGAGAAGAAAGGAGTAAGCCTGGTCGATGGGAATAAGGATTACTCTCTGACAATAAGATTCACTCTGCCTACACCATGCGCACACTTGGGCACAATCCAGGAACTATAGAAAATATACGATGTAGTGAGCCCAGGAATAAAGTGATCCAGTGAAATCTCCCAGCAAAAGTTCCACCTGGACCAATTATAAGTGAAGATCAACAGATACAGGGCCAAGTGCATAAAACGTTCTGATTCCTTGGTTTGGATGTTTTTCCGAGTGCAATCTCAATATCGCACATATCCCTGCAGGTAGAAAATCTGGCCGTGTCCCAGTGTGTTTAAGGCGAGGCGCTGCCTGCCTGCTGAGCCGCTGCCGTGTTGCTATCACAGAAACGTTGTCAATGAACACAATCAAAGGATTTGCCGCCGTTCTTATCCTGCAGTAGCCGGATGACAAGTCTGGCGGTTACGTTTTCACTTCACACCTCAACTTTCCTGTTGTTTAAACAGCTAAACGATCTGATATCGGCTGAAGCAGATTAAGTGATCACATTAATTATATTAACAGGTTTTGTTTTTGCTAATTGGCAGAATAAAGATGATTAAAAGAAACCGAGACCTTCAAATTACAGCTTAATTGCTTTTTGATGTTAAATTGAGTTTTATGTTTTTAGAATTCATATTTTAGTTATTGCTTTTCTTGCCTTGACAGGTACAATTAACAGTGATGTGAGAGCTGTTAAAAAAACAGACAAAATATTGGATTGACAAATTGGAACAACTTAATAATACTTGGTCTCCAACATTAAAGTATTAAGAAGACAGTGTTCTAATGCTTTTGTTTATTTAGTCAATTACATTTTTTTTACTAGTATTAACAAATGCGAATATATATCACACGTCATATACACGTGTACAGGTATGTGTTTTGTGCTATTGTCTGTGTCCCTATATAAATCCCCACAAGGATGAGATTAACAGTGATGTTTCTGGCATTATCGTTTTTTGAACAATCGCCGAACATAGGTTACATTAATATTTTCTCCTTACTAATTGCAACCACTAGATTTGACCAAGTCTCCACGCAGTACAACACTGCTGCTTTATCACCATCACCTTTACTCTCTCCATTTATCAGCTCCTAAATGTCTTCACAAAATGTTCAAACAGCAATGCAATATAAGTAAAAAATATATATATATATATTTGTTCTCTCCTTTATTCTCCACGCCAAGCCTTGCCCCTGATGCAAACTATTGAATCAGCAACCTCTAAAACGCTAATGAAATGTAACGAGAAATAAAACGTGAACCAAGAAAGCAGCCATTTCTCTATGATCCAAATATATCCAAGTCCTGAATCCCTTTGATAAAAAAAAACGGATTACGTGTCCTTTCACTACCTGAATTTTTCTGCGACCGGGGCCACTGAGTCAGCTCTCTGGGCAATTTCTGACATTTTCTAAGGCAGTGGGCGCAGATCATGTTTATCAATGAGCGATGCTCGTCATAGAGTGGGAAGCACATTAAGTCAGCCTACTCTGCTGGAGCACAGAAACCTGATCCAGCACTACACAGCATCTGAGTCCCATGTCCTATTGGCACCGAGTCACCGTGTGCTGAGTCACACCAGCTCCAATTATACCAAATGCACTTTCAGCCTGTGATGGTATTGTAATGCAGGTGCTCATCCCTCTGTATGTTTGTTTCTTTGGGTGTGTTGAATACAGCCCGAAATCTTCCAATCTATCACACAGAATATATGTACTGTGTATATATACAGTATATATATGTATGTATAATAGGAAATATAGAGCTTCAAAGTTTTATTTAAAATAGCTAAAAATAGATGTATCCCAGATTGGATGGATGTTAAATGTTTCTTCGTCACAGTGCACTTTCTACTTCACTACATTTCAATCAGTAGAGATTATAGATTGACAGATGCTGCGTGATGAACAAATCTTGGGTACTCAACTGTCTGGGGCACTCAGGCTCAGTGGGGAGCTATTGCAGTCGGGAGCCTTGGCCGGGCAGCAGCAGAAAATCCCCCATGGAGTGGAGACACTGGCGGTGATGGTGGATGATGGCTTGCTGAGGCCGATGAAGTAAGGAAAATCTGATGGGACTGCGAAGGCTGGGCAGTGGCGGGGAGGCGGCGGGCGTGCAGCGTGAAAACACTGGGGAAGAAAGAGAATTCATGCATTAAAAGACGGCAGCTGTGTGATAGGCTGACGAAGCCGGCGTGATGAGGCGCTATTGGATAGTTTGCAAACAGCTGATTAAGGGTGCACATGTTAAGATATAACCAGTGGTTTTCAGACTATCCAAGAGGATTGCTTCATTTCATATTACAACTAACATCTCACCAAAAATCAAAAAGGGCATAAAATGTGCCTAAACTAAAAATAGTGCTTTTTGTGAATAGAATAATCATTAAAGTAACTTGTAAATTGTATTAAAAATAACCTGCAGCTCTGTCGGGTTGTGTTTAGCAAATAATTGCTGACCTCAACATGCTATCAGCGGGTATGATGTTAACTATGTTGAAAATGCATTTGCATGTTAAAACTTGCCATTAGCATGAATTCCAAAGTACGGCTGAGACTGAATGGGACGTCATTAGTTTTGTAGTTTTTTTGTATAGTATGGAACAAAGGAGTTGTGTCTGCTGCTCTAAAACTTTTTCTTCTAGTGCAATCACCGGGTCAACATCGTCCTCTGGGAACTAGGAACTATGGGAACAAAATGAAATCCATTAAGTTGTGTTTGTATGTGTGATATTTCAGAGAACTACTTTGACCTTTAGTGGTCCAATAGGAAATAGAGAGGACTCACTAAAGTCCTCCTCTGGGGAATACAAAATTCAACACAAAATATCATCGTCATCCATCCAGTAGTTTTTGAGACATTAGCCAAAAGAAAAAAAGAAAAAAAACATTCCTGCTTCAGTGCCCAGTTCAAATAATAACGATGTGGTTCAAATAGGGCAATGAAACACATCCGCAATAAAGTGGGCTACTGTAAGGAACATTTTTCTACTGTATGTGTTATGCTACAGATCATTACCATTCATAGACTATGATGTCTGTTGTGTCATGCTACATTAGGTTATAATGTAATATGCTGATATACAAATGCTGATCATGAACATGCTGATTCCTTGACTTTCCTCATGTGTGTGCTTCGGTTCCATTATTCTGAAAATGTACTAGTAATAAGTGCAGACTAACGTACAGGCGAAAGCGTTGAGGCAACAATTAAAAGGTCATATTAGCACACTGCGTTTGAGCATTTTTGCATTTTTTGATTCATCTTTCTCCTGGGTTTGCAAGATTTATTCATTAAATTCACTGCAAGATCAAATGTGTGGTCACCACTTGATCTATCTATGGAAACCTCATGTAATAAGGAAATGCAAAAAGAAATACTAAGGAAACGTACGAGAAAAGCACTTAAACACAAAGGTCATAGCATGTTTTCCCATAAATCCCGACTTGAGCGATATAATCGCTGGGAAGAGTGTGTCCTCATTTGCCATGGTGTGGGAACCTAATAAGATATTATGTGTCCAATTCTGTCGGCCTCATATAAAACTCCTAAACAATAAAACGATTTTCAACCATCAACTCAACAGAACCGTTGGACGATTGCTGATGTTCTTTATAGGCTGGGAAATCCAGCACTTCTGCTTTTGACTTTTCATTTCCAACTTAATATGCTTCATTGTTGTTGCTACCGACTGTGCTGATTTTACTTTGCCGTCTTATTAAATGTGACTTTCGACTAATTAATTAGCTTTTAATATTGATGCGGCAGAAAAGAGAGTGAGTAAAGCCCAGTGGGCTGAGATTCAGACCTCCGATACCTTTATCTATTGAATGCTGCTTTGCATTTTAGTCTTCATTATCTCGGCCAAAAAAACGTTTACCTTTCAGTATCCACTGTATATCCGAGTTAATGAATGCAAACTTGCTGACCTTAATGTCATGAAGCAAGTCATCTGTAAAGACGATGAGGTTGTCAATGCAGCCTGCAGCGAAGCGTCCCTACTCCATCTGAGTGGACGTAAAGCAGAACAATTTTCATTTGTCTGTAACGACAGCTTTGACGAGCATCTACATCACAGTGACCTAATCAGCTGCATGTTTCTGCTCAGAGACACAAACACAGGAACACCGAGCTGCCTCCTTTAACAACATCAATTGAAATCATCTCTGGACACCCATGGATGAATTGCTACTCTCATCTTACACCCTGCTCAGGTGGGATCAGACGAATAGGCCCACATGTTAATTCAAAGGTTGTGTAGGAAAATGAATATGCTTGTTCATCAACATTTCTGCAACAGACCAAAACATTAGGGCATTGTAACCTACTGAAGTATAAGGCAACAGCTGTTTTCAATTCAATACAATCTGCCCTAAATTGATTAAGATTTCCACCCTGCAGTATTAACCAGCTCCAGATTCCAGTTTACCAAACATATAGGGTTGAGATAAAAAAAACTGTTACTGTGACAAAATGCTACTACATGATATGCTTAAACTATAACTTTGAATTCTGATACGAAAATTTGATGTAGAAATTCATGATTGGTAACGAGCCAGCACAGCTGGGGAGGGAAACAACAAAGGTGAACTAAAGCAAAGACTCTGTCTGATCTCAGTTTGGGGTGAGCGGGATGTGTTTGCACTCTCAGGTGCGATTTGAGCAGATGGCTCTCAACCATATGCTTTAGGAGGAATGAAATTTGCCAACACTCTCAGCCATTTCAGTTTGAACAGGTCTAGTTTCAGCTGAGGTCATTTTCACTGGGTATTTTAGAGAGGTAAGGAAAAAACACCTGAAATGTCACTGGTGTGACTGTATACACAGTATTACCAGCATGAAAATGATCTTAAAACACTGTGTGTAATTTGCAACATGACCTGTTGAATTAGAATAACCCATATTCAAACAGAATGAAATCTGGGCTCTTACAACAAACTACATCATAATATCATACTCCTCTCTTTTATGAGGCACACATAATTATGACACACATATTCCAATCAAAGACACACACCATTAAAATAATTCAAACTGCAATATGAAATATTAATCACACAGAAATGCATTTTTGATTCAGCATTGCTTAAGATTCCAAAATATATGGACTACTAATTAAAATGGACAATTTTATTACCAAGGACTGATGATAAAAAAGATTTTATTCTAACCTCCAAACCAGCAAAAAAAAACAGACCTATTGCCTACAATTTAACCATTTTCACCAGAAATCAGTGGCCTATTAAATACTTAAAGAAAGGGCACTTTGGACACTGAGATGCAAAGGTCAGGTGCCAGAGCACCTAACGTCCCTCCTCTGCACATTTAAGCTATAATAGGCTGGAGAGTTAAACCATTCAGCTGATGTTCTTATCCAGGGAGACTTCTAGTGTGATGCAGAATTAGCCTCAATTCTCTTTTCACCACAGATCCACAGGAAGCACTTTAAGACTAAAGTGTATCTCTGTTAATATGAAAATGTATTGTATAAACCTTTGTAAAAAGAAAAAAAAAATTATGTAATTTACTTGAATTCCCCTCCATCTCATCCCATCTTTGTTCATCCGCTTACATTTGACATTCTCTATTATAAGCTCAATGTGCCACCTCTCTTTCATTTAAAATTATGCTTTGATGAATACTGTATGAAAAAGAACCTACTTGCAGAGAGACTGACCTTCATAGATGCTGTGCTGCTACGTTTGAAGTATTGTCAGGTCCTATAGGCTTTATGAAGGCAGTAAGTCTCACAGGAGTAGAAAGGAAAGGACTGCAAAAATATTTAAACAACATCGCCTTGATTAAAAAGAAGAAAAAAAAAAAGCTAGCCGCGAGGCTCAACAGGCAAAAGCCTAATCACAAGGATGGTGGTATTTGAAATGGCACGTTAAATGCCCTTTCTCCTTGTTCTGTATTGGTGAGCTGTCCAAGTTTGCCCATTCAGCTGCCGAGCTGTGATAAAGGTTAATCTGTCCGTGTCAAATATCACAGTGTAATGGCTATCTTTGGAGTAAAGTAAAATAACACGCACGCACGCTTTAAGATAATGCATTCCTCAGCCCCTAACCGTCCCAACTAAATATCTACTCCTAAAACCTAGAGTCTATCCTCCATGTTTTCAGACCCCACAAATAGAGAGTGCGTCCAAAAAACACAAAGGGATCACACTGCTTTCGAAAGACACTTAAATATGACCGGACTTCACTTACAGTCTCATGGTCCACTGCACTGCCAACCATCTGAAGAGGTTTGGGTAAATAACTACTGACTTTTTAATCAAAGACACTGAGGCTTATGGCTGCACCTTAACACACACGCCGGAAACATCTGGGTGACCAGCTGCTCCGTTCACTAATCCTATTGGCTTCTGAATCTTCTCTGAGAACATCTGGCAGTGTCTCAGCTCTTTGATTCCTCTTGCCTGGCAGAACTTTGCCATTTGGCCTTAACATTATCAACACAAATGCAAACTTACCGAACAATGCCAACACTCCCGACTAGAATCCGTACAGAAAAGTGGAGACAATTTGAGTTTGGAAAAAAAAAAAAAAAAAAAAGCTTCCAGGAATCAAATCTGTCGTGTGAGAGCATGACACTGCAGATCGTGCATGTACGCTTTACAGCCTCTGGCGACACCGATTGGGGCTCAGTTGCTCCGTTTGAACGGGACGCTGATGGTTCATACTCAGGGTCATTGCTACAAGTGGCCTGTTAATATCTGCGGCTCTGAAGGCGACGGGCTCCTCTGGCTGCACACTACACCCCTCGCTCCCCTTCAGGACAGAACAATGACACAGCCTCGATTTCAGAAGGTGAGCAGGATGATTGCCTCGGTACATCTAAGTCAAACTTCTGCTCACAATTACCCTTCCGAAGGATGTATGCCACACGTTGGGAAATGTCTTGAGGAATAAATGATACTTTCTCGGTAATGTCGTGCCACCATTAGTACGGATATTATAACCGAGGAGGTAGGGGATAACATCATTACAGGCCCATGTCCTTATCAATGTTGATTACAGCTTCGAGACGGATAACGACAGAGTCTCCAGCAATAATTTGCAAAATCCAATAAAGTATTCTATTTCGAGCATCATCCAAAAATATATCACAGGTTCAGGGGTGCACGGTCTACCGATCTGAAGCCACAGACTGAACAATACATATCCTAAGCGTCAAGACAGGCATCCACATGTAGCAAATTTTGTCAGACAGGCCTAGCGGGAAGCCTACGCAGTGTTTGGCTCACTAAGCGTTCAAAAAGCGGGGCCGCAGAGCCTCTGTCAGGGCAGCTGTCCAAACTACAGCCCAATCAGGCCCCGTGCCATCTTTCTGCAAATATCGGCCTCAAGCTGTCAAGCTCCAGAAGTCTCCTTCCCCACGTGTGGGTGGCGGAGTCGCTCACCTTTTAGTACGGAAACCCAGTGTGGGTAAATTAAGATGGAGTGATGTGGTGATGTGGAGAGCTCTCAGAGTAGACACTTACCATAATGAAACTGGCTTTTGGAGATGCTTATCTTAACAGCTGCACGGCTCTGCCTGTAGATATCACAAGCCACTCTCAGCCTGCCTTCCCCTTTTTTCGCCTTTCTACCTCTCATTCACGTCACAGCGCTGAATGGCTGGCCCAAATGAAACGCTCGGAGAACCTACTGTCATAAACTGTACTATAGGTGCTCTCTCAAACAAAAAAAAAAGTGTGTCTTTTCTCAGAAGCACCGGCGAATGATTTCAGTCCCTGCTCTCTCCGTCAGCTGCAATCATTTCACCCACTTGAGTGCAGGTTCTTATGAACTCAACCTTGGCTAATCCACACGGCAAGGCCTCGGATAGCCTCCTTGCGGAGATAATATTATCGGATACCATGTGATAAATCTTGATCGTTAGTAATCTGCTTTGAAGAGATTTGGAGGAGAGGAGGGGGTGGGGGAGGGGGGAGTGTTAATCAATAATGTGGCCTGATCACCCCGAGGGGGGCTGCGCAATTGCTGTACAGAGTCACTTTTCAATTCAATAAGCCACACAGACACTGCTCCTCCCTGCAGAGCGGCCATCTCTCTTTTCCTGCAACTATGCCGACACGCCAAGGAATCTGTTCCACAATGCATAACTCCCCATTTACACAAACAGCTGCCTCCTTCAGACCGTCATGCCTGAGCTCAGAAAAAAAAAAAAAAAAAGATCCATCAGGATAAGGTAGTGGTACCAAAAGCACTTTTTACAACCAACTCCGGTTCAAATTGAGATTTCCAGCAGGATAAAGGTGTTTTAGAAAAAGTGACAGTGACTCCTTGTCACTCTCCACATCTAAACCCCACAGAGCTCCTTAGGGATCCGGTTTGAACAGGATGTTCACAGCATGAATGTGCAGCCAAAAAAAACAAACAAAACAAAACCCACAGCAACTGTGTCATTTGCCTGAGCCAATATGGACAAAGATCCCAGTGGAACAGTTTCTTCATGCCTGTAGAATTCCACATACTTAGCATGTGTACTCAGTATATGTACACAATATGTATTTCTCTCACATGTTGCCACGGGCATTAAACAACTAAGACATGCTAACAGAAAACAATAAATAACCAAGCAGAAACTATAGACAAAAGGGGGGAAAGACAGGAAGAAAAACTGAAAAAAGCAACGGTCCAGTGATTTTGCTTGTTTTTTTCCTGCTCAGTGAACATCTCTGAGGGGAATAATTTGTTGTTACCTAATGAGCTAGTGTGCACAAGAAAAGTGAGGTGTGATTGTAAGGGACTGTAATGATCTGCCACTGTTCGACTGGGACACCCCCCTTTTAAATACAGCCTTCCAGAGAGTGAGGGGAACAGCTTCGACAGTACAGTAGGCTCCAACTGCACAGATGTCACTGTGTGTGGAAGATAGTATTCCAAAATCTTGGAATCTTGGTTAAGTAGGCTGTCGTCCGCTGGCAGCCATGACACAGCGCTAGTGTCTATAATGTTATCCCAAACTGGCTTGATGACTGGCTATTTAAGGACTGGGGAGGGTAAAGTGAAAAAGAAACAGGGATTTGGGGAGTGGGATTTGGGGTCGGAAGAGAGAGGGGTTTGAAATAAAAATACTGGGGCTAAGAAAAGAAGGAGGAAGATAACCAGGGAGGAACAGAGGGTGAGGGATGAAGCAAAGATACCTAGGAAAGTAGTGAAATGAAGTGAGTAAAACCGGAAAATGGAGCCAATGCAACTCAGGGCATACCAAAAACCTCCAACACAAGAAACACACACTACAACTGGAGATCGGACCATGTGTCCAAAAAGGCCCAACCCAACCAGCAGGGGAAGCCAAAACAACTTACAAGACAGCGCATACAGTATGTATTTGTGTGTCTTCATTCATCACCTGCCGTGTGAGAGCACCAGTTTCACACAGCCGAGGGAAGTAAAAAAAAAGATTTCATGAGCAACTTGTGGCATTTACAGAAATATATGGGTAGTGCAATGAACTGTAAAATGTCGAACAAATAGACCTATTGAAGTATTCAGGGTTAGCAGCCACTTTAACACTACCACTAATTGCACTTGTCACCTATGGTAAAATATTTACTCTTGGCATGGTAGATTACTTTTAGAATGATACCACACAGCCCTAATTTGCACTTTTGAGATCCCTCTTTTTTTGTTTTCTTTATATATATGTATATATAATTATATATATTTATATATATATATATATATATATATAATATTCTGACATTAAAGTGTCAGCTGGTGAAAGCACCTTCAAACAGACTTTGGAGCTTAATGTCAACTTAATTAGCTGGGTAGATAAAGTAGATCAAGAGTTGTCATTTCATTGTGCACAAGCGACAGTTGCTGACTCGAACCTTTATGCTTTTTGGTCTCCCCTTGTCTTAAATCAAGTAACCATTGTGGGGAAAAAAAACTTTGACATTTAAGTTGTTAATCTAGGCCTTTTAACCATTATTCATTGCATAGGTGCAATGCAAGAATAGAAAGCTTGACAGGTGAGGTATCAGTAATCATGGTGTGCGTGTGGGGTGTGTGTGGGGAGGGGTTGGGGGGGGGGGCTTGTAAAACTGCAATCACCTATGAATGAACAGAATACAATATATAAAGAGGCACACGATAGATCATTATTATTATTTATTTTTTTACTGCCACAAGCCTTTCTATTCATCTTTAAGCTGTAGATACCATCAGAGAGCTATTTTAAACCACGGGTCATGTTCAATCTTTCATCTCTTTGTAAAAAAAAATAAAAAATCTATCAGTGGGGAAAAAGTCAGCCAATGCCACCTCCTGTGACATCTCAAACTGGGGCCGAACCGCTGCTCTATCTCTCCGGGATCACAGGTGATCTGTCATAGCAGGCAGGCGTTTTGTATGCTGTTCGGGGGCCCTTCAGAACTGCATCTGCTCCCTCTACAGCCTATCACACGCACATAACACACACACACACACAAACACATAGAAACACTCGCACACACACAGACACACGCACACACACATACTTCTCTATTCTAGTCAGCTGGTGAATCTTTGTGCTCTAAGCCCTCCAACCCTGCTGTTGATCTACACTTTCTCCCCCGCCCCCCCAACACAATCACCCTCCTGAACATTGAAGCAACAGGGTCCTCCATGAGTCCAAGTCAGAGTTAAGTGGCGGGGTTAAAGCCTGTCAATGTGGCAGCTTTTCTGTAAAGTTGAGTGAAAAGTCGGGGAAAGAGGGAGGGAGATTTTGGATCCTCGGCCCCTCTTCATCGGGACTAATGATTTAATAAAAGGCACAACTGATTGAGAAGAAGACTGAAGTGGGGCGAAGCCGCCAAATGGCCTGCAGGTATCCCTTGAATTTAACATTTCGTGGGCCCAGAGGCACAGTGTAACCCTCTGCCACACTCCGCTGCCCTTTCAGGCAGATCTGCCTCCATGCACAGATGTGTCTGGAGCGATACGGGATGGCCTCCGCAATCTCCCCGCCGATGGAATGGAACAATGCCCAGAAGAGAGCATGTCTTCCCTATAACGTGGGAACGCACCTCAGATAAGGACCACAGCAACCAGAGCTACAGTATCTTGGTTTGGCCAGTGTCAGTCTGGCCGTAGCTCCACCAGGTCAACACACACGGCTGTGTGGATATATACACATGTTTGTTTATCGCTGTAACAAGATTGAAACACGTCTTTGATCAACATATGACCGGAATTACTTTTTTTCCCCCTCCAAAATCAATACAAAATGAAAACAGTCATTGAAATGCAAATGTCATGGATTTTGCATTTATCCCGTAACAATAGTTTGATTTCAAGAAGAAAATGTATTTTTATGGTGCACCGTGCTATCCATAAAGGCCTCAACACCTTGCTCAAAAACGTTCTTGTATAACATTTGGTAATTATGACTGAGGAAAAACACAGGCCCCCCCGTCATAATACAAAAGGAGCTGAATGAGAAAATGTGATTTTGAACTATCACCGCATCAAAATCTGTAGCCGTAAAATCCCCATATCTTTTGAAGTATGAAATAAAAACATAAAAAAAAGAAGAGCTTGCTCTTAAAAGGATGATTTCAGTTATTGCGAGTACGGATCCATCCCTCTCCCACTCCATGCATTAACGACAGCAGCGGCCCGTCTATGTGTGGGCTACCGTCTGTTTCTCTTTGGCATTCATTGGGCATCGCCAGGAAAGGAAGGATACATCGTTTCTCCTTGGCCATATGTATTCATCGGAGGAAGAAAGACTTTGCTTGATATTCAAAAACCAGCCATGTTATACTGTCAGCGTGCGCCGTCTGCTTTCCGGGCTCTTTAGAACACTGTGATTCTCTCACACACTTTTTTTTTTTCCTCTGGTCCTGTCCGGCACATTCCCTTTTAACTTTGTCGGGGAGAAAAGATCCAATATTTGAATACATCCGCTCTGTCGCTAATTTGCCGGAGAGTGAAACGGAGACTGATGCCCTCGCTGACCCGAATCTGCCGCGTCTAATTATGCCTTCTACCTTCTTTTTTTTTTTTTAGGTCACACCTGGTGTCACAGCGCCACACTCCAGCAATGTTAAGTGGTGCTTTTAATGGGTTTTCTGCCACAGGTTCAAGGTAAAAAAATAAGGCCCGACATAGACTGCTCCAAACCAGAGATCAAAATTACCTGCAAGAGGGGGCAGAGTTATTTAATATCTTGAGACGAGAGGTGAGATGAAAAATTGAAACGAAGCAATTCCATTCTCGCTGATGTTATATTAATAATTTCATTACTCACTCTTATGTGACTGTGAGCATTTCATATGCAAAAACACCTGATAAGGGCACCGAGTCACTTTTTGTAATATGGAACACAACAAAGGGAAAAAATATTTCAGTGTCTGACCAAATAAGCTTTTTATAACTCCTATGAAAACTTAGCGTGTCTCTGAGCACAACATTCTCATACATAACACGAGGAGATGATAAAAGAATATGATGTACGTTTTTTGAATTTTCTCCGTCTGATTCTGTTCCAGCAGATAAGGAATTGGGATTTCATTTATTTGGCTTGTCAGAGGCTCCTCAGATGCAGCTCCGGCTTTAGATCTTCAAATGGCAAAACGAAAAAGAGTTTTCTTCCTCCCGGCTCAGCCAAACCGTGGCGAAAAAGTAACAATTAAAGTAACGGTTAAAAAACACTGAGGAAATCCCTGTTTTCTGTCCATATCTTTAGGCAAAAGGTTCTACATTGAAACACAACTGAAAATGTTTCTTAAGAACATGACGGGGTCTTACAAATATTAAATAAAGTAAAGAGACTGTTAATAACTGATAGCCAACATTATGTGGACATGAAAAAAAACAAAGTCATGGGAAAAATCGGGGAAAATTCAAATTTCCATCCAACACTCAACAAACACTGCTGAGATGATTTCATCCATACCAGCTGCTGTTTGAGCAACAGGTAACAACTACAGTTGTACTCTGAGGTTCTATGGGAACATATGGATCTCATTAGAGTGTTTCTGGATAAGTGGCACCACCTTAAAATGAATCATTTTATGGATACTACTTAAGGATATTTGACGAAATTAATTCAGCGAGACCAATAAGTTGGAAAGCCCTGTCCTGCAATTTAAAAGATGAGTAAATAGAGTTTGCTTTAAAGTGAATCCCAGTCCCCCTGACGCAGAGGCAGTGATTTACAGGAGGAGTCGAGACAGGAAAGCCAAAGGCACAGAAAAGGAAGGGCTGTAAAATAATTTGTGTCAGAAGGTGCGTCAGACATGGATTTAAGCAGACAAGGCATCAGCAAAAACACAGGGGACGGTCCTGCGGGGGAAAGTGTGTGTCACGCTTCACACCTTCACAAGCCATCCCGATCAAACTCCGTTTCTCAATGGGAAGATTCGAACATACAGAAGCCTCGGATCCCTATTTCAAAACCCAGCTCTGGTCACATTTGCATAGCTGACATCGAATCAAAAAAAACTAAAAACGGATGTCTTGGTTTCCCTGAAGTGATTTAAGAAAAAAATGTTAGCTAGGTGAGTGGGCAGGGCCGGTGCTTCTCTCCTTTGGACCACATCAACATACTGTTCCTGTCGTTTGCCTGTGTCCAGTCACTGATGAATCACTGCTCTACCTCTCCTCCAGAGCACCGGACACTTCCTGTTCACTTCCTCTGACCTGCCTGGTTTACGTTTATTGCCCCACAACGTCTTGCGGCTTAATCGGGGAGTCCTCATTTTCTTTTTTCATTTATCGCAACGCTATGTTTTATTCCCTTAGGCAGCCGACCATCAAATAATTCAAGACATAATGAAATGATTCATTTATGATTAACTGGTTCACAGTAGCTATACGTGTCACTGATTAGACAGAGACACTAGAGAGCATGCTTTCAGTGTGATTAAAATGGTGTGGATTCATGAGAAAAGTAATTGGTATACGTATTCAGTAAATTCGGATTACGGTCATATCCTCCCAAATACGGCGTCATATCCATATTCAAGTGAAAAAAACCAATGTGGAAAGACGAAACGCTCTCTGTGAGGATGAGGTGGGTTTTAGCAGACTTTGCAGCAGGTTTTACAGGCCGACACCCCTGAAGCGGTTTACTCAAAGGATATCGCACCACAACAGAATAATACTCCTGGCATGCCATACATAAATATCCTCCTGGTCAAATAAAGGAGGGAACTGCCATTGAATCAGCGTAGAGGACATGGGACGAGTAATATCTGATTCGGTTATTGTCCTCACAGGCGGCTCCCCCTATCTGTCCCTGCACTTCTTCAACCTGTAATCCGAAATTGGACAGCCATTCAATTCATTTTTAATGAGTCAGAGTTCATTTTTCCAAGTTGGTATGCACGAGGTATGCACGTTAATCACACTGCCGCCTTTGCCAGAGCCGAGCAGGGGACTGTAGCCGAGGGAAGTGGACCGAAGTAAAAGTCATATTTGCCACGGTGTGCGACAAACCAGCCAGCGAGACGCAAGAAAACTTTCTTTGAATCAAAGTTGCGTTATGGGTTTTTTCATCACAATAGCTTAGCGATGTCAAAATAATTTATTAAAATCATTTTTTAAAATAAAAATAACATTTGCAGCATCCCTTAATTTGTATATATATTTTTTTATTTATATATTTAGAATCTCCTTATCCGTATTGTTTAATAGAAAGAGCAGGGACAGGGCATGGACATAGAGTGAAAAATCCATAGGATAAGAGGCTCATGCATTTGAATCATTTGAAAGAGTGATATTTGGGCAGGGTACCGCTGTACTACCACAGATTACGATTATTTCCCCAGCCGTCCGTTGTTTTGGGTCGTTCAGTTCATTATGGCTGCAAGCTACGCACACACCAACCAGAGGACCTCTCAATAAATCATCAATAAAAATAGTAACAGCAACCTCAACAAACTGTGCCCCTCACCTCTGAAATGATGTCGTGTCCTGATGTGCGAATCTGTTCACTGTCCGGTCGAGTTAAGATGGAAGGAGCCTCTGTGAAAGAGTCCATCCACCGGTCAGGTCTTTCATCCCTGTCAGAGAGGCAAAGACGGGTCAGGGCCTGATTAATATTGGAGCTCTGAGTTCTCCTCCATTCATTTTTCCATTTCTCTGTAAAACAAAAATAAAAAACTCTAAACAGCTCTACTGGGTAGTGCAGTTGTAAAAAAAATAAAATAAACAGACACTGGCCAGACACACCACCAGGGACAGAAATCATGTTCAAGCCAAAAATGTAATATTTAACAAACAATAATACAATGATATTAAAAAAAAAAAAAATTTAGTCATTGATAGATTTTCCCGCCTTATCATGCTATTTATTTGTCTTTTGTGTGATATCACGTTGTTGATTAAATGAAAGAATATCGGTAAAATACTCGCATTTCAGAATTTATGCCTCGCTGCATTAAGATATCAAAAAAGAAGGAAAATATTTTAGAGCACGAGCCTGCATCAGCCTGTGTGTCTGTGGGCGACCATGTATAGAAAAAGAGAAGTGGATGTTGAAGAATCTGGACATTTTCTATTCATATGATATGGAGTCTGGGTTTTCCTAATGGCCTTTTGCTTCCCAGCCTCTGTATGCCATCCATGATGCTGCTTTCTCAGTTCCCAGGCTTTGGACAGCTTGAATTCAGGCAAACTCAATAGTTAAACAAGGTTGAATATAGCCAATGCAAATTAGGTTCGAGAATGAATAAATTGATTAAAAGTGTGTGTCATATATCTTATATTGGGTGTGGTTTTTCTGCTTGTTTTTTTGTATATGGTGTGCATAAATATTAAAGTATACTTTATTACATCAGGCAGGTTGGCAGATAACTTTATTTAATCAAGTTAATGCAGATCCTGAAACGATTATTTCCCATCACAGCACTTAATACTACAGATAATACTCCTCCTACATGTACACAAGTGAATCCACTACTTTTACTACTGACACAACCGACACAACACACCGTTTTTATTTTTCCCCTCACTTCTCACCACTGCGACTCTTACTTCTTCTCCCCATCTCTTATACACATCTATATAACAGCTTCCCCAAAAGCGTAGCCAGCACACTGTTCTCCTGGTGGCTGGCTGGCTGGCTGGCTGGCTGGCATGGAGGCTATAAACCCGCCCTCTCCAGGTTAATGAAAGTAGAGCTCAATGAATCTTAAATCAAACAGAGTTACGCTTTGATTAGTTATTTGATGCTATAAACACTATAAACATGATTCACAGCTAAGACTGACTCGCGGATGGCAGAGCGGATAAACTGGCAGGACCTCCATCTTGCAGCTCCACCGCAAAGACTCACTATCGGGATATTTCGTTTTTTTATTTCTGCGGAGACCTGTCGACCATTTTCCATACATGAATCACTGGACATATATATTCAGGGTTTAAACTTCACTCTCATTTTTTTCCCCTTTTATCTTTCACAGAAGCACATCCCCATCCCTTTTGATTTGTACAAACGAGCATTTGTACAAACACCATGTGTGTTAGGTTATTTGTAACGTTTTTACACAGCCTCACTGTGCCAAGGCGGTCTTTCGAGGACAACAGCTTCGACCTTCGTAAACCTCGTTGGTGTTTACCTTCGACAGAAACATCTGTGTGCATAAAAGGAAAAACACATGATAGACGGCTTGAGCAAAATATGACAGACGTTTATTAATCAAAAATAAAATATTAATGAATTCAAATGTATCTATCAACACATAGCCATACGGAGGCTTGACATTTGCTTGAGCCAATGCAGCAGCATTCACCACAAGGCATTTCTAAAATCAAGAGGACTATATCCGAGATGTCGTGAGGGTCAGGTGGGGGTCAGACGTATGCATAAAAACGAGTTGATAAGTGTGGAGCAGCTGCGTTGTACAGAAGATCAACATCAGCCTCACATTCAGCTCCATAACATGAAAGCCACGATACTGATGTTCCTTGGCTGTAGAGAATGACGAGTTTCTGCTCCAGAGTTCCTCGAACTGGCTTCATACATGCCATCATCACAACATTAACGAGTCAACGAGGCGAAAAACTGCAGCGTAGCCTCAGACAGACTGAGACATGAAGCCCTGCAGCAAGGGGGAGGAAATGGAGAGAAATATTCCTTCTTTTTTTTTTGCCTTTCTCCCCCTGGATATCTTTTCTGTAATGAAGGTCTTACTGCCTGCTCGCTTTCTGTTTTTCGGGGGATTTTGCGACGCTGACCCTCGGCACCTCGGTGGCGCTTGGAAGGCATCAGGGGTTCTGTTTGTTTTTACTTCCCCAATTTTCTTCAGTCACCTTTTGCCACCATCACAAACGTTCTTTGAATTGGAGGAGATTTCCCACCAGTGTTTCATTTGGACAAATAGTGGAAAGGCAAAAGGCCATCTTTATCATGGGTGATGGGATTCATTTTCTCCCTTCCAAATCCACCGTGCAAACAACCAGGTTTCTATTTCATGGTTTTGGACATCCATTTAACCATTTCTATGTTTCTGCAACATTTAAGGCTTTTTAAATGGACATTTATTGAGTTAATGAAGTGGGACTACATACAGCTCCCTTACATCCTCAAAAGAGGCCATGTTTTCCCACGTGGCTATTGTAAATTCTCAGGTTTAACGTTTAAGTGAGGAACATTTTTATTTATTATTTTTTTAAACCTATTGACTATAAAATGTGTTTTTATCGAATGTGATTATTTACTCGAAAAAGCAATGTTTTTGTCAACCCCTCAGAGTAGTTGAGGTATCTGATCAGGATGCCTTCCAGATACCTTCTGCAGGAGGAAATCTGGGCACGTCTAACCAGGGACAAGGCCTGAGAAAGACACACAACACACTGGAGGAGTTACATGTCCTGTCTTGCTTTACAAGACCTTAGCTTCCCTCAGGAGGATCTGCAGAACATGGATGGGGAGAGGGACCTTTTGGCCACTTCGTGCCCTGCTAGTGTCGCTTGGAGCACTGGACTTTCCACTTAAAGCAGAACAGTTGTATGGAAGTGTATTTTTCTTTTTCTAAGGTGAAGTCAGACTACCACTATTTCTTGTCCTGTTTTAAGCTTCCAATTCTGAATCCACTGCTGATTTTGTAGAAAGAGCCAGACTGTGAAGGAATAAGCAGCGTAATAGTTTGGTACAACAAACGACATCTTTTAACCAAATTCTATATATCTCTACTTTCTGAGAAAACCACCAAAGAGCTAGATAGGAAAGTTGAAATTTGAAAATCGTTGCACCTGAATCTGACCTGGTCATTTAGCTGATACACACCATCTCCATCATTCCTGGAGCAGAGCAGCAAACCAAAATATAAACCACTGCTTGCTTAGGCACTTCAAGGACAGCATGTTGTTGAAAATAATAAAGCAGTGCGCCTGTGAGAGCGTGATCCATGAAGGAGAAAGTATTATAAAACCATCATAAACTAAAATAGGGCCGCAGATAAAAGTCCCCAAACACTGCCGCCGTTCTCCGACTGTCCATAATCACCGAAGAAACGGTGCATTACCGAGTGTCCAAACACACAGCAGCGCAATCCCTTGGCCATCTAACCTTCACTTAACATTTAATTCTACCCACCCTCAGCAGAGAGGGAAACACAAGTGGAATTTGTTTACGATTTTTTGCTCTTCTCCTCTCACCCAGAATCAGTTTGGATTGGCTCCAGCTCTCCTAACCCTGAGACCCACAAAGGACAAGGAGTATAGATGGGAAATGGAACATTACCTCAAACAGCAAACTGGCACTATTGTTTTAACTCCTACTCTCTTCTTATTTTCGAACTTTCTGGAATTTGCGTAACTAATTATAAATATATATATATAAATCGCCTTCATCATCCTGTTTCATTTCACATTCTTGGTATAGTATCTCCTCTTTGGGTTGCACTGCAGTTTAACAGCATTTTAATACCATAATAAATGCATAATCATTGCTCATGCATTTATATAGCTGGCGAGGCAGCATTAGGAAGCTCATTGAGTAATTTAGATGTCTCCACAGGGCCATGAAGATAAAATGTTTCGCCATGTTATTCAGTCTGACAACTGTGATGCTCATGCTGAAGTTGTGAGATGAGTGTGCCGCATTTATAATATTGCCATCATGTTACTTTGTATTACTTCTTCTTTGAAAGACTTTTTAATTTGATTATTTTAATATTTGCCCTGGAGTAGGTCAAAGATTAATCTCTCCAATTGTTTTCCAGCCCAGTTGAACAACTAATGACAAATTACTTTAAGCGGGTTGCCCAAACAAGGGCGTTGAGGATTGGCTGTTTGGAGCTCAGATAATTGGGGTTTTGGCCAATGATTGGCTGTGAGTGTGCGACTGAGCTGTGGGAGGCTGGCTCTAAAGTTGGCTGCAGGTGAATAACAGATGTTGGCTGACAGGCAGGACCATTTGTCATTAAAGTGTCCAAGCAAAACAGGCTGGAGGCTGCCACCATTCGTCAGTGTCACAGGTCGGGACAGAAGTTAAGGGATCTGAACATTTCAATACGCTTTAACCCCTCTCGGCTTTGTACCGTTGTGTCTGCTCGGTATGACCTGCTGTGTGTTTGATCTCCAGCCCTCGCACACTCACTCTTCTTCTATGATCCTGATAAATTACTGGATGTCTTGTAGCCCTGGAGGTCTGTTCCAAAATAAATTCATGAAACTCGGTTAAAAATAACTTGCAGAGCATTCATTGCATTAGAGGGAGAGTTCAAAGGCTGTTTTCACCTATTTCCTGTCGTATGTGTCAGAGGTCTATATTAAATGTGGCCACCGTTTTAAACAAGGAAAGCGTATATAAACGTAACCCGTGTGAGACGCACCCTATTCTACAATAAATAGTATTACAGGTATATACTACGGAATTGTATGTATTGCAGGCTATAGTATTAATGTTTGACAATAGCAGAATAACATTTTATTATTAGCTTTTGTATTACCTGAGAGACTGTGTTTTCTATTTTTGCATTTTAGTGCATTTATCCTTTGTACAGCTAATAATAGGCACATATTCGGAAAAAAATACATATTGCGGCTGACGGACTATAATCCGCCAGACGATAATCCACTAGTCATGATTGTGTCACTATGTTAAGACTCCTGTCTTATCTTAGAAACTTTTTATGTTGAGAATGTGTTGTACAGGACTGTTTGACGTGCATATTTAGTGCTTATTTCTTTGGTAATGTAATTCTTATTCCAGCTAGTCGCTTCCTCTGTGGGATTCCATGTATGCGCTTGGTTTAAATTAAATGTGGATTAAGATTATATCAGACAATTTGCAGCTGCAGTTATTAGAATTGTAGGCAGTGCACCAAAGAGGGAACATTTATTTTTTTAAATATAAGACTAGATGGACAAAACGCATTGGCTGTGCAGCGAGTGGTGCCATGTGACCAGAAAAAAATTGAAGAAAAAGCTGTGTACATATGTGTATAATTATCAGAAGATGGAAGCAGGGGAAAATAAACAGGTAACCTGTTGCCTGTCCCATTATTTCTGTTGTTCACAGAACAAAATTGTACTCTGGCTAGAGAACACAGATTGCGGGTAAAAGGCAGACACACAGCATTATATACGTATATTATATATCAGAAATAAGCAGGTAATGGGCCTAATACAACAGCGATGTCCTAGTAAAATATTGCTGTTGTTGTTCTGCAACAATGCAATTAAAAATGGCAGCTTGAGATATGGAGATTTTGAATTTTGAAACTAATGGCGTCCCAGAATTACAATATGAAGCTGAAAATAAACATTGGTAGCAGGTTGGAATGTGGCAGAATGGCAAAGATTCCCATTTCCTTTAGTGACCAATTAACCCTTTTCTTTTTTCCCCCAAAAATAAGATTTGCTAAACAATTTCCTAAATTGTAATGCTTACATTTTGTCTGCTACAGTGTCTACCCATCCCTTGCCTGAAATAAATTAAGTTATCGTCAGCTATCTTGACTTATGTTTGATTGAGACTGATGTTTTTTTTCAACCCTCAATATTTCCGTTACTACTCTGTCACTGCCTGCAAAAAAATAAAAGTAAACCAGCCTCAGTACGCAGGACGACCGTACCACATTTTTCAGCAGTTGCTTCCCCTGCACAGAGATTTACCGCAGCAGCTTAAGCAGATGAAATGAAACCAAAACTGTAAATCGTGATATTTTACTGCCATGAAATGCATAGGCAGTTAAATTAAAACGCATTATGCTCATTTCTTTCCCAGCCCCCACCTCCTATAAACAGCTGAATGGCCTGAAGGTAGTTTAGAGCTACAGAAAATGCCAAATTGACCATTAATGGTAAACCACAATAAAAAGCTCTGTTGTCTCGTGATGAACTATATTTTGGTCCTTTTGTTGTTTTATTAAATGTCAAACATCTCCAGAGTTGTGCATTGCACACATCTCTGGGTGGTTCGTTTCGTCAGGTTGTTAGGGTACAGGCGCGGCGGTGGCATTGTTTTTGATGTTCTTCAAGAATGATGGCTTTTTTTTTCTTTTTTTATTGCCAGACAACAGCACGACAACATTTCTCATGTTGACAGGAGTCCATATTCACCTCAGCGCTCTGGGGGCCCGGCTCGGCCATTTCTTCCAGAGCTCATCCCAAGGTCACCATCTCCACTCGCACAAAAATCTTTCTCCCACTTGTTTTCCGCCACTGCATTTACAGAGTTGTGTCCTCTCCCCCCCTCCCCGCTTCTCACAGCATGATTGCATGTTGTTTCGTGTCGCCAGCATATAGCATCCTGTGAATAAGTGGGATAAAAAACCCCACGGGGGGGGGGGGGGAAAGGCAGCAAGACATCACGCCACAAGAGCCATGACGCAAACAGCCAATTCCCTGCAAGACGCTCCGCCCCGCAGCCACACAAACCCCTGCATCAGTCAGATGTCTCCAGCATCTAAACACAACCGACCCTCAGTTATCATACCCATGAAACCTCCGCCAGCCAACAAAAAATGAAATATGAACCATATCATCATTTCACCGACAGCTGCAAATGGGATACAAATAGAATTCAATTACAGGATAGATTAGACACAGAGATCTGGTTGTATGAGCTTAATAAGATGTAGACTATGTCCAGGAGGGCAGCTGTGAGGAGGAATGTACGGAAAAGGAGGACAGTCACAGCTTTATCCAGGATGACATTCAGTGAATAAGAGACAGACAGTACGAGTAAGAGGGTGTGAGTAAGGTGACAGCAAACTAGAGTTAAGAAGGCTTTAATTAGACGGGGAGAATATGAGCGGATGCGACAGATTTTGGTAGCACATCACAGCTGGGAATTGGTGGCTTCCCGAGGCTTACAGTTGGAGGAAAATCTTTGAACGGAAAATATATATTTTTTTTATTTTGTAAAAACCTACCGATTTCCTTCATTAGTCAAATTTCACCAGAAAAATTAACTACAGCAAGACCTGAGAAGACACCGGCGGGATGAACACTACAACAACACGAGGACGGCACGGATAGAGAAAGAATTAAAACACGACATTTCACAAAGTCAGACAGCAAATAGAAGGAGAGTTGGAGGATAAGATTATTAAACTTTACAAATGCTGGAAACACCAAAATCAACAAAATACATCATTCCTTCACATCCTTCAAAGGTTCTAGTAAGAATGTTCTTTCACTTTTGGAGAGAGTCAGGGCTAAATGATTCTTTATGCCGAGCTAAGTTGCCCAGCTGCTGGTGGTTAATTTATAGGGAAAAGGGAACACTATCATTACATTCCAACGGCGTAAACTTTTCGAATCAAAAACGGAAGCGAACGGGTAGGAGTTATTGCACTGTACTGCGATGAATTACAATGGCGCTCTTGTAATTGTGTCCTACTGCCGCAGCCACTTTGTGTTCACCTTGCCTGCACTCGCTGACTTTGATGTAGAAAAAGTTGTGTTAGTCCGCGGTCCACCAGCTGACCACACTGTGAGGACGCAAAACCCCAATGGAAGCCTTGCAGGGCAGAGGTCAGGAGGTCAAACTGAAGCCGTGGTTATTTTTCAAACTTTTGGGGGAAATTATGCGCAAAGTTTGAAGTGGCTGGCTTTTCTCTTGGGCTCCGATTAGTCTCACAAAGCTCAGAGGAAGCTGGTTTGTTTGGGGGGGATTAAGAGGATCGTCAACAGGCAGGATTACAACAAGTTGCAGTTATAAGAAGATATTTAATCTGCAGAGAAATGGGAAGGCAATGCGGTAAATCCAGCACCGACGACAACCATTAGGATTATCTTAATAATAAAAAAATTTATTGAGCATCAATCATTGCGCAAATAAACCAAAAACTCACCTGCAGGTGGTTCCCCACGGCCCCCGATAGTCTGACAACACTACAGTCAGAAATCATAACCTTGCAGCATGGCCGGGGACACCTAAACATAATTTACATATAAATGAGATTGGGAATTAGTACCACTTTGTTCTTTAATGTAAGCATTGCCTCTTAGAGCATGTAGAGTAATTGCCCGTTGATGACATGTCTTCACGGGATTATAATATGTCTATGCAGGGAGCCGTGTGGCGGGGTAAAGAAACTCACCTGTATATCTGAAAAATACAAACACATCCAGCCTCTATGTTATAATAAATAAAAAATAAATAAAAATAAACACTTTACATTCACTCCTTATAATTACAATCAGTTTCTGCATTAGGGCTGAATTGGAAATATTAGTTTTTCTTGGTTCTGTGCCATTCTGTCAATTTATCAAGTGTCTGCATATGTATCATTTATGATTTTTCTTTTCTAGTTGACTAAATAGATACTGTATATATATATATATATATATATATATATATATATATATATACACACACACACACACACACACACACACACAGTATGATTGAGTGTTTCCGTACATGAAACCCTCTGTGATTGTGCACAGAATACTGATGGGCCTGTACAAGAGGGGAAAAAGGGCACAGTGGGGACATACTACAGTAGAGGAATACTAATGCATTACATTAAGAATTGCTCTGAGCAAACATTATGCAACTGCCTGATTCCAGCAACCTCAACAAGCAATCAGTGGCTATATGTTGACATGTGTGTAACATTACTATTATAGATTTATGGCCAGTGCATCACCTGCGTGCTGGGTTCTCAGAGAGCTACACTTCCCGATTAGCGTTACATAGCACTTAGAGAATTCCATCTCCTTTTCAGGCTGCTATCAGCCATAACATTAAAGTAGGTAACTGGTTTCCTTGTTGTGACAGATTATTTTAGACTTGGTCAAGCCAGGAAAGTGTGGCAAAAATGACATTAAGAATTAAAACGTAAAATCGTGGTCCTGATGGTTCAGAATGAACTCTTCTCCAAAACCGGGCAGGGATATAACCCCCCCCCGAGCCACGTCAAAACCAATATTTACATTGAATCTGATCAATCTGTACATTCCCGACAAAAGGTCGAGAGGCGGTGTTTGGCTGGCAGGCTCGGAGTTGTGTGAATAACTGTGGTTTTACTTTCGAGTTCATGATTATAATGATGAATGAAAATAAATATTAAATTGTCTCATCTGTAGTGGGTGTGTAATACATGAGAGCACTGATGGATTCTTTACCCCTCATACTGGCAGGCAACTAATGACATTTGTGATGTCTTACAAATGCTCCCATTATGTGTGACATCACTTTTTTTTTTTTTCCTCCCCTTCCCCCCTTTCTTTTCCCCAGGTGTCAGTAAGTGGTTTTCAGGCCTATGGGAGTCATTCACAGCGCTCATTAGAAACCTAGTTGTGACCCCGTCTTAAACATGTCATCTGCGAGCGTCTCAGTGGTGCCGTGCATTACTTAAAGAGCTCATTGATTGCCAGCAGAATCACTAAGCTTCTGACAGTCAGCCAAACTGATGAATCCACAGGGCCACGGACTTCCACCGACTTCCCCAGCCTCCTCCAGTTCAATTCCCCTTCAAATCGGTGCACCGGTCAATAGCGCTTTCCATCGATAGGACACTGAGGAGAGACGAATGGGTTTTCATCACCTCCGCTACCTGCTGGTGGTTACTGACAGTTACTGACAGCCTCAGCAGAGATAAAACAAAAAAGTCTAAAATTAACAGAAATGATCACAGCCTACGCGGAAAAACATCAGTGAGCAGCCCATAAAGTCGTCACACAGTCGTGTTCGCCATTAGCCGCGGGGGGGCGGTGGTATGATTAGTCACAGTTGATTGGCCAACGGCAGCGATCGAATTCACTGATCTTCCAGACTAACAGCGGAGGAGTGCATCTCTCAACAAGATGAGCAACTGTGCATGTGTCTCAGCCATTTAGAACCGAGTCGCCTTTACCTCCTGAGATGGAGTGCACCTCCTTAAGATAGCACGTCTTTTTTTTTCCCTCCATTTGCGTGCCTCAGTTTAAATTAATCTGGCTTCCAAGGTGGACCTATTTAAAAAAATAAATATAAAAAAAGGTTGTATTTGTTGGGGTACACGCACGCACGCACGCACGCACACACACCTACACACACACAAAGTGCAACTGATTGAAGGAGAATGCCGCTGATGGAAAATGTGCCAACTGCTGAAGGAAGAGAGCAGTAGATAAAATGGGAGAGATAAATATCCCATCATGCCCCAGGCATGGGATTTAATTTTCCTCTATGAGCATTTCTACTTCAGCTTGGGAAATTGATCATTTATACTCCCATACCTGGTTGAAAAGTGGAGGGGCCCGTGTGTGTGAAATCGGTTTGTGCATGTGTGTGTATGCGTTTGTGTGTGTGTGTGTGTGTGTGTATGCGTTTGTGTGTGTGTGTGTGTGTGTGTGCGTGCGTGCGTGACTTGGGCAGAGACAGCGACTGAGTAGCGGGAACGCATGAGAGCATAACTAACCACACTGATCCCAGAACAACGATTCACGGTGGCGATACAGTTGTTAGCGAGTTAAAAGATTCCGCGGTAACAGGATAAACAGAAAAAACCAAACAAACATCAAACTGACAGTCGCCGTGGAAGCCGCGGGAAAACCCAGAGAACCTGACAGGTAGATAAACGCTGTCCCACAGGCTGCTTGGCTCCAAAATAAATAACATGATCATATTAATGATGGCTATTGATTGATTGCCACTCTGCTGGTTGACATGTATATCGTGTATCACAAGCTGCAGGCTACACACACACACACACACACACACACACACACACGCACTCACGCACACTCCAGCTGCCGAGCATGTCTCACACTTGTGCCTCCACTGTAAAACACGGTGCGTCTTTCATGTATAATATTGCGCGCACGCGCACACGCGCACACACACACACACTGCTTGTTCAATCATGTCCTTGTCAGCTTGTTGTTCATAAATAGACATCAGCTCTTGGTCTGCTGTGCATGGCGCTGTAGAAAACAATCTGTACCACCACACAAGGTGACATTAAGATCACTTGACAACAACACACAAACACTCCCAAGAGGCAGACCATGAAAACACATTTGCATTGACTCGACTACTCGGCTGTATTACCTTTGCAATCTTTAGCACCCTGCTGGGACGCGCAAGTACTCAGAGTAGGTTTGGTATAACGACGTTGTTTATACCCTGGTTTACAACTATTCTACTAGCACTAGTTGGACATTAATTCCTATGTTGAAAAACACAAACAGTGTGTTAAAATACTTGAGAGGAAGTGGCCTTATTTTCAATCCCGCATATTTGCAGCAGCGAGTGGACCAGCATGCAGATGCACCGCGGTAATAATGTATTATTAACAAGGATGGAAAAATAAAAGAGTGGAATATATGTGTAAACGCATGCAACTGGCCAATATGAAGAAATCTGACTCGATCCGAGATGAAAACCTCACATGCAAAATATGCTATTTGATTATACCATATAATATTAATAGATGCCGTGTGAAGGTTAATTTCCCCACAGGGATTAAAAAAGTTCACTATCAATCTACAAATAATTCCCCATATATAATGATGAAAGTGATATTATATAGGATGCATATGCAAAAATAAATGCACGGGTGTGCAAAAGGTAATTCCTGCAGATAGGCAATCTATATGAATCATTGACATTGTATTTATATTTTTAGTGTTAGTGTTTAAGTACAGAACATGTATACAAATGAACACATATACTTTAGTATTAGTATATCAGTAAGTGTTCACACTACCAATGAGTCTACGTTTACAGCATATGGACATTGCGTTGGCGCCAACTATGTTAATCATAGCATAATAATGGAAACGGGGAGCATACGTTCAGAGGAAATGTCTCTTTGAAGAGCAAGGGGCCGGAGAGAATAGGATCAACATTGATCTGGGATTGGAGGAAAAGATTAGGAAAAACATCTGCGTTTTTTTATATATATATTTTTTTAAGAAGCATAATTTGTCTGCGCAGCTTCTGATTGCAATTCAAGTGATGCCCTTGGCGGTGGCTCCCACGAGAGAGGCACCCGGGGAGCTGGTCTAATCAGATTGCTTCATTCCAAATTAGACCTCCAGGGAATAAAATGCCCATACAAGCTTAAACATTAAGCGTGTTTCTCCGAACAAAGATTTGCCCTAAAAGCGACTGCTAAGAATTTGTCTCCAGGTCCACTTCCTTCTGTATCTACCCTGGAAATGTTTTCGGTACATTTTGGTCCCCCTGCACCCCACTTTTTTTTTTTTTTTTTACAAATCCTTAAAACACAGCACCAGCAGCAGCGGGCTCCCACAGCTCCGTTGGTCCGGCAACAACATCCGACTAACCAATCAGCTGTCTGTCATTCTGCCCATACCGACAGAGCACTGTGCTATGCTTAGTGCCACTGAGCGCACACAGGGAGCCGGCAGTGCTCCCATCTAACCATCCCCCACTCATCCCCCCCGCAAAAAAGGTGTAATTAGTTTCGACGAATTGCGGGATCCTGTTTCTAATTATGTGGGATTTTTTTTTTTTGGCCCCACATTTGGCACTTACATATTAAAGACGAAACCTGCTGTTGTAATCCATAAATTAAGGATGTCCAAAAGTTACAAAAGCATCTTAGCCATGCTAATTGCAAGAATAAACGAACAACACCAGTTGCATTATCTAACACCAATAAATGATATATAACCGATGAAACGAAACTTTATCTGTTTATCTTTTTGAGTTTTACAGACCTGCGTGATAATTGCCAGGGTGTTCAAGGGATATTCTTGGAGGCAAATGTAATGTTTCGTTAGTGGGTGGACTTGGAAGAGCAGAAACAAAAAACTGTGTCCAAGGCTTACAACAATAACATGAAGTGGAATTTTAACAATATGCTTCATTATTCTCTCACAATATCAAGCAGCGGGGGACATAGGGTTGCATATCTGATAAATGATTAAGTGTGAAGTGTTATATTTAACTTATAACTGTGATTTACCATATAATGAACACAACTCGAACAACGTATGCTGTATATCCATAACTACAATATTTCCTGGAGACAAGCAGAATGCAAAATGCCCGCAAACACTAACAGGCACTAAAAGTTGTGGAGCTTCGCCAAACTGCAACTGCAAGTGTCTCTCCTATGTCTGCAGGCATCAGGAGTCAGGAATAACATCCACAGGCTAACAAGCACCGGGTCTACTGTCTCACTCTGGTACATGAACAAATCCAGCGAGCAGCAGAGCTTCCAAGCATCTCTTTGGCATCCTTTGTTATACAGGCTGCGCTTCAGCATGTACGGGCAGAGCGAGCAGGTATCAGCGGCAGCTGAGTCGAGTCGAGTATTACGGGTTTCTGCCGGTTTGGAGCATGGATCGGTCCCAGCAGTGAGCGCCTACAGCTACGGTGGGTCCCCAGGGAGAAAGCCCAGTAACAGTCAGTCACTACCTGTACTGCTTACAACGAAACTTCACCACAGAGGGCTTTAGTGAATGATTGATTTCTATTTGGAATTATATCATATATATGGATATATATCTATCTATATATATAGATAGATATATACAGTATATATAAAGTCAAGCTAAAGATCAATCATCAACATAATCTCTCCATATCATGAACAGAACATCATCTCACTAAAATTGACCAAATATTTGCACGTATGGATTGTCTTTGGTCAAGTGAGTTATGATTTCTACCATTGCATCCAGATGGAAAGGTAAGTGACACTTATTGAACCGCTGTGTTTGACACACTTTTCTGCTTACCCCCTCGAGTCCTGCAGAGATACACCCACCCACTGCTGAGTTTCCGTGCAGAGCGGAGGTCAGGACAATGCCTCGGGGGGTTACAGGCTTAAACATTTGGGAAATTGGCCTTGCTGCTCCATGCATAATTTACATCCGGACCAGTGAGGACAGAGATATGGCGAGAAAGAGGGAAAAAGTCCAGCAGCTCTCACGTAGCCCGACTGCAAAAAAAAAAAAGAAATGATCATCTCAAACCTAACAGTGGTTGTCAGACACGGCTTGAGCACCTTGATCTTCATAATACTTTCTCTTTTGGCCCCCAAATTAGCGGCTACAGCGCTCTGCCCCTCCAGTATTGAAGGGAGAGCAGGTTTGATATGATAATTCTGCAGCCGGGCTCTCCCCGCTGCCATATGCCCGACCTCTCTGTGGGGAGACGACTGCAGCTGGCTCTTCTCGCTATTAATCAGCCTGATGGGGGGGTTGGGGGGGCTTGGCTGTGGTGGAGGTGGAGGTGGTGTAGGGATGGGGAGGTACGAGCTGCAGCCAGGTGCAGGGCCAACATTTCATTACACGCTCACACACACACAAACACACAAACAACAAACTTCTACACGTAGGAATTGAGCTGCATCAGCATTTTCCTCATCTCCTTCCTCTCCATCTTCAATCCTCTGTCCCCCTTTTGATCCTCGTCCCCTCCTCCTCCTCCTCCTCCTCCTCCTCCTCCTCCTCCCGTTGCTCACCTGACCTCATCTCCTTTCTTCTTCCGTTTAAAAACCCCCGCTAGCATCCATCACCCCGGCTCCAGATCCACCCGGGGTAGGGCGAGTCTACGGATGCGGACAGAATATGAGGACATCAGGAGCCGCTAGTGTCTCCATCAATCAGCGTGCCCAGGTGAATCCAGGGGTAAAGCTCTGATCCCAGATTGATTTACCCGTTAAATCCACTTCAGTCACAAAAGGTGAGATGGAGACGAAGGAGGAAAAAGCCGGTCCAAAGAGAGCGACGCAAACCCGGACAACACAGAGATATGGATTGTGCAAAGATGATGGAGGAGAAACTGGGGAACATGTATCACACGGCATAAGGAACAGGGCATGGTCGTCCATCTTGCATTTCTGTTTATACCACAACCGCAGTACGACGCTCTTTAAGTGATCGGTTATCCTATTACTCTCTCAACACAATGCCTGTTAGCTACCATGTATCAATAACGCATGGCTACAAGTAATGCTGCATTCAAGCCATATTGTACAGACCATAATTGCAAAGAGGTGGGCGGGACCAATGTGCCGATCAATAAGTATTCGTCTTAAAGTCCCACAGAGTGGGAGGATCATTTCTCACCGCCACGACAAAAAACGCACACACTGCCGACACATGAGAAGACGACGCACAGTTTCACTTTGTCACAACACTACAAATGTGTAACACAATAAACATTTAAGCACCAGGGTGCATTCAAACTATGTTACTAGCTTCAGATCTACCCCCTTCCCCCCCCCCACACACACAGAGCCTTGCAGCCACATCATTACATTGAACTATATTGGGTACTTGTTTGGTTTTAGGCATTAAGCAAACAATTAAACTAAATTAACAATAAAAAATTAACCTTAAACTAACTGGAACAAATGAATATGAGGTAATAGTGTGTTTTATTTTGTCGTGTGTGCCTGCCAGCACTTTAAGTTCGGAGCCTTTTTGTCAACGGCCTGCCGGTGTTCGTTCTTCTTCCACACACTGGGAAATGTTGTGGCCATCAGAAATTCCTGATATCTGCAACTCAAATCTCATGTGTCATTCATAATATGTTCAGCTTACGCAGGTCCCAATAAGAGTGTAAAAGCTGATTTAACACGTCACCCGCTTCATAATGTATTCTGGGCACGTTTCAGCGAGTCTCTCCGCATCAATGTTGTTTTTTGTCACAACAAGCCTGCCGTCTTTTTACGCCTGAATATTTGTTAAGAGACAACACTCCAGAGGCCACCTATGAAAAGGTAGGGCAGCTAGGAAGCAGCTGTGACGCGTTTCTATATGGACGTCAGAGAAATGCAGAACAACAGGTTTAGTACGAGGAGCTTAGTTTCAAAATGATTGAAATTGAACAGAAAATTACATATTTCAAATCCCTCGCTGTGTTTTTCTGTCTGTGTTTAATTTAGCTGCCATAAACCACACGAGGCTCACGGCTCACTGCCACAGGCTGCGCTTCACTTTATAGCTGACAGTGAGGCGTCAGAAAAGGATTCGGCAGACTCCACAGTTCGTTTGGTTCAGAACCGACTGAGCGAGGTGCAGGGCAGAGGGACGGGGGGGGGGAATTTGGATGTGTTCCACTGGCTTTTTAGAAAAAGCTTCCCGTTGCTTTGCCATTGGAAATATTTGCTATGTGAAGGTGGCTTTTAACAGGAGGACGCAGCATGAGCCTTGGGACTGGATACCACCACGGACAGATGGTCCGCTGTGATTGGTGAGGAGATTCCATAACTGTAATGGAATGTGATGGGAGGAGATACGTTTTCCTGATCGTAGATGTCCGGAACACCCAGCGGTGATGCCATCGCATTCTGTTTTTGTTTTTTTTTTTTAATCATATATCTTTGTTTATGGTTGATTTCACAGCGATGTTGTTTGTTTGGCCCGGTAAACACGTTTTTTCCCCCCAATCGGCTTCCTACCACGCATGATCCTACTCCTATACTCAGCTTTCTGCTGAAGTTGGAACAGTTTTGCTTTGGCAATAACGCATTTTTTCCAAATACAAATGACAGTCCACACAGACTCCTCAATTTATTTAGAACATGTCCGCATGTATAGCTTTACCTCTCTGCACTATGTTATCCAAGCTTAACCAGGCAAATCTAGAACGGAAGGCAAATATTCATGTCACAGCCTCAACACATTTTCTAATGCAGGCCTGTGTGACCAGCTAAATAACAAAACAAAAAAAAACACTTTTTGACACGTATCAGTGTTTATAATGGGCTTCATTTTGACTCATTGTGTTACCTGATACTTAATACTTTTGTTGCATTTGTCCTTGTATCCTATTGAGCAACCGCACAAACAGCCCACGTGTATTTGAAGCAAAATCACTCCCATGAATGTCACCTCCTTAAGGTGTCGCACGCGGCTGTGAGGGAATCCGAGAGATGCACACCGCCCAGTGTCGGGACATGGTTAGGATTCTTCTCAGGGAACGGGATATGAAATATTAACCTTGTTTTTTCGTCCTAATTGGCTGAAGCTGCTGAGAAGGTGAGAGGTGAGGTTGGGAAAGCACATTGATGACGGCAAGAAGGAAAATAGCCAGCCATGTCTCTTATTGGCTCAGAGGGTGCGCCCAGGACACTCGGTCTGTGAATACCTGGGGGTCATAATTAATGAAATATTTCCACTCCATTCATGAGGCTGCCGCAGATATTTTTGCATCACTTGTGTTCTGTACCTTCTCCTGGCCAAAGGCCTAATAATATACAACGATATACAGTGGGAACACCATAATAAAAGCAATGCAAGTTAATGATGTGAAATATTCTACAGGGCACACAACTGGATGTATCTGAAATGTATTTTTTGCTTTTTATATTATTTTATGCTGCAATTGGGTTCCAGATTAAATTACATTTCATTAGTATCCATCGAATATCCGTTATTAATCCTTTTGCTCTTTCAGAGCATAAATACACTAAAGCTGGATATTTTGATCACACCACACCTGTCATTTCCAACTCATTCTGTCTTTCACTGAACACAAACCATTACATGCACCCAAACTGAGCAAATGCACCCGCCCACACAACACTGTTCATTTAGTCATTTTTTTTATTTTTTTACACATTACCTGTTCTGTATCCGTATTTAGTTTTGTTGTTGCTCTCCTTTGTGTTGAACGATTATATCTTTTATGTGGTTTATGTGCTTTTTGGTTGAAACATTCAGCTGTCAGGGATTTTTTTGTTACAAATAGCTGTTTGTTTTTTCTCCACATCGTCTCCACAGCTTTCTTCTTCTCCTCATTAGGATAAGACAAGACAACTAAGCTATTTAAACATAACACCATTTTATTTTATTTTTTTAAAGCACAGCATGATATCAAACACATCGGCTTTAAGAAAGATTCTACGCGGAGCAGCGCTAAGAACTTCGGGCAAATATGGGCTCAGAGTTGTACATTTAATTTAATCATTCCTCCTTGTCCAGACGAAACCAGCACCACAGCAGCACCATTTATTTATTGTCCTTCATCCTGAATTATTACAGGGGGGAAGGAAGGGAGACATTAATTAGACAGGGATGTAAGATGTCTGCATGCCAACCATTTGTCTTGCAAGTGATTACTTAGAGAAAGGCTTTCTCTCTGATATGTGGCGGAAAGCCACGGTATTCTGGGGGAGTTTAACAGAAAATGAAGATAAATGCAAAACTCACAAATCCGAGGCCAAAACTGGAAATATCCAGAATTACCACTAATCTAAGATCGGGAGAGAAAAAAAACAACCACCCCAATACAAGCACATACAAATGAGTTGGCATCACGTACCCGTTATGAGGATTTAAATATACGTGTGTACGGTATTTCAACAATCAAAATAGGCCGGCATAAACCATCCAAATGTCCGAGTTCATCTGGGGCAGCTCTGCATTGCGTCCCCCGGAGACAAAACTAAACGTGAAGAAACTGCATTGACGTACAGTTCTTTTGCACTGTAACTTTGACTCTTATGTATTACTTTTGTCCTATTTTCCTCTTTTCACACCTTTTTCAATGTTCTGTAAAGCACTATGGGTTGCCTAGTATATAGGACCTTATTTACAGCTGATCCAAAGTGGGATCTGCACAGGGGGATTTGTTTTTGTCCCAGTCTTTTGTTAGAATGATCAATTCAATTAGCTTTTTTTCTGTCGTACACTGGAATCCCAGTGTAAATTGCTCGTTTTACTATTCATAACATGGACCGCATCTCGATGATCGTCCTCCAGTGCAATATGAGAGCATCACATCTCAGCTTAGCTCACCTTCATCCTGTCCATGTTTTATCCGAGAAGTCAGAGACTATATCATCTGCACTGCATGTTTTTACAACTGCATTTATGTATTTAGCCGACCGTGGGAACCAGTGGTGGGCGGAGGGGGTATGTTTCGTTAAAGCTGCTTTCGTTCACGTGGGGTACATTTTCTCCTAATAATATCCTAAGAATTGACATCTGACCCCTTGAAAATGTCAGATCAATTTCCCGGTGTTTCCATATCCCACATGTAGCACAGAGCAGTGATTTTGTGTGGGACGCGTGTCCCCCAGTGTGCAGAAACGTCACAAACACGCCCACCCGCTCACTGTCAATTCTCCAGATAATATCTGGCTCTGTTCACACATTGGCCAAATTAGATATCAAATAGGCTTTTTTTTTAGTTTTTTATACTGAGCAAAGTCTGTTTAATGTGCGGAAATTTGTGTTCACACATACAGCTCCTCTGGGTAACGTCTTAAAAAGTTCAGGGATGCGGTGCATGCGTGAAAGCAGTTTTAGTTACAGAGACATCAATTATGCAGGTAGACTTTCTGCTTCATTATCCTGTGTGCAAATGGCTGCTTCCCTATGGATCCAACTTTACCCCCTTCCCTGATGGTGTCCATTTGTAACTTTGATAGTGCCGTCGCTCCCAGCCTGTAGCTGATTGGTAAAACAGATCCATCTCCTCACCAAGTGCTTTCCATGGCTTAACATTTGCAATTTTTCACAGAGTCTAAACAGGGCCATCATTCCTACACGGCTCAGCTAATGTGGATTTCAACAATGCGAAATGATTGCTGAAAGTCTGCACTTTAAACTGCAAAATAATAGTTGTATTTCAAACCTTTAAGTATAGAACACTGTAGGTTATCATAATCATTGTTTATTGCTTCTCTGACTGTGTCTAAACCGCTCTGTCTGCCAGAACGTGGCTTTTCAGGCATGATTTCCAGCATTGCTACAGAGCAGGGAAAATATAAACATGCTAATCCTCTCAGAAAGATGAACAAACATTTGTGTTGCTTTCTCACACTGCATTAGACAATGACACTGAGTCGTAATGCAGAGTTAGTTTCACTGTGGTTGACTATTATTTAGGATAATGAAACGTGTTTGGATCGACTCTAATTAGGTCCAAACACGCGGACTGAAAAACAACACAAAGAATTGTCCGTTAATGTTGAATCAAAGTAATTATTGCTCTTCTTCATCTCCTTATGCCCAGTGTCTGTGACTCAGTCTGCCTGCACCTTACTTCTCTCCGTCTCTCTATCCTTCTGGTTGCCGCCTAGCGATGAGCACCAAGTCTGAAATGTTCCTGTTATTGATGCACACCGATGCACAGCCTCTGACAGGAGCAGACAGCATGAAAAGAGAAGCTGCTGAAATAAATACATATGTAATGAGGAAAAAGGGGGCCGCCAAATGGCTTGCCAATTTGTGTTTGTCAAAGGCTGAGCTGGGGTTGCATTGACGTATAGATATATAATGGAGCCACTTAAGCCATTTAAAGGGGTCTACATAAAGCAGCACCCCTTCGCAGCAGCACCGTCTCTACAGAGGTACTAAATTAGCAAGGTGGCCAATTTTCCTTATTATAGAAGATGGTTTTGTCCAAAGAAGACCTGAAATGAGTCCAGCTGTCTTCATGGGGAAAATGACATGCCATTTCTGCCACCTGCTCTGCAAAGGCAAAAGATACGAAACCGGGAGCTGCCAAGTTGAGCATTTCATCAACAAACTCTGCAGTGCCGAGCACTAAACCACATCGAGTTAGTTAAAATCCTGCTGAGATTTGCTGGAGTGAAGTCCATTATAGCCACAAATGTCCAGGCATACAGTTGCATCTCTTTCCTCCGTTGGTCTCGGTCACATCGTGGATGCAAAAAAGCCAAATTGAATAAGTGCTCCTGTATTGAATATGGTACTTTACTAAAAATAGGAGAGGGTCATGTTTAGAGGCACAGAAAAAGATTGTTCCCTTAAATTAGTCTCATTTATCTAAACTAGTTTACATTTTTAAATATGTAATGGACTTTGGGACTGCAGCGCCTCCACCAATGCCTGCTGGGTGAGCTGTGGTGTCACCCCCTGCAGCCTTCCTATCTCAGGAGTTGCTGGCTCCCCACATCCTCTCAGCCAGAGCCAAAAGTTTCCCTTCCCTGCTTCTACAAAGAGCTCCCCCATGGTTTTGGCTTCTCTACAAACTCTCCTGTGTCGACCTCCACATGGGTAGATCCACGCGCTCCATCTGTCAACCGCGTGCAGTAAAATCCATATTTCTCTTTCTGTTATGGGCTCCTTCCAATGTTTACAGCATTCGACCAGAACATCTCATAGATAAACATATAGCCACAATCGTTCTTAGTGTTTCAATTCAAATATAATAGTAGACAAACACATCCTACACACACTTAATCATTCTCTGTGACCCTTGACATACAAACTCGTGACTACTGAAGAAAAAATAAAAAATAAAATAAAAATCGCTGACCAATGTCAAGGTCTTCTTGAAAAAATAAATAAATAAAAAGAGAAGCCTGCGCATCTTGTTTGAAAGGGCAAGTTTGCATTGACAAAAAAACACAGTGGGAAACATACAGCTCAAGGACATAATATTTCAGATACAATTAAGACACTTAATAAAATATTATGATACGACAATGGTAGGTAGGTCAATTCCTTTTCACAATGAATGGTTTCAGGATGGATTACTGACATGGCACGAGATATTGGAAAAAAAAACAAAAAAAAACAGTGCACTCCCACAATAAATTGATGAATAGCATCACCGCCATCAGACACGTCACCAGAGAGAAGCGGTTTCAGCCGTCCCATTAGAGGAATATGAAATATGCACCCCTCAATTTAGGATGCTATAAAAAATGTAAATGGCCTGTGATAGGAAAAAAAGTTCCCCCAACCCTGGCCTAGAAGATGCCAGTTCAGGGGTGGGGATCCAGTCAATACAAGCAGAACGTTAATCATGTCCTTGGCTGTACCTGCACACCCCCACACCTCCAAAATTCAATTATGTTATTGGCATGAATGATGAATGGAAAACAACACTGCCCCAGTGGTTAGGAAAAACATACACTTGCACTCTGCATTGAAGGCTCGTGCAGTTGTTTTGTTGAAGGCATGCTGTGTCGCGTTCCCCGAGGAGAGTTATTTGTTTTAAAAAAAAAAGAGAAAAGGAACCTCACCTCTGTGTTTAGTAATGTGACATTAGCCCCGGAGACCGAACGGCTCAGAGTCAGGATTATTTGGTTGTACTGCATTAAGGTAGGATTTGAGGGGCCTCCACTGTCTCTGCAGGCTTGCGACGCGTCACAGTCAGGCAACACACCCAGAAAACCGAAAGGCATTTAGGCTGCACAAAGTGGAACTTTCCACAACAGAGCACACACACAGGTCAACACAACACACCTCCTACATCAAAGTGAAAAGTCGTGTTACTGTACACACGTCAACCCCAACAGGCAAGTGTTTACCGCTGAGCAGCATTCAGGGGGGGAAATCCTTGCATGATTGTCTTCACATCATTTACTCAGGACCCATTCATCATGGACTATTATGGAGCAGACAGCATTGTTTTCCTCTTTCAGGCCATTTTCAAAAAAATCCTTGAAAATTATAACGCTCTGTTCCAATGTCCACAACGAGTGGAGAAGGAGAGCGCAGCCAGACAATTTCTCCAAACCATTCCTCTTGATAATGGAGTGTAAATGTCATTTTTCAAAATCACACCCTAATGTGACAATTGCAACATCTGCACATTATAATGCTCATTTGCAATAACACTTATGTTGATGCATGTACCGTATTTATCAGTTTGGACAGAGATCCCATTCTTTCCGTAATTAATTCTGCTTTATATCCCTTTTCAAAAATAACCTGATGGGAACCGCTCCAGCTGCTCTTAGGTTGCCTTACCTTATCTTGTGCTTTTACCACAATATTCACATGGAGTGCAGTCAATGTTTTTAGAGGCATATTTTTGAAACGGGGATTTCGTTTTAAAAACAGTATAGCTTAGAACAATTTCAACATATGCACTTTGGGTTTTAACGTATGCCCTAAAGAAATGCAACCTATCCTATCATACAATATGATGAGAAAAGGCACACACCATTTTAAAGGGAATCATCTTATCCGGGACATTCGCACTATAAATGGAATGGCGCTTTAACAGTTTTTATGCCAGAGCCATACTTAGACTAAATACAGCAAAAACTATCTTCACTATGCAATACCTGTTAATATAATTGTTTTTTTAAGTTGCTTTTATGTCGGAAATTCGTGTTTTTATTTTGTATAAAGCACTTGCGAGTCTGTATTTAAATGTCGTTGCATTTGAAACCATTTCTATTCTAAAAAAACGTTTGCACATCAGGACGCTGGTGGAAAAAAAAAAAGTTTAACCCACCCGAGCAAACAATGAGGAACAAGGACGAAGTGTGGGTGTTTACCTGAAGCTGCAGCTGGAGCCCGGGGGCGACAGGGCAAACGATGGCCGCGGGACGTCTTTGTCCGACTGAAGAAACGTGACACCCGGCCTCCTCCACAGAATATTCCCCTGGCGTATGTTCATTCTCTGGATGAATAGCGGAGCAGGGTGGAAGTCCAACGGGACATTGAGAACTGCAATGTCCATTTGTTTTACAATGACTTGGCTCGACCCCTCAACATCGGACCATTGTTCCCGAGGAGGGTTTTCATCTCCCGGACTCGGACCGAGCAACCGGGGGAAGAGGTGTCTGCTTGGTGGTCAACAATTGGTGCAGATTATTTCTACGGGACGTTCTCTGAACCTGGAGCACCTCATGATCGGATGCGGGCATTGTTATCTCACGAAGGAGTTTTACTTCGGTGGTTAAATCAGCTGTGCACGTGCCACATTCTCACGGCCGAAGGCTACCCGTCACTGTGGCCGGGCACTTAAACAAAGCCAGGCTGAGGAAACTCCCGCCAAGATTCTTCGGGCACATCAGCCATTCACCCATTTGGCCAATCAGATCTCGTCTCAGATCTGCTGCTGCCTTCCTATAGGCTGAAACTTAAACGTCACAGACAGGTGACCCCGACGATTCAGCAGTGGACCGACCAATCAGACTGGGCGGAGTGTGGTGCGTTTAAGGACAAAACGTAAACACATAAACGGTCGCGGTCATTAGCTACTTAGGAAACTAAATCGATGACGTCATACCGTACGTTTACCAATCATAAGTACTGGGTAAACGGTGAAGGGCGGACAAACGCCTACAACGCAGGTGATTTCGAGGTGTACAGGATCGTGTGGACTACAGGAAGTGACACGCTGACTCCATCACCAAGACAACCAGACAACAGCTGAGGATGCTCAACATGGATAGGAAACTAAATCGATGACGTCATACCGTACGTTTACCAATCATAAGTACTGGGTAAACGGTGAAGGGCGGACAAACGCCTACAACGCAGGTGATTTCGAGGTGTACAGGATCGTGTGGACTACAGGAAGTGACACGCTGACTCCATCTCCAAGACAACCAGACAACAGCTGAGGATGCTCAACATGGACCCCAGAATACTCTGCAGTTTCCTGACTGCTGGCTGCAACCCCCCCCAAAACGAAAGGAGGAGCTCTATGCCCTGCGGTGTAGGAACAAGGCCATCAGGATCATCAAAGACTCCAATCACCCACCCAGAGACAGTTTCCTTCCTCAGGCCATAACACTTTTAAACTCTACATAGCACATCCCACATCTGAACCTTGCACATCACGGTTTGCCACTTCCACTGTGCATACTGCTACACATCCATTTATCTCTCCATCCATTTATCATTTCTCTTATGCACATCCTGTATTTTATATTATTGCCCAATCTTTTTGTTTGAATATAATATTTCCTACAAACACTGTTAGAGGAGTCTGAGACACAAGAGTTTTATTCCGGGCGACTGAGCTCTGTAATTGTTGTGCGTTTGACAATAAATTCTTGCATTTTTTGAACAATATTGAAATTCTCTTCTTGCTCATGAAGGTGGGTGGCCTCCTATCGGATATCTGTCAGCAACAGTTGTCCTTTCATCCAGCAAAATCTGAAACAACTGCAGAATAGAAACACAAAGTCATTAATCGTGCTGTTTTAGGATGTGAAGCATGACAGGCTGAACAATGGTAACTGAGGACAAGCAGGGAGGCTGCACTCACTGAAGTCGCACAGGGAGGGTCAAGCTTCAGGATTTCATCAGCTTTTCATCAACATCTGTGACAAGTCATCTTTTATCTTTTTGTGTTTAGTGTACAACATAAACCTGTGCAGTTTCTCTCAAAGCCTCGTTTTTTTTTTGTTTTGTTTAATCTGTCAATACTCCCAGCCAATGTAAAGTGCCTCTCAGAACGCTTCTCACAGGCTTGGTACAAATGAGCTGACGGTGGAGTTGCCAGGGCAACAAGCACCTGATTGACGAACCACGATCACAACCAAACATCAGGAAGTATCTGGTATTTATACAGACCCGCAAAGAAATCCCCGCTTCTGCCTACAGCTGCCGCTCACCCCGAGAATTCCAAATGACAGTTTGTGTTGTTTTTGGGAGCAAATGGTAATTCTCTCAGAATAAATACAGTGTGCAAGGGGCGTGCGTTTTTTTAGCTCGGAAATAATCAGTAAATCAGAGGTACATTATACGGGTTTTACGCTGTAGCAAAGTGTGCCTGGAGATTTGACCCGAGCGTGGTTTACGAACAGCCTGCACTTTGCTTCAGCAGAGAGCCAATCAGATCCCTGCGGACAGAGGGAAAGACAAATAACGCACACACACCAAGTTCATATTCTAGCCTGTGCAAAAGTACATTCTGGTAGCTAGAAGGCAAGTAAAATAATATAAATAAAAATGTCCTGCTGGCGGTATTAGCGCCTGTCCCCATCCCTCACCCCCCTCTCTGGCTGTCTGATTATTTCAATTCACCAAGCTGTATTGGCATGAATGTCAGGTGGACAATACTGCCAAAGCATCACGGGTGATATAACCCAATAAAAGGATGTTGAAAAAAAGGGGAAACAAAGAATGGTGTTTAAAATAGATCAAAACATCAACAACACTGGTCTCTCGTTTTCCCCCCTCTCTGTTTCCAATCCGTCTCCTCTGACACCAGAGAAGCACATGCAGCTTCACCAGAAAGCCGTGCAACAATGTCCGCTGACTAGATATCTCGCCAGTGCCCTCATCAATCGAAAAAAAGAAAAAGACACACACAAACACACACACACACACACACAGACACGTGACTTCACATAGTCACCGTGATGTGCACACATGCTGTACACCACACAGAGCAGGAGAAGTGGCAACACAGGAGATCTGGCACCAAACTGTCTTCCTCTGTTCCCCTCAGCCTGTCGGTAAAGCTCTGGATGCTGCTGGTTAGAATCCCTGCGTGCACTCCTCCCTCTTTCTGTCCCCATTTTTTTTTTCTGGTGAGTCAGTGCATTCAGAGAGCAAACCTCCAAACTTCAGCACAGCACTAATGGAAGCAGAGGCCTTTATCTGGCAGGGGAACAGGATCTCATCTGCAGAGCTGCCCCCCCGGCTACGGCACACACAGACACATACATTCAATCCCAACCAAGACTTTAAGACAAAAGGAAACAGAAATCAATTTAAAAAGTAGCTCGCACAAAGACAAAAGGGGAAGGTTGGATTGTGCCTTAGTTTTGTCTTTCACACAGCTTTGTTACGTGCCACCTCGAATATCAAAATGAAAATGAAAAACACAATTTGCATGATATGGTGGTCGGCTAGCGGACAAAAAACACTGAATAAGTTTGTCGACGATGAGCAGAGACACGACCCCCTCCGAATCGGCATGTGCAACACACAGCAATATGTCACAAGTTCTATTGAAATTCAGACGTGCCGGGCTAAAATGATTGGCTCTTTAATTAATTGCATTATCATCAGCGAACACAGTGATTTTCTCCAGGCTATGAAAGCTCCTGAGAGAAGACAGATATAATGTGGCTGAGGCCACAATCCACTCAGCCACTGCAGGGGGGAAATCAACAGGATGCTGAGGGGCTGCCACATAGTCATAGTGCCCCCTACTGACCACCACGGCGAGAGCATACTGTGAGAGCGCCACCCTCGGTGCCTCATCGGGCAAGAGAAAGGCGAGGGGAGGGCATTTCGGTGCACACACACACACACACACACAGCCCTGGGACACTCAAAGAATGGCATCCCCTCACAATATGAAAAGGATTTTGTGCCAAGTGTTTGGCAGTCCGTGCAGTGCTCATGCATACTCAATTTCAGGGTTGCATTTGATAGAAAACAGCTTTACATGATAGTGGGATGTGAGTTTGTACAAGCGGAGATGGAAAATATTCTGCCTCCAGCCTCCCATGTAAAACCTTTGTGGGCTGCCAGGAGGAGGCTCGGCAACAGAGTGAGTGTGCGTTCACGGTTGGCACCCAAAAAAGGTTGAGAGGTTTTGCAAAGAAATGCACATATATGGGTGTTAGTGTTTTCATACTGAATCTCCATATTTGAATGTATGAATATATAAATTTTCAGCATCTGAAGGAAATAAATATATGCTCGATGGGTTCCAGGATTTTTTTTTTTCATTTTTGGGATTTTAGTGCCATAATCCTGCCTTAAACAGGATTTAATTTATTATTCCCTGTCTTTATTCCGAGCCGCTGAGAGAGACTCCACTTGCAGGTCATGTGCAGAGAAAAGCTGAGGCAGATCTTTAGACACTGAATAATGGAGCGACTGTCAGGAACCTGTTTGTTCGCAGCTGTGGCCAGGCTTCACTGGGATTCAAAGCTGGAAGCTAAACACGGATGTATAGGATGCCTCTGTCATGAGAAATGGCCATTGCAGAGAATAAAATCACAGCTTTAACTGATGTTATGTTGCCCCCATTATAATGACGCATATGGCTGCACAACCTTAATCCTGATTTGAGGTGATTTAGTCTTCGTCGGGCCCCTATGGGCTCTTTGCCAACTTATCCACTGACCACATTAATTCCACTGCAAACAGGCATGGCAGACACAGACTTGTTTTGCTGGAGCAATGATGTTTGTTGGGAAACAGCAGCAGCAGAACGGGCATATGGCTGAGCCGAGCATATGTTCCCGGCATCCATGCTCGAGTCCGTCTCGACAAACATGACAGGCCCAGGCCAACATCCCCGGGCAAAGAGTCTGCTCCTCGATTCTCTCAGACGGCTACAAGTTAAGTGTGTGCATTGCGGTTGCGGCCTTTCAGGGAGGGCATATTAGGTCGTAGGAAGGCTAGAAACACAAAGAACAGCGGGAATTCCGTGAGCTAAACTTTTGAGTTGCCTCCAGGGTGTGTAGCCGACTGACTGGCCTTTACAATGACGGGATACTTTCAGTTCCTGAGATATTAAATGTAACACAGTTCAAACAAACAAACAAAAAAAATTGAGGTAGCTGTCATGTTTGTCATATCTTATCTAAAACACCTCGTGTTGCCCTGTTGTTGAAAAGTGCTAAATCATTAAATGGAGCTTTTTCTGTGTTGTAAAGCTGACGAATGAAAACATGAAGCTTAGTTTAAAATAAAATGACTAAATTCATTAAAGGCTGCAACTGCCGCCATTAATTAAAAGAAAAAACTACGGAATAACCTTTGTTTGTGCAAATATTTATGTATAATTTGATTCTGAAGACCAAATAAATCCAATTATTGTCTATAAGGACAAGGGAAAAAAGAAATGTAAGGCTTTTACCCATGATGTCTAAAATTTGAAAAAATATAACAATTTTTTTATTTTTTATCCGACTCATTGTTTTTTAATTAGTTCATCACAACTTCGGCTAAATAGATTTATTTCTATATTAAAATGACAAGGTATGAACACTCTCTGGCAAATGCACATCTATAGAAGAGATGTAAAAAAATAAAAAATAAATCTATCCAGTGATAAGGCAAATCTAATTACCTCAGGCAGTATGTCCTCCTCGGAGGCTCAGCAAAACCATGGTCCGTCTATGCCTCGGGGCCGCGGGGAATGATCCTGCCCCAGTTGGGCACCGCACGCTTTCTGAAACACATGGCAAGAATGTTATAATGAGTGTCACATGATTAAATATGCAATTAATTGATAGGGCTTCAAGGATTCATCCTATATAAAGCAGATCTATAAAATGAGAGCCCCCCCCCCATCACATCTATGTTTACCAGCGATGGTCACCTATCAAACCATGATATGTAAATGTTCTATATCTTCTTATATCAACAGACGTTAGGATATTTAAAGAAAGTGCAATATCCCCATATCAATATTATCCCCCCAATGTGCATCATTTGGATATGTGTTGAAAAATCACCGTTCAGTTTGACTTTATATTTTCATACTATTCCAGTTTTTATTCTCATATTGAATCAGGTTTAGGGTCGCAGCCTTTTTACAATGACAAAATAAAACAAAAATGTCGAAAAATAAATCTGGTATAAAGCCTACGAGAGAGAGAACTGATTTCTCCTTGCACATTGACCTTCTCTGGGGCTCTTTCCACCAGATCTGTTCCCTGACAACACTACTTGTTCCTGTGAAACCAACAAAGCTCCCAGCACCTAACAGATGACTCCTCTATTCTGCTGTACCTCCGCCTCCTCCCCGGCTGAAAGAGGAGCTGTGCCTCGGCTCTGTACGTTCGTTCCAGTCAGCAGGTTCTCGTGGACACCATCCAAGTCCCCTTCAGTCTGCAGGGGAACAGAAGGTCTCCGCAGTAATCTGTTGGCGTTTCCTTTACAACCCGGCAATTAACTTCACCTGGTGACAAAACAAAGATTATTCTTCATGTAATCTAAGCACAAAGTGATTTTGGTTGTGTTTAAAAACACCCACACGGGCCCCTGTGGGAATTCAAATGACAGGTAATTGAAGTTTAATGGGTCTCGGTGGCAATAGCGAGCGGCAGTGAATATTAATATTTTTAAAGGACCCGTGTGAAGGATTTCAGGGGAAAACTCTATTTAAAATGGAATATAATTTATATTATTATGTCATCATTGGGGTTCAATCACCTGAATCACCTTTCAAGGTTTTAGTTACCCAAAGGCCACCATGTTTGCTTTTCCTCTATTTACCTACGGACACATATATAACCAGAATGACTTAATTGCCGCGGCTTGCGTGAGCTCGTCTACGATAATGACGATGGTCATTGAATGTTTCATTTCATAGCAAGTACTCAAACTTGACTTTTGTTGACTGTTGTTCAAAGCAAACAGAGAGAGAGCGAGAGAAAGCATCAATGCTCTGGATTTCTCAACAGCATAATATATTGTAACTTTTATTGGGCTTACATGACTGACATCTTATCGTATATCTGGCAATGACCAAGGTCATAGTATCCTATGACATTTTTTTTTCTTTTTTTTACAATCAATTGTATTTCAGCACAGCAGGAACCCCATACGTGCTACACTTATATCATATTAATAGGCTAACAGAGCTTTGATATTTTTCCAGCACTCAGCACAAATGAGGTTTATCCAAATTGAAAAAAACAGGATAAGGTTTAAAATCCTAATCGTTGCCCTTGTGCAACATACCAGAAACTGAACAAAGGCCTCTGCCAGAGCAGCAGCAGCAGCAGCAGCAGTGCGAACCGGGGAAGAAACACAAACGTTTATTCACACTCAGTGTCATGGTTCAACCAGACTCTAAGATGAAAAAAAATAATAATAATAGAAGAAAAAAAACAAACAGATGGCACGTTTAGGAGTGCAGGCGACACAGAGAGACACAGATAAGCCACTGCAGCACTCTCCCATGCTTTTTTTTTTTTTAGAGCAGACTGTAATTATTCAGGGAGAATCAGCTGAGCTTCACGCTGTTTGCCAGCATCTCGCTGCTTTACGCTCACACACTTGCACACATTCATGCTGCTGAATGTCCACGGGCTGCACCTGTCAGCCACAGAGCAGCCTCGCTGCGTAAGGAGAAGGGTGTTCACTTTTCAGCCTTTAAAGCCTCCTCTAATTTATCTGGGAGTTGCACCAGTTTCTCAGATACAAATTTGCTTCTTGAGTCTTTACAACAATGCTTGCTCAATGCTGAGGTACGCGTACCTCAGGGGTACCAGGAGCTATTGTGGAGAAGCTCACCTCATTTGAATAAACAGAAATGAATATTTGATAAAAAAAAAAAGAAAAAAAAAAGAGCATACTATGATTCGGCTGTAAGACCTGAAGGCCGAGTGTCGCCGTTGAATGTGGATGAAGAGTAGCAAGTGAACAAGCACTAAAAGTCTAAAAGCCTACAGCTAAAAATAAAATATGAAACCGCGAAAAAATGATAAATGAATGTTTCAGATGAACAGCTGGTACATTGAGCTATAATTATGGGAGAAAAATGTGAAAAGTTAATGCATACGGGTTAAAACCATGAGAAAGCGTAAACGTTTCATGATGCGCAGGATAAAATATCTGAAGGGGACTATTTACGGATTGATTCATTTAAATGAATCAACATGTGTGTCCAGCTGGCTGCAGGTAATTAACGGCCTGAAGGAGAAGCTTGTGTCACCTTTGGACGACAGATATAATGACTTTGTAAATCAATGCACACCTTTCGTGCTGCTTCCACCAACTACCAAAACGTCATGCGATTTAAAGACATCCGGGTCGCTCGGGTGAAATATATTCACATTTTGGCCTGGTATTCTCAGCATTCGAAAGGTTTCGCATCTTAACAAACAGCGAGCAAAGTTGTTCTCAAAAGGCTTCTGCATAATACCTTCCCCTAGGGGCTGACGGATAGTTAAAAGTTAACAATTAAATTAGACGGCTAACAGTTACTCAATGGCAGGGGAAGTATTTGGCTTGAAGTACTGGAAAATTCAAATGGTAAGGAACGCATAGTTGAGATAATTATAGCTGTAAGGGATAGATGATTACAATATTCAGCCACTGTTAGTGGTAGCGTGAGGACAAAATTGGGCAAATTGAGCAAAGCTTTTACAGTTCCATTGTATGACAAAAAAAAAATGTTTGTAACGTGCACTTATACAATTAAATGCTGAATAATTTCCAGTTTCAAATCAAGGACAGGTACCATCAAAGGGTAATTGGCACATCTGCTCTATATTGCTCTGATCTGCCTCACACTAAGCGTGTGTTAACTCCAGACCGGGATCATTTGAATATTTAACACTGGCAGACAGCGTGCCAAGAAGTTTCAAAAGGCCTTTTTTTTTATATTCCATTCTATATTCCCGGCACCTCCTGGCAGAGCCACCTCGTACGGGATGAACTCAATTAAACTCTGCCGCTGACCCATTTCCCTCGCAATGAGCGCAGGGAAATATATGACAAATGCAAGTTCACGCCTGCATGTGCCCAGAGGACTGTGGCTTCAAGGAACTCGGAGACCAAAAGTCTCAGGTAAGCGTCATCACATGCAAATGTCTGGCACGCCACGGGCACGGCGAAACCGGCGAGAATGGCACTTGGGAAGGCCTCCCTTGGTTTTGATTTTGCCCTATTCTACAGTGACTCCACTCAAAACTACTAATCACTGCTCATATTTGCTTCAATCAAACTCTCAGCATACGCGAGACAATAACGCACCTCGGAGAATACATCGCCGGGCTTCCAACAGCATCTATTCACAGATGAAGTGGTAATGAGTTTAGCACACGGGTCCATTTAAAGCCATTCCCTTTGAAGAGTCCAAGAGAAAGCTCACGGGTCCGCGGAGTCCAGTTCTGCTCCTATCAGCTTCAGTGTGGGGGAAAATAGAAAAAAAAACAAGAGCGCTGGGCCACTGGGAAATTCCTGCAAGCATTATCAGCGCTCCTTAACTATTCTAAACCGACATCAATTGCTGTGCCGCGCCTGATCCCGGCGGACCTTGTTAGCTCCATTTAATGGCAAAATGAGCCAACTTCTAAGTCCTGCTCTGGCACCGGGAGCTACAAGCTCTGGCTGCACTGCTGCGTGGTGGTGAATGTAAAAAAAAAAAAAAAGTTATCAGGCTAATTACTGAGGGGACGCAGGTCTGGGAAGGCTAAACACTTGTTAGCGCATGGGGCCAGTTTGTCTTGGCAGTGACGGAAATACATTTCCATACAGCTATTGCATAAATAAAATATAGAAAAAAAACAAAAGAGGCATCTGGAATTATTGGAGCGTGCACTACACATGATTACTGACGTGGTGTTATTGTTTCGTTTTACATTGACTGTGTCAATAGGATGACCTCTGACCCTTGACCTCTAAATCCTAGATATTTATGGGGTTGCATTTTAAGCTAAGCTTGTTTTCATGGCGCACTGTATAAGCCGTAACCTTCACAGTTTTTTTGATTTCTAAAAATCCCAAACTATTTGTGTGTACTGGGGAAAAAGTCTAATTTTATCCCACGATTGTGATCTCGAATCCGACTTCATAATTGTACGCAACAAATATTTTGAAAGTAAAAATATTTCAGTGCCATAAACAATACTGTGTTTAATTTCTACATCAAGAATTCCAAAGTCATTCATTTTCAGAACTGGGCTACTGACCTCTATTTACTGTATTTTTAACTAAATGGGGCTAAATTTGACGACTATTTATACACATACAAGCACTGCTGCTTGTGTCTTAGTCCGCAGGGTTGGTGAAGAACAAAAAAAGAGCAATAAAGGTTTTATTTTCCACCCCTGACTTCGCCGCCTGATGAAACCTGTGGGGAGTCGATGTGACACAGGCAAACATGTTGATCACAGCTCAATAAGCAGCGCCGAGGTCATCAAGAGCCTCTTTAAATGAGACGGGCTAACCGTTGCCGGGGCAACAGGCGACACCAAGCTCGCAAACACCACGTCTCCAGGCAATCTGAACGTGTACACATCCGCGCTACGCTGTGCATTTTAACGACAAGATGTGCAAAGATTTTGTGTTGAGTGGAGAAGTGTGTGTGTGTGTGTGTGTGTGTGTGTGTGTGTGTGAATGTGTGGGTGGGGGGGTCCCCATGAGTCTGTCACAGTGCTCTAGTTCAGTGGCTCAACCTTTCAGTCACCCCCCTCCATGATCCCGTCGGTATAGCACTGTTTTAACTCACCATCTGTCTGTCTGATGCTCCCCTCCTCCTCCTCCTCCTCCTCATCCTCCTCGCGTCTCTCCTCCCTCGCTCCTGTGGTGCCTCATCTGCCTTTCTTCATCTCCTCCGCTCTTCCCTGTTTTCATCAAAAAAAAGAAAAGAAATTGGAATTGTCCTAGTCCAAACCTAAATCAACATCCATTGTTATTTCACAATTAGATACTGAGCATCTTATTCATTTGCTTCGGAAGTTACGTGAAAACACTCATTTTAAATTTAACAAAGCATGAACACACCAGTCCATCCAACAGTGACCTGCGCACGGTCTTAACATATAATAGGAGAATACAAAGGGACAAAATCCATCATGTGTACGTCAGCGTGTAGTGTTCCATCTCTCCCATCCTTTGAATGATTTTTTTTTTCGTGAAGCTATATTGATATGTAAAGGTGTGCTTCGTGAGACTTCCTCCCCACCGCGAGCTTCTCCTCTAATCCCGACTCATCTGCCACAGCAGCAGGACCCGACTCCTCCGGCACCTCCTCCAGATTCACCGCGCACCTGTTGCCTTGGTTCGTCTTCACAAAGCTTTTTATATCCACTGTCTCAGTAAATGAGCTGCTCGCTCCCTCTCCCACACAAAACATAGTTTAGACCAGCAGTTTATTTATTAAAAAACATGGCTGTAATGACAAACGAGCAGCTACTTTTTTTTTTTTTTTTTTTCTTTTTTTCAATTCACCGATTTTTTGGTTCGTCTTCACAAAGCTTTTTATATCCACTGTCTCAGTAAATGAGCTGCTCGCTCCCTCTCCCACACAAAACATAGTTTAGACCAGCAGTTTATTTATTAAAAAACATGGCTGTAATGACAAACGAGCAGCTACTTTTTTTATTTATTTATTTTTTTTCAATTCACCGATTTTGATATTGTGGCGATGTCAGATCAAAGGTGAAGCATCATCAAACTGAGATGAGTCCAGTCCACTCGCCAAAAGACCGACAGAGTCTTGAATGATAACATGAATGTGTCCTAAGTGATGAATATTACTCACATCCATTATTATGAAAAAATGCCAAATCTATTGAAGTGTTTTCTATAGTGAGGCCTTGTGTTGCGCACTACGCCAGCTGGTCTTAAATTGGTGGCCTCCTGACCACTGCGAGAGCCACTAGAGAAGTGCAGATGTGCGAGTGTGCGTTCGCAGGCGAGTGTGCGCGCACGCTTTAAGGCAGGGTCAGGGAGGAGTAATAGGAATGCTCGACCCCGGCTCTCGCTCTCTCTCTCTCTCTCTCCGCACCCCGGCAGAGACAGGCCTCCTAAATCATCCCCACATCTCTGAGCAAGATGGAGGAGCCGCGGTCGCCTCTCCCCGCCCTCTGCTGTACAAGACACGGCCGGCAGCCACGATTTCCCTCAAACCTCCGGGAGGACTGGAATAATATCAGCTCAGCATTCTGTAAATATCCACCGGGAGAATGTGCTCCAGCTCGCTGCAGCTGTGCTACACTCACGCGGGCTCGGCTGCTGATCCTCAACTTCTTTGTTCTTGAACTTTGCATCCTCTGACTCCCAGAGAGGAGACAGAGTGCGAGGTGAGAGAGAGCCAACTCTGCTTCTATTATTCATTACTCATGGTCTCATTCCCATTCAGGGTCGAGAAGAGGCTGGAGTCACGCACGCGACACCTTTCAGTAGATGGGGATTTGAATTTAAAATGATTTTATGTTTTTGTTGAGATATAAAAGTCGTGGCCCGGAGAACTAGCTGAGCAATAATATTGGTACTCTTGCACCTCAACAAATGAAAATAAAAATGATTTCAATGATCTATTGTTTGCAGCCATGAAAAAAAGTTGGCATTCCACAAGACCTGCAGAGTGTGTTTTTAGGTTTGATTATGTCTTTTTTTTTATATGCATTTTATTGTTTCTATTCGTTATGTTTTTTATTTTTTTATTTTCAAAGAACTTTAACCATTTTTGTTTACATAAAGCCTGCTGGACTGTGTATGCAATTTGCAATATAAATAAAAATGCCTATGCATTTTTTAAACACACACAAACACACACACACGCGCGAACACACACACACACGTCCCAAACCAAAGTGGAACAGGACAGTTACAGCCCAGAGCACCTTTGGCAGACCATGAAAATTATGGCCAGGTTTTTAAAAGGGCTTTTTTTCACCTCAGATCAAGACAAAACTCCCTGAAAACCAAATTTTACCTGGGGTCAGACGCCAACCTGCCACAGGATGCTTCAGAGACGGAGCCTGATTATTCTGCTTCAATGATCTCCAAACACAGAGCTTTTAAGTTTGATTAAAATTGCGCCATTAACGGCATCCAACATAGTGCTTAAATCTTAAGACGGGAAATGTACTCTACTCTCCACCTGTTTCTGGATTCTTAGGTTGATTGAAGCAGAAGAGCTGCGTGTTGATGACGAGAGTTTTACAGCAGTCACCCACTTTTTGCAGCAGCAGGCAGTTTTCGATGAAAATCTCCGCATCAATTCCTCCGTAGAATTTGCATTCATGCATTAATGCCTCTTTTTTTTCCTGCTTAGCAAAACCTTCTAAAGGTGAGAGTAACATTTCTAGTTTTTAAGCCAACGCAATCTGAGCACCACCTCCTCCACCTGTCAGAACCAGTGGCAGCAAGCAAGGGGGAGGTGTGTGTGTGGGGGGGGGGGGGGGGGATCGGGGGGGGGGAGGAAGAGCTTATACAGTTCCATGATTCAATACAAACAATAACCTCAGGCTCACCGAGTGGGACAGGCAGGAGTCAAATCAAAGAGAGGTCGCAGCCACAGACAGGCGAGGAACCAGGCGAGGAACCAGGCTTAAAGCACGTGGTCACTTAAGTGCTGACAACAGCAAACAATTGGGAGTTAAAAAACAAAGAACAAGAAAATAAAGGCGTCCTAAATCAGTGCCTCATCCCTTTCTCCCACAGTCACTGTACTGTGATTTGTATGTAGATGAGGACGAGTGGGTGACTAAGAGGCCACCTGGGGAATCTCAATTAGGACTTTCAATGAGGTTTTGGCACCGATAGACCAGACACACAGATTCGTACTGATGGGAGACAGAGACGTCAAGTAACATTCAATTTTGCTTGGTACCAAATGAATTATAACTAAATAAACAGGGACTGGAGCTAATGGGAGGATAAAGAAATGTCAAAAACAGAATGTTTTACTACTGGGCTAAAATCGGGCTAAAATAAGGGTAGTTAAAAAACAACAACTATTGGTTAAGTGAAGTGAGGCTGCTAAACAGAAGCACACCATACAGTGAGGCGTCACTTCATGTGTATCACAGCTAGTACAGTGCAGTCTACACACGTGACCCCGTCCCTCTCATCACATATTGTAAGGGCAGGGTCCTTCACTGCAGAGCCAGCACACACACAAACACGCAACAGTCAATCAAATATGTACTGGGAACACCGAGGGGGTCCCACCACTGGGTGAGCTAGATTACACCCCTGCGAGCGGGCAGCCTCCGATCGCCAGGGCAGGAACGGGGACAGCAGAGGTCACCGGGTGCTTCTTACACGGTGGAACCGAATCAAGGGAGGGAGGTAAACAGGGCTGCGTTCACAACCACCACCTCTTTGTTTACATTTACGGGGACGTACGTATACGGTGAGCTCATCAGCAAGATGATAAAACACGTTCAGGCACGACTGGTGTGTTTTTGTCTGTGAAATAATTGCGTCATTAAAGCCTGACTCGTCTGTGGCATAAATGAATACATAAATGCATGTATTTGTCTGATGAATACATATACCAACATTGTTTTCCCTCATGATTTAAAAAGTAATATTTTTGCTCTCTTCTAGATCTCTCATTTCTCTTTTCTGTTTGAAAATGCTGAAAACTTTCTTTGAACATTCCCCAGTTTTCTCAGTCGACTCTGGTTTATTTGTAGCTTCTGTGCTTTGGAGCAGATTACGGATTTGAATCAACGGAATAACTGCGTTTATATTTACATAGGTGTCGATGAGGTGGAAGACCAATGCCATTTGCTCTTCTCCATCCCATCAGTCAGAGAATTTTAGTTTTCTTCTTCTTCTTTTAACTTCCTTTTCAGCACGAGCGTGATGAGGTTTCCAGGCAGTGGACAGATTTAGTCAATTATGATTCAGCATTAGTTTGCTCAACAATGTCAGATCTGTCTTATCTGTGACAGATGATTAGTACACCTGCCTGGTATTTACTCAACATTACAGATGTATCAGAGATGGAAGCACATCCATCCATTATCCATGCTGCTTATCCACGGAGGGCAGCACAGCTGGCTGAACATCCACCACATACAGTGTTTTATGTTTCTATGGTATGTAGATTTTATTTTATGATATTACGGCCTCCGACTCCCTTTCCTTCCCTGTCGCTCGATCTTCATCGTTGTGCAACAGCACCTGTGTCTCATCATCCCAATCACAATGACAGCGGGAGTCAGATAAGAGTTTTTTTTTGTTGTTTTTTTTTTTACACTGCATCTCACTCACAAATTAGGGCTAAACTTTAATTCGGTGGTCACAATCTTGAAAAAAAAGAAAAAAAAGAAAAGGAGATAAGACAACTTTTGCAGGGTTTTGTTCCCGCAAACACACTTCACACGGCGCCCTATCGAGCCGCTGATTCTGGGTTGGGTCTCATCACGTTTTGTCTCTGGGGTTTTTTAAGGTGAAGGAGCAGAAGGGAGGAAAATGCTTTGGGAGGGCAGAGAAAGAAATCCCACGGTTCAAATGATAAGTCAGAGCTGGGCAGCAGCGTGGAGCGACGGGATAATGAGGAAACCGGGGGCGTGATGTGCTAGATCGTACAGGTGAGACCAAAAAAAATAAAAAAATGTTTGCGAAAACTCTAGAACACGGTCTGCGTGTGTGGAGATTAAAGCGGCCGCTCCTTTATTTATCAGCAGGCAGGAACTCTGCTGTCAATCAATCAACGCCGCCGTCAGCTTTTTCCTTCCTCTGGCAGTGGTGCTCAATGGGCGGCGCAGCAGCCACCAATGGGAGCAGGAAATCAAACCACCAAGAGATTTTAGTGATAGCAATTTAATTGCTTCTGGGACAAAGAAGCATTTTGTTAATGTATTTTTTGAGAGGAATAGTTATTTTAAGACAGCTTTCAGAATCCAAACAATAATGCGAGGAATTACAATACAGATCACAACAGAGGAAAGACAAAGTGGCCATAATTACACTAATTGAGGATTTTATTACCAGCCGTGTACACTGGGAGAGTCCAGAGTCCACATCTCAGAGCGGTGAAGGATGCGTGTGCCAGACGAGCAGCTGATGGGAGAACGAGAATATCCAGATGTGCAAAGCTGGGGAAGACACGCACACACAGAATGAGTGCCTCGGGGGATCAATTAGTGGGGAAGTTTTTCATTTGACATTTACAGGTTGCATTCAACCCCCCGCAGACAAGAAGACAAAGAACTGAAACTGAGAATTATTTACTGTGCGTTACCGATTCATGTATGATGAATGACTGGTCTCTGGGATATGAGATCATCTTGAAGAAAAAAAAAAAGGGCCCAAAGGAATCTACGCAGAGACAAAGAAGACACTCGGGTTATAGTTTCATGAGACATTAAAACCCACTCAAGCAGAAACTATTTCATCAGGAGGGGGATTTTTTTTTTTTGAGTCTTACAGGCGCTGTGGACTGTGTTTAATAAACATCACCACATATGAAGCCAGGGGAAGAATACACAGTGAGTCATAGTCTGATCAATAGGAATCATGTCTGAAATACACAAGGTTTCCAATAGATAGCTGAAAATCAAGATAAAAACAAAACAAAACATGCTTTACTTACCAAATGTCAACAGCCTCTAAAATGGTTATTATACTTGTTCATATGTGCAGGGTTGAGCATTGTGACTTAAAGGGTTAATGCAACACACTGTTTTCATTTCAGAACAATACGTTCTTTAGCTATTAAAGTTAGTTTAATCGTTCACCATGATGGAGACAAATAATGACTGCAATTAACACGCAACCACCATTTAAAAATGTCCATTATTACTTTTTTTTTTATTATGAGAGAAAATGTGACTTTACATTGTTTACCACCCCAGGGGTGAGAATAAAACATAAATAAAACATTCTTACAAAATGTTGAATTAAATCACAAATGGAACAATTCCTCTTTTTTTTTTTCCTTTTTTTTTTTTTTACATTTGATTTGTTTTGTACAGAAATCATATTTACACATTTGCCCTTTTTTTTCTCGTAAGTTTTTTTTTTTTTTTTGTACAACGTTGAGAATAAAACAGTTGTGTACCACTTTTATAGTACAAACATTTCCTTCGATTTCAAAGCCGAGGTATAAAAGCTCTCCTCTCTCTCTCTCTCTCTCTTTCTCTTTCTCTCCTGAGAAGATGCCAGGTTCTGCTCTAGTGCATTTTATTGTTAAGATTTAAGGCTACACGGGGTTCACCTGATGGACACACTCATCTCATGGACAGGCCTATCATCATCGGGGGAAGGAGTTCATTTTCCTGACTCGCGCGTCTGCTGATTGTCCCTTACAGAGAGAGGTTTGTGGTTCTGCCCGGTCGCTCCCTCCAACCGTCAGACCATTTTTTTTTTTTTTCCTCCCCCCCCACCCCCCATTAAAGCTGCAGCTGACTGGCTTCGCTGAATAACCAATTACAATCTCTGACAACTTATTTGTTTCTGCAGTCAATTATATATATCGCGGAAAAAAAATGTCAGAGAGTGAGAGCCCACGCTCATCACATTATCTCTGTACGGCAATGACCCGCTGAGAAAAATATGTCAATTTTGCATAGTAGGGAGAATATATAAGGAAAAAAAAAAATCATACTTTTAGTTGTTAGCTGTGTTAGAGATGGGTCTCATTTAGTCATAGGTGCAGTGCTCCCTAGTGGTCAAATGACACCTAAAGCGAGAGAGGAAAGAAACAAAAAATGCAGAAAAAAAGGAGCCCATTCCTCCACTGTTTCTTTGACAGGATTACACCACGGCCTCAAACAAAAGACTTGCCTCCTAGAAGACACAGTGTAACAAACCAGCGCGGACACAAAGTGAAATCCTCAACAGTTAACAATCAAGCACTTAAACATGAGACAAAAGAGGCAGCAAAGACGCCGATCAGTGACACTGCTCTGTGACTCAGTGGAAATGGGATTTTTACTTTTCTTTTTCACTCAAATCAACTCGTGTTTTTATTCCTCTACCTGTCCAGCAGGTAGTGGTCCGGCCCACCGTGGGCTCGGACAGGTCAGAGAGGTCACCTTGGAAACTTAACATAAAATGGTCTGAAAGAATATGATCTCGCTTCGGATCACTGCCGCTTTTCATTCATCTATTCCAATATTCCAAACAATATTAACATCTCCTTTGCTGATCTTTCATAACCATAAAAACAACATATTGGGACCAAAGTGCTTCGCAACACTGACGTGTGTTGATAAGTTTGAAATGATGCGAGACGCAAGTTTTTTGGGCCGACATTGAATCCGGTAACACCGTCAGATGTTTTTGGGCGTGGTCTAATTTTCCTTAAAACCAGCTGCTCTGTCCCTGAATGAACAGCCTCGGTTTCCCAAAACTAAAAAAAACAAAAAAAGGGAGGAAGAGAAGACGGTGTAGCGGCTGAACAGGCAAGAGGCCATCGGTATTCCACCTGCAGATTCACAGGCAATTAAAAACGACCAAGGAAAGGCCCCGCTTGTCGGCGCTCAGATGAAAGATGAGGGGCCGCGTAAAAGCCCATCGACAGGCCGATAAAGCGGGGATCAAGTTAATATCCATCTAAGGCTCTAAAACACACTAACGGATATGAATTGAGCCATTAGACACAAGGAGATATGGCTCAATCCTTTTCATAGCTGGGGGGGGGGGGGGGGGGGGGGGGGGGGGGGGGGGGGGGGTAGACATGCGTAGGGTTTTCACTCCAGAAAGGAGGATATCCATAATTCCACTAAAAATGAAAGCCTCAGCTGAGAAAACACGATTGACGACTTCTAATCATTGTCGAGCGTCATTGAAGGTCACGTGCCGTTCCTCCCCCCCCCCGTTTTGGCTCACTCAGCGCAGACAAAAGTTTCCGAGTTCCGCTTCGTCCCATCTGCTTTTCGAATCGTGAGTGAAGGAATGTCAGGCTTCCGGGTTTTCTCTTTCAGTGTGGAATTTATACAGAAGTATTTCGGGCAAAGAATCGCGGAGGAAACCTGGGTTAAAGAAACGCTGCTCGGACACAAAAGTTTAGGCAGAGTGTCCTCCGTGGGTTTCAGCCGACAGTCGGTGAAATCGGAATCAACGTAAATGATTGGGAGTGAGGGGTCTACAGTGCAAACACCGACATTCATCTTATTCCACGTCGCATTTGGATTCGTATGTATGAAGTTCAAGCCACGTGGTGCTGCAGATTGGTGTTCGATGGAACGCGGGGCTTAATATGGTCGGGGCCACAAGAGACAAGGCAGGCCCATAAAATGCTCCCTCGAGCCAAAGCATCGTGAAATGTGGTTCTTGGAGATAGGGAGGTGTCACAAAAGTTTTTTTTTTTTTTCCTTCAAAATGAAGAAAATATTCTTTGGAATAGGAAAACAGGGGGTTTTTTTTGGACGGAGAACATTAGAATGTGCAAAGCTACTCCACGGTTCCTGTTTGAATGCGCTGCAAGTGTGTGTATGTACGCTCACTCTGACACGCGAACAGAAATGACCCCCACGAAAAATATTATACCCTCCAGAAACTAGATCACGTGGTATTTGATTAACAAAAATACCTTCATGTAAAGTTTAAATAGCTCTTTGTTATAATAGCGACAGAGTGAACTATGAGTCTTCTCCACGTGTTCGGCCAAAAAAGGCCTGGTTGGACGCCGCAGAGATACGTGCGACGACTTAACAACACAGCTTCATCTGGATGTCAGAATGGCGTGATGGGTTGATGAAGACGAGGAAGAGGAGGAGAGACGCTTCTCTCAGCAGTACAGGATCTCTCCTTCCGGGGGAGGGTCCGGCCGTTGCTGGGGGTCTGGAAGGAAGGAGGAGAAGAAGAGACGGAGTCACGTCATTGGCACCAGAGACCATTGAGAGAGCAACAAAAATGAAAAAAAAAAAAAATTGTCATGTCTGCTGGTGAAACAGCTGCAGAAACAATCCAGAGAGCAAACAAAAAAAATATGCTGTTTTTCTATTAGTGAAGAAACCATGATGAATATACCATGCTCGCCAGACAATTGCAACAGTCTGTTGTAATTGTCTTGTGAGGGAAAAAAAAAAAAGAGAATAGTAGTTAATGGCTGATGAGGCCTGCAATATTTAACAGAGTACAGATCATTTTTTCCAACAACAGACATCAGGGAGTTTTGTTCTTATTTCCAATTATCATTACGGTCTCCCTGGTCATGGAATAAAGGAGGAAAAAACTGCGAAACGTCATAAAACAATTTATATAATTTGTGTCATTAAAACGCAGCTGTATTTATTTGTTTGAATAAACCCTCCCTGTTTATTCAAATCTGGAGCAGCACGATGATTCCACAGATAGAAATATCCATTTCTTTTTCATGTGAAACGTTCAAGAGCAGTGTTCCGATTGGTCTGCATTCGGGCCCCTTGGTGGATTTTTGTCCCTCAATTGTCATCGTCCCCTGAACAAAAATGAACCGGATTTGGGAAGGACAGAAGCGCCGGGACAAACCCAGAGCTCTCCGCATAACCCATGAGTGGGGCCCAGTGGTCCAGGCTCCAGGTAAACGCACAGCAGTGTGGGTTACATTGACTGTGAGAAATGACAAAGGAGCTGTATAATGCAGGCTGACACGCGCAAGCCAATGTTTCTATGGAATAAATCACCACTCTGCTTGTCCAAGCTTCACGAGCTATAATCTGCATTACTTTGTATTAAATGGTCAAAGGGTCAGTGTCAGCCACTAACGCATATTTACATTTTACATTACTTTTTAGGCCCGGACTCATTTTTCTTCGTGTCGTGTGGATTTCAAACACAGTTGAAAATGCCATTTGGGGATTTAGTGCGTTTTGTCAATGTTAGTTTAGCGGAAATAAAACACCCGGGGGGCACATTTCACTTTCTCAGGATTTTCTTGCCGACGTTTGAATGCATCGGTAAAACATATATTTTGTATAATGTGTATTTACTCAGTGTGACTGGACTCCATGTAAATTCATCCACTGCCGCCTGTTTCTTCTCTACCTGCCGTCTGCGTGCTCCCCCCTTTGCCCTTCTTCTTCTTCTTGCCCTCTTTGCTCTTGCTCTTGGCCAGCTGCAGCAGGCTCTTGGAGATCTGGCTGCTGCCTTCGCTGCCCTTCAGGTTGGCGTTGGAGGAGGATAAGGCGAATGGATTGAGGCCTTTCCCCTTGGGCCTGGGCAGCGACGAGGAGGAGAGCGGCTCCGCGGGCTCCGCCTCCGGAGACTGGGAGCTGCCAGGGAACTGGGATTCATCGGACGTCGTCGAGGGAGTCCGCTGGACGTGGAAGAAAAAAAGACGGAGGTTAGACAGAGGAACAGCCGCCGTCTGCACCTGTGAACGGATATGTCGGAAAGATGCCGATTTTAAATCCCGCATGGGAACAAAACATTGATAAAAATGTTTCCAGTAAACCTTTGAATGGGGTAGGGAAAAAATGCTTATTTCCAGATGCACAACAAGATTTGATTTAAAAATAATCCCTGGGAATATAACCTTGTCGGGCCAAAAGTGCTTTTAAATGTCACTCTCAAGAGGACTCCATTCAGAGCCTCCAACACCGAGATCTATAATCATCAGCCCCCGCTCAAGTGTCACCGAGTGAAACACTAAATCCTCAGTAAGTGTTCCTGTGCAGACGGGGTGGCAGCATAGCAGGCCGTTTCTCCTGCGGGGAGCAACACATCATCTCATAATTTTTAATTTTTTTTTAAGCACTCACCTCAGTCAGCCGGAGCTCCTCCATCTTGTCCAGCTGCCGGTGCACTGCCTCCCGGTCCCGCTCCAGCTTCCTCTGGGCGTCCCGCAGCCTCTCCAGGTCTTTCTGGTACTCCTCCTTCCTACTCTGCAGCTCCTGCCTCTCCTCCTCCAGCTTCCTGTGCTGCTTCACCAACTCCTCCTGCTGCAGAGGGTGAGGGGTGCAGTGATGGATTTAAGCAATGCGGGTCAAGGATACGCGGCGGTCACCGAGGGGGAAGCTACTCCGTCACTGACAATGACAGGACATGTGTGTAGGTCCTCGAATCCCTGTTTTTCACTCTACAACAATTGTTCTTCTTGGTGAGACCATACAAAAATAGCCAATATAAAACAACTCCCTTTTGTTCTTGTGTTGTGGCCTTAAATGTAGGGCTGTATTACAGGTGACCTTAAAGTACCTAAATCACATGATCACTAAGTCCAGGCCAATGTATGCGCACACACGCACGCACGCACGCACGCACGCACACACACACACACACACACACACACACACACACACACACACACACATATATATGCATATGGAAAACCTAAATACATATTGTCACTGCTGTTTCCAGTACACACATAATTCCTGCAGTTGCCAGTTTTAAAACTCATGCAGCGTGAAAAAAATAACTCACTCTTCATTCTGTTTACCCAACACGACACATTATATTAAATATGAATAAAGTCTAAGGGCTTTAACACAACAGTAAATCCCACGGCTGACATGAATGCACCACGTAACTGTGGCTGTACTGCTCTATACCAGCCAGAAAGTTAGTTTATTATTTTCCATGATCCCAAACTTTATCTTCACCACATGCGAGTTTAATCATCAACAATACAGCAAGATGCCGTAAACACTGTGAAACCGGAATATAACATCGGGTTGCCGTAGCTGAAAAAAAAAAAAAAAAAAAAAAAAAGGCTTTTCATCTTCCTACTTTAGCCTTTGCAGCATTGAGTGTTCAAAAGGTGAGAATTAAGACGAGTAGGAGTTTGGCAAAGCGAAACCTGAGCCCAGGAAGCCGCAGAGCACATCAGAGAGCTTCTGATAGGGGAGAAGCTTCAAATGGCCGAGAGACTGCAGCTTCTGCACACGGCGAGCTCAAACGACCTCGTTATTCAGCCAACCACCGGCGTCTTCTGAGCTCTAAGATCACCGTTGGGCCATTCCACCAAACATTTCCCCCGCTGCTGCGGCACGCTCAGTTTGAATGTGATCTCCGCTGCTTTGATCTCGCTAAACCGAAATTACAGTTTATACATTTTTATATTTTCGCAGGCCGCCTGTGATCACTGCGGCCGGAATCTCTGATCCTGACACGAAGCTACCCAGTGATTTGGTCAAACAACTCATAAAACAATCCTCTATCAAATAAAATCTGAAGTTTCCATTTTCACTACGGCAATTCAACCTAAAGTCTACAACGACACACAGGACAGGTAGGGAGCGGAGCGTAGTTACCTGCGCGTGCATCTGCGCCTCCCTCTCGCTCAGCCGTTGGTCCCTGAGCTCCCACTCCCTCTCCCTCTTCCTCTTCTCCTCGGCGTGAGCCGCCTGCTGCCTCTGAAGGGACGCCACTTCCTGCCGCTGCTTCTCCAGGCTGCGCTGCTTCTCCTGCTCGATCAGCGAGCTGGGCCGCGACGAGGGCCGCGACACGGGCGCCGCGCAGGGCGAGGGCCGCTCGCTCAGGGCCTGCCGCTGGTCCTCGATGAAGCTGTCCTGCTGCACCACCACCGCCTGGATGGGACCGGAGCACATTCAGTCGGGCAAAAACCCAAATCCTGCTACTGCAAGGTATTTGGCTACATCAGGTCATAATGTATTCGTATCTCTGAATGTATGGCCAAATACCCACAGTAAAAGCATTTTTTTTTTTTCACAATGACAGCTGAAAGCGTCACAGAGTCTGATCTGGAGCACACGGAGGCGCAAGTGTGTTACCTGCAGAGTGCTGAGCAGGAGATGCAGATTGGAGACACTGTCGAGGACCTGCTGTGGGGAGGGGGGGGGGGAGACAGAGAGACCACTGAGTATCGCATAGCCTCAAAACATCACTCCAGCTCTTTTTTGTGACACGGGAGAGAAAAGTGCCGGAAACCCCTTTTGATGCCGCCTCACTTGGAACTGCACTTTGTTCAAATATTCCAGGCAACGGAGGTGTCGCCTCATTTCAACCGTGGACTTTTTTTTTCTTTTTTTCCCCATTTAATAAGTGATAGCCGTGGGGTTTTCATGTAATACGAACATACCCGACACTAATCCAGCATTAAACCCAACTTCACAGTGTTGTGTGACCTTTTTCTCCATTGAAACAAAGAGACGAGGTCACAGAGCTTTCATCCGCCACGACACAGAGCGTTCCAATTAATGTTCCCGTGGAACTGCACAAAATAACGTTTAAGTTTTAGTACATCCGCAGACAGTGTTCTAGTACTGCAAATAAATGCATCATTGGGCTATGTGTGGCAAATAGAGGAAGTCACATGGCACAGTTGAAGGTAATTATATAGCAGTTTGTTTTTTTTTGGTTTGATGAATGAAAAGAGTCCTTTAATTATTCTGTGTTTTGCATTTGTTGGAAATGTGTACATAAATTGAGCCCTCTAACAAACAAAAAGAATACATGTTGAAAATTTCGATTAAAATCACATTTTTAACCTTTACAAAGCACGGCGTATATTTTCCAAAATAAAATCATAAATAATAATAATAAAAGCAATCACACCATCAGGTGGGTAGCCTTTGAAATTCCTTTTTCTAGCTTTGATGTGGTTTGTCTATTTCCCCTGTCTATTCAAGTTCTACTCGCAGCGCTTGGGAAGCGTGTTCTATTCAAACGCACAATTCTTTTTCATCCCATTTTCCATTTCCAGTCTTACTCTAATAAAAAGGCATTTAAAAAAAATTGATTACTACCTTAAATTAGCTTCCATGTGCATTTGTTATCATTTTGAGCAATTTCGTTTTTTTCGGCTTAGTGTGTATATCTTAAAATAGTGCAACTACCAATACACACATCTAGAGGACCACGCCGAGGCTTTTACATCTGTTCCAGCAAATGTGTCGTATTGATACCGTTAACAATAACGTCAACACAGTGTTTCGACAGTTTCCATGTAAACAGCGGCTGTAATTTAATAATAGAGACAGGAAGTTGGCCTTACCTCACTGTTCCTCTTCAGCAGCAGCAGCAGGTTTGCATTTCCTCCCTGCACATTAACACAAACGCACAATGAGCACGGCCAGAGCACAGGGACACACTCGTACTTTCGCTACGCGTGCAGAGTCGGTGTATGTGAGGACGCGCGCTGTACGGCCATGAATAAGAGCGTGATTAGACATGTGCGCGTGGGCGTGCTGTACAAATCAAATTATGATGATGAACAGCTGACACGGGGACACATCAGTCATGCAGCTGTTGCGCTACATTGTGTTACAACCTCTGAAAATGCATCTCCCATCACCAAAGACAACTGTCAACTAATGAGGACGTAATGGGGAGCTGAATACTTGAATTAGCTCAGCATTGTTGGATGTAATGGAGGTTCCGACTTCTGCTCGCACTCCCTTTTTTTTTCGTGCTGAACTCTTATTGACCAGATTGTAATCTAGTTCTTCTCTTTTGTTCAGGTAACAGCCTTAACAAGAATTCGGACTGAAGAGAAGTGCCTTCGTTTTACAGGCTTGGTTCAGGGGAACAATTACGTGCTGCGTAGCAGCTGCTGGAGATATACGCAGGATAAATGGCTTTTGAACAAATAAAAAAAAAAAAAAAAAAAAAAAGAAAGGCTTGCATCCAAGGCAGAAAGACAGCAGCTGCCGCTAAAAGGTTGCCCCCTTCCTTTCCAGCCACTATGAAATTCGTACACAACTGATGGTCGCCATTAGCAACGGGACCTGGCAGGGGAACTCAAGAGGCCAGTTGACCGGGGGATGAGACGCGGCCGAATTTGCCTTAATGGAACAGTTAATGTTTGGAGGACAAATAAGACCCCCCTCCCACCCACACACACACACACACCCACACCCCTGGCCTGGAGTGTTCGCTGAGGTGTGGGGGCGTGGAGAGTAATTGACCAGTGAGATACTGACCTTCTTTAAAACGCTGTCCGACTCCGTCCTGCGCAGATCTCCCGCCGCATCCTCGCCTTCGTCTCTGTCTCCACCTGACATGAAGGGAGACCACGGGAGGGGGAGGGTCATTCACAGACATATTAAGACTGCGCACTGAAGCTGTGTCATGCCAGAATCTAGAAAGGGCAAGCGATGAAGCCGACATATCAATATGATAATATACGAATATGAATATGAATATAACATTGATAATATTACGATGAATAATCTCAGACAGGCCTGGGAACATGTCAACAGGTTTCCAGTACAATTATGAGAGTTCAAGTACGGCAAAATGAAACATTATTAATACCAAACAATATTTTGACCTTTTTTGTTAGTACATTATTGAAGAGGTATTTGATCTGCAGCCTCTAGGAGGAAAAATTAAATCACACCTGAGGTATCTATATATTCTAAATATCCTTAGAAGGATTTCGAAAGCGTGTATGTCTGACATTTTGAGCCATCTGATAGAGGTGAAGATGATCTTAAGATAAGCTACAGACACAAGGCGGGCCCTTGGCGCTCTTCATTGTTTCTTTGAGAGCTGGGAAGACATTTGGAAGAAAACGATCGCGTCTGATATTCTACGAGATCCAGCGGCTCTGGGGAAGAGAGGAGAAGACGGGCGAGCCATCAGGAGACAGTGTGTGTGTGTGTGTGTGTGTGTGTAGGAAGTGAATCCATGAAGTCTGCGTCAACAGATGTTGTGACCATTAAGCCACTGATGTTATCTCTCTTTGAGGATTCCGTGTCCAACCTGCTCGTTGGTCGCTGTGGCCTATCAGGATTTCTGAGTCATTCATTCGCGTTCAACCCGGGGCCACCGTCTCCAGTGTTTTTTCTCTGATTGGACTCGACAGCGGTACTCAACAGCGGTACCCACACCGTACGGTGCTGTGTCGGTGCCTGCTGATATTGAACGCTTCATATCAGTTTTCGGGGAAAACTGGAATATTTCACTTTTCAAACCCGCGCAGGGCTTCCAGCAGTGCCGTTGCACAATTGCAGTCCAGCCATCGAGTTGGGGCACTGCTGGGGACCAGCAGGTGACGGCTCAGTTTGTTCGACGGGTTCAAGGGTTAAAAAAAAAAAAAAAAAAACGCATTTTGGCCGGATTGTGTACGCTCCAAAAAAAACAAATTGAAAACCAACTCACTCTTACTGCTGTGCATCTGGTGACTGTCAAAGCCTCCGAAGGTCTCGGCCCGACGGGGCAAACACACGGGTCCCACTCCTCCTCCTCCTCCTCCTCCACCTCCTCCACCTCCTCCTCCAGCCTCCTGGACACTGGCCATCGCTCCGCCCAGGCTGCCGTTCACCAGGGTCTGTAACGTCTCCACTGTGTCACACACACAAACACACACACACACACACACACACACACACACACACACACACACACACAGACAGGAGGAAACGTCAGTGTGCAGGTCAGTAAGTGAATTATCCCGGCTAACCGTGTTACCGGCTCTGCACTGAATGAATCCCACCAGGCACTCAACCCGGTAGAGGCTGCAGTTGCTAGGCAACACTTGACAATCTGTTTGAACCACAGAGCTCTTTCACTGGAAGAACTTTAGACATCTTCACCTTCTGAGATAACACATCATGCGGACACACATCGTATGCCTATGCAGATCGAGAATGCAGGACGATAACGGTCCCCGGTGAGAATGAGGAGAAACAAAGCCGTCGGTGGTGGATGAGAGATCACAGTCGAACGCGAGAAGGAGAAAAAGATGACATGACTGTTGCCAATGCACATTTCAAATATAGACAATTACGGCCCGAGGCTTCTGAAGGAGGAGAGCTCAGCCTTTCGTTGGAAAAAAAACATGCACAAGTTGGTCTTCCCAGCGTTGGAGCTGGAGACGGCTCCCATTCAAATGAGACACAGTCACGAAACCTGCAAACTTTAAACAAATCTGGTATTTCCTTTTTTTTTTTCTTCGAAACCAACAACATGTTTTCAATGGAAGTGCTCGGGGAGAGCGGGGCACATCTGTGTGCACTTTGTCCCTCGCATAACTCACAGCTCTGACCGATTCCAGAAACTCAGCTACACCAGAGCGGAAACACCAACAGTAGTTTGTTCAAATTTCAGTGTGTGTGTGTGTGTGTGTATTATTATTAAAATTCAATTACACAGAAGACAAGGCAGCTTTGAGTACAACGAGTATTTCGAGAGAGGTGCTGTATGATTACACAGAGCTGCACAGCGCAATTAAACTACAACATTCATTTTTGCAGAATCTTTCCAGGAGGATGAGAATGCAAAAAGTCTTGCTTTGGTCTTCTCGCACCTTTCATTCATTTTTAAAGCCAAACTGACCTGAAAACCAGTGAAGTTTAGCAGGCGGCGAAAAATTGTTATATAGAGATTTTTTGCAGAAGTTTTCGTTTCCAGGCCCGCTCATTTAAAATTTAAAATCTATTTCTCAGAGATGCAGAGAATGCAGTGTATGTGTCTCAGTTCACCTCTGGGCTCACGCTAGTTCTTCTCATGCACATTTGACCAACGGGGCTGCCAACCCAAGTAGAGAAGTGTAATAAAACCTTAACACACACACACACACACACACACTGGGGCCTTTAATGTCTTCTGTACACTCCCTTTCACCACAAAACACAAACATCTCCTTCCTGAAAAGTCCGCTCTCTCAGCTTCTGTTACGACACACAAGAAAAATTCAACCAACTGTCATGAGCATCATCCGAATTGCATTGAAAACTTTAACAAGAAAAGCAACCAACAACAGCAGTGGAGTCTGGTCCTGAGTCTGTTGCCTAGTTACGGTTATTTCTGTCATTAACGTCACACAAATTGCCTCCGATAGGATAACTGACCAACACCGCAACATTATACTTCCTGTTTTTAATCAGGGGGCCTCGATTTGGTCGACAGTTCTACAGTCACAAGCCGAGCAATCCGCTTGTTCTCTCAACTACTGTCACTGTTAACTGTCGCCGTCGGTATATTTCACGCTTCCAGGTGAGTGCCAAAACCAAGCGACACCAGCTGATGCTGCCAGGTGACAGCAATGTGTCAAACACACAATTAAAACAGAAATAAAATGTGGTATTTTTAAACGGATAAAAAAACGGGCGTGGCCTCGTGAATAGGAGGAAGGTTCGTTTTTTTCTGATCTAAAAAAAATGTCTGTGCAGGGAAACTGAAATAATGCCTCGCCACTCTCTCTCTCTTTTGCGCCAAGTATGCGCCATGAAAACATTCCCCACGCACACATAGATGACAATCACTCTCTATCTGTGTCTTACCTTCCTGCAGGGCATCCTTCATGATGGACGCCCCCCTGGGCGGCTCCAGGCTACAGGGCGACCTGAAGAAAGGCTCGACCTGCTGACAGGCCTCGGCGGCCGGACTGGAGCCCTCCCACATCCCCCTGAAGAGCCGCACCTTCTCCTCCAACAGGGACATGATCTCCGTGTCTTTCTGCCTCAGCAGATCTGACCCAGCGCGCGGGCGCACACACACACACACACACACACAGGCGCGCGCACAGACAGGACACACAGACGGGGAACAGTGAGGAACACATGTTGCGATGCTAAGAGCATAAATCATCCCATTTTCCCCACGTCTCTCACCTCTCATCTCTTTGGCTTTAGTCTCCAGCTGTCTCTTGTCATCTTCCGTCTCACTGGGAATCCCTTCATCCTCGTCCTTCTCCCTGTCCAACCAGGAAAAGACCTTAAATAACTCCCGGACACACACTCTTCAAACAGACACCCCAATAGTCACCATATATATAGTTGATCTACAACTACGTCATTATTTTAGTTGAGTACATTTTTTTTTGATAATCAGGAAAATATTAATTGCACAGGATTCCAATTTTGTATTAATGGTCTGACAAAAAAAAATGCTCTATTCATATCTTACGTACTCAACAATCTAAAAGACTAACACATGTAATCATTAGCTTAAGCTCTGTTTACAACCAATCAGCCCATACAGGGCATCACTGGAAAACTTTGAAAAATATAAAACAGATCAAGCTATTGGCTGGAGAAAAATCAAAGGAAGTCAGACAGGGGGAGAAGCGGAGTATTAAATCTCTCTCTCTCCTTCCCGCTGGTTGTAGTGGAATAATCCTCTGCTTATAGTGAGCTGCCCTTGAAGCCGATCCAGCATTAGACTGTCCCTGAGTACATCCCATCCCCAGGTAGAGCAGTGCTAATCCCCCTGACAGTACAGATTAACGTATATATTACTATCTGGGGACGGGCTCGGTCTAACTTCTGGGTTACTGCACCAGGTGCACCGTGGGTGACCTCCGAGAGGCCAGAGCGTAAAGATGTAAAGCATTATGGAGGTAGAGTCCAGCTAGTAGTTCAGGTTTTCGGTCGAATAATTTGTAATTTGCATATTGTGCACATACGTGAACTAACACATACAACATGCAACATGCAACATGCTCCACTCACATAGACTGCATGGCGTCCTGGATGAGCTGCATCCAGGTGTTGCGCTCCTCCTTGGAGCTGGCCAGGACCTCCATCATCTCCGGCTTCTCGATGCCCGCCGTGATGAGGAAGAGGCCGCGCTCCTCGTTAGCCACCTCCCTGATGATCAGCTTCTGCAGGGAGATGACCGTGGAGCGCTGATCCTATAGGGCAGAGCAGGAAGGGATCAGGGGAGGAGGAGGAGGAGGAGGAGGAGGAGGAGGAGGGATGGATGGAGGCGATAAGGGAGGAGAGTGAGTGAAAAGAAAGGGAAAGAGCACAGTGGGAGGGTCAGGGAGGGAAGGCGAAAGACAAATGGAGGGGAGAGAAGAAGAGAAGGATAATTAGAGGAGGAGAAAAAGGAAGCAGTGACAAAAGCAAGACAGAAACAAAATAAAGTGAAGATAAAGGGATAGATAGATTCGGGAAAAAAAGAGAAAGTATCAGAAAATCAAAAAAAGATGTGGAATAAAGAGGAAATAAAACAGAATACAATTCGGGTTATTATCCACATTAGAAGCAGCCCAGTTTGAGAGCATCAGCAGTCCTTGCCTCCTCAAAACACATTTTAGAGCAGAAACACCACAAACCACTATTTAATTTCTGCTCTGTCCAGTATAACTCTTCAAACTCAACCGCATGCCGGCATTTTTCCTGCAATCTCTCATCTGAGGTTTTTAAGGAAAGAAATCTCAGCGCGGAGATTCATTCGTAGGTCCAACGTTCACGTGGACGTTGAAACTTGACATCAGCCTCAGCTTGGCAAAGACACATTCCACCTCGCGCCCAGGTGCTGCTGTGATATTGGTCCTTGTTGCTACTGGCTGTATGTACTGTTGCTAAAACCTCAGAACTGAAGCTCAACCCTGCCCAAAAACTCAACCCAGGTCACATGGCTGCCATCCATTTAACACCACATGTTATTCCTCTTCTGAATGTCAATTCAAACACGCCAAGCCTTTGAAAAAAATTTTAAAACGATGGTTGTGATTATTATGGAACAGGCCTGACTCCTATTCGTCCCACCATGCATGTGTGTGTATATGTGCGTGTGAGTGAGAGAGTGAGAGAGAGAGAGAGAGAGAGAGAAAGTGAGTTTGTGTACGTGCCATGAAACTGCGAGTCCTGTAAACGTGGGAAAAAAAAGAAGATCCAAACCTATATGATTTATCACAGTGGGCTCAGATGCCCGGGGCCAGATCAGCTTTATTAGCTGCAGCTAGTGAACTACCTGGCGGCAGGCGATGTTACACAATGGCAACAACAACAGTGGGATAGGAAAATATGACATCTCCGGCAGCACTCATAAGATCTTTATTACAGGAGGGAGGGGAGAGGAAATTAGAAAGGAGACAGAGAGAGACAGATAGAGTGAACAGAGAGAGAGAGAGAGTGAGAGAGAGAGAGCGAGAGAAAGAGCGAGAGCGAGAGAGAGAGAGAGAGAGAGAGAGAGAGAGCCAGATCAGGAACCTACCAGCATGGCGTAGACATATTTCTGGTCCTTCTCCGTGAGGAAGACAAAGACGTCAGACAGGAGCAGAGCGTGGACGTCTGCAGGACGGAGGGGACAGATGGAAAAACACAATGAGATATTTCCACACTTGACAAAAAGACAAAGAAGAGAACGGTGGGGGCCGAGTGAGGCTCCCAACCTTTTAGCCTCCCCTGGCTGCTCTTCAGCTGCAGCGCTCCGTCGTGGATCAGCCTCCTCCTCAGCAGGTCCTCGCGGGCGAAGATCTGGCCGCTCTTCATCATCATGATGGACTTGCTCTCCATGCGGCCGTGGAAGTCCTTCAGCCGCCGCCGCTTCTCGTGCTCGTTCACCTTGCTGTCCACCGCCGCGATGACTTCCTTCACCAGCCGCACGGCGTCCGTCAGGTCCTCGAACTCGTCCTCGCTCTCTGTGCGGCCAGAGCGAGAAAGTTAGCGAAGGCAGCGGCATCCCCGGTCGGGCATTAACACAAGCCTCTGATTAAATTCGAATCAGACCGTTAAATAGTTAAGGCCCAAACGTCTATAGCAATTGGATACAAATCAAAGCCAATTTGAATGATGAATCCGATTCACTTGTTTCACGTGAAAATTGAAGTTATTTATATACAGGTGCAAAACAAGCAGAGAGGCAGAAATGCGGGCCATTACTGTTAGACAAGTCCATTTAGTGATTTAATGGCCTCAGACTAACACAGTAGAACCAGATGGATGGAGCGGCGCTGAGTTTGTGCACAGCAGCAGAAGGTGCAGTGAAATTTCGGAGCCATTTGTTATGGCATTTAAATGTGTCTCCATTTCCGTTCACTCGCAGACAGCAATGAGAAAATATTGGTCTGGTTTCAGCTGTGCCATTTTTTTTTTTCTCTCTCTCCTCCTGATCTGTTTCTCACACCTGTAAGATTTGGAAAGTGGATAAAATAATACCACAGTGAGTGAACCGGTCACCAAAATTGCGATTATTTTGTTGGCCTCGCTGACAACCCTCCTTCTCGAGAAAAGGGCACCCGGGGAATAACCATAACAAGATTATTACATCTCGGAAAATGTACAATGTTCAGCCCATTTATCTTAAATGTCAGTTCCAGTCATTTCCCTGCAACACTGGCTGCACCGTCGCTCGCTGAAGAGTTTCTGCTCTTTCGCTTAATTACAATATTATTCTGGAGACTTCTTCTTTTCACAAGTCTTACAAAAATGACTTTCGAAAAGCTCCTTTCAAATGCTTTAATGGGATTTTAAGGTTGGAGAGTGTCATGAGTTTAACCATGCACACTGATTATAAACCGCATTACTGATTTATTGTTTATTACTTAGTTAATATGCTGCGGTGTCATGCGATGTCAGTGCGCCTTGGGTCAGGACAGAAGAACAGGAAATGGAACTTATTCTAGTTTCTATGAAAAATCCTGACCTGCTGACCTTGCGCCTGTTGCTGATCAGAATTTCAGAACCTTTTATTTTTTTTTTATATACTGAACTTATCTGTCAATATATGTAGCCAGATCTGCGCTGACTTTTCCCCTAAAGCCCCTCTAGGTTTCAAGAGTTACACACTGTATATTTCTATACCATAAGAGATGAGGGTCTAAAAGGCTAGAATGTAGAGAATATAGTTTTAGGTATCTTATAAGACCTTTTTGGAAATGAATCCCCCATATTATGATATGGTTATATCGCTCTTTGCAGTGAATCTGATATCAAATAATCACATAAAGCTTTTATTTGCATATTGTTGTCTCACTGTTAAGAGATTTAGCCGCGGAGTCACATGGTCTATATTTCTATGTATAAAATATATCAGAGTTGGCATATCAGCATCTTCTTGAAGCACCTTGGAGATTAAGTCTGTGCCCCCCCCCCCCTCCCCTCCATCCCACATGGAACTATAAACAGGCTTTGGGGAAGGATTAAAGAGAATGTACACAGTGGGAGGCCAACGCCTGAAAGCTGCTTTAAAGCAGACATAAATATGGTGTGAAATATCTGCTTCCTAAAACAAGTGACACTCTGGTGTGCATCGCGGGATAACGACCTGAAATGTTCAAACCGCAGCTAAAATGTTTAGATGTGCTTTGAACTGCAAAATCAACTCGTTTCTCTAATGATCTTTAATCCCTGCGACATTTTCCTAGATCCTAATGCATTAATTGGCCTTATTCTGTCTTGCATTTTTGTAAAAGATTTATGAAGAAATCCTTTCTAGATGAGAACGTTAATTAATGCAGCCCACAAGCTGATTTTTCAATTTAAAGTGGGATGAAAAAAAAAAAAAAAAAACTCTTAGAATAGAATGCGATAATTTACTGCCTCGAAATCTATGAAATGAAATGCAGTCTTTCACTCTGCACTGAAAAAAAATATTTAAGTCCTGCTTAATTATTCCTTGATTAGATTTTTTTTTTCATAGTAACAATATAGAGAACAACATGTACCTGTATCTGAAAACCACAGTACATTTAGCTGCTTTGTGAAGCTGCACGTGTGTGTGCGTGTGAGAACCAGAGGATTTTTGGGAGGAGGGCAACGTGAACCGAACCTTTTGTGTGCTGCAGCATTCTTTGAATCAACACCGGGTACTTTGTTATCCTCTGGGTCACCAGCAAGATGCATTCTGGGATGCCAAGCCTCCGCACAATGCTGCTGCTCATCTTTTTCTGGAAGAATCGACAAAAGGTGCTTTAGTAAAACGTACAGCGCACAACAGGTGGCTAAAAAAACAAGGAGGAGGTTTCAAATGACCAATGAGAAACCATTAAATATAGCCGCTGCGGAACAACACTGTAATAATACTTAAGAGGTTATTTACGGTAATTATAGTCATGGCACAAAAATGGAAGCATAAGGCATCTATTATGAGGATGACAGTCTCAAGGGGGAAATGTTAGTTTTACAAATGTAAATGTGCATTGCATGCGCTAAGTGAAAAGCAGAAGCAAAGACAGAGAAGTCAGTAGCGCAGTCCAGTTAACACATAAGCACGTAACATACATAACAGATTTTGGAACTCAAGGCAGAAAAATACATGGACAAGACTTTCGGAAAACCAACACTACTGTAACATAGATGTATGAAAAATACACGAGGGCCTTACTTTGATGAAGGCTTTGAAGCGTTTGTCTTTGGTCAGGAGGTCCTTGTAAAAGTTGACGGCCTCATTGTGGCGGCTGCAGAATCTGCCATAAATCCTCCTCATACTATCACCGTTTGATCCTGAGAACTAGAGACGCATTGGAGAAACGTCAATACTTAGAACGAACACTTGTGCAGCAGAGCAAACATAAAAAAAAAAAAAAAGCGCTCATCTTAAACAGTGCACACATAGACATTTGAATGGAAACTATAATAATAATAATAATAATAATAATAATAATAATAATAATAATAATAATAATAATAATAATAATAATAACAACAACAATAATAATAACAACAACAATCATGATCATAATCATTCAAGCACATATTTGCAGAAACTGGCAAGTCCAGCCCTCCTCTGACCTGGTTCACCAGGATGTCTCCTATCCTGTTGATGATGAATCCTCCCTCCAGGCTCCCTCCCCCCAGCTGGCAGTCTCTCTTCCTCTCCAGGAGGCGCAGGAGGTGCTGCGTGTGGAACTCCAGGAGCTCGTCCAGAGCAGGGAACAGCCTCTCCACCGTCTGCAGCTCGAGCTGCGCCTCCTTCTGAAGCCCCTTACTGAAGACTTCTGACATGATGCGCAACGTCCTGATGTGATGCATCTCCGTCTGCATCAACTCTGAAGGACACGGCAGGGAAAGAGAATTTGTTATAAAAAGGACATAAGCAACACTTCCATCCACAGTGTGAGAGGGAAAAAATCTCGTAAAGAAATCTAGTAAAAAATAGATCATTATCAGGAGATCTGTACTTCATAACCTCTTCGCATATTCTGTCATTTTTTCCATTTTTCTTTTCAGATTGATTTCAAGGAGTGGTGCTCAGACAAGTACCGTAGATGACATCCTGTCTCTTCACCAGCTCTTTGTCCAGCTGCTGCAGGTACTGCTGCTCCACACCTAAACTCCAGGAATCCGCCTCCAACTCTTTGGCGTCCCCTTCAAACTCTCCCATCAGCTGCCCGTCCATCATCTCCGTCCCTGCACAGCCAACAGAACAGCTGCACTCACAATCTGAAGCTTCCTTTATATCCGATAAAAAAAAAATGTAAAAAAGTTGACAGAAGGAGTGTAATGCTTGTACTGACCTTCGTCAGTGAGCGATTCCATGGACTCTGTGACCTGGTTGGTTCTGTTGAGAGAGTCAGTGGACTGGGAAAGATAACGCAGGCCTTTAATGGGCATCTCATCAAACACCGGACTGAATGGAGAGGAAAAAAATAATACAGGGTAACATTAATAATGTCCTTTTTGAACTACAGACACCTATTAATTAACTAGTGTTCCAATAAAGAGTTTTTCGAATAAAAGAAACTAACAAACAAAATTAATTCATAAAAAAAGATCACACACACACACACACTCACGCACGCACGCACACACACACACACACACACACACACACACAGCTCACCCAGCGATGTTGCTTATGGACAGACTCTTGGACAGGTTGTTGCCATGGAAAGGCATGATGCTGGTATGTCTCCGTGGGATTATCAGGGAAGAATGGTCTTCAGGGGACAAGATGGCCGACCAGGGACGCTCCCTCGTCCCACCGGCTGGATCCGAGACGGACATACACATGTACAGTTAGAAGTAGCCTCTGACTTCTCCTATATCTGCTACTATAGAATTTAGTGATTGAGTGCAGACAACCATCATAGCAACCTTTTACAAACTATTGTTGACTTTCTATACAAATCAGTCGTGAAATGATCTAGTGGATTCTGGATTAGAGGATCTGTTCCATAAACATAGAAATGATTCAAATGTTTTATTGTAAAAATGGCATTTGCAACCAAAAGAGGTATCTACACAGAAATGTTCTGTTGACGTCAAATAGACCTGTACTTGTACTTTCCACTGAAGCTCTCTGATGCGGATTCCCAAATCTCGACACGACCCCCCAAAAAAGAACATTGTGTTTTGGTTGTGTAGGCACGGAAACTACATACGGAACTTCGGTTGGACACTCACCTTTGTTCCTCATTGTGACGGTGGGAAAAGAGCCCGAATCTGGTACTGAGGACTGCTGCTTGGGCAACTGGCCGGAGAGACGGAGAGCATAAAAGCATAAATGATGAGTCTCAGATCAATACTGGCTGGAAGGCAACAGAACGGCTCCAGAGAAACTTTCATGGAACATTTACCTTCATCTTCACCTTGGCACACACGGGCAGGCTGTCCCTGCAGCCCTTGTGGACGGAAGCGTTGCAGTCTGGAAAGAAAAGCAAGAGAACGCCGAGTGAATACTAGGAGCCCCCGCTGATGGGGCGGAGGGGTGGGGTGTTGAGGGTTGGTGGAAAGGTGGGGGCCAGAAATTCTGACTGGTTTTCATAGCCGGCCAGGAAACTCCACCAGCCCGCTAATGAAAGCCAGACCGGAGCAAAGCATGTGATGCAATCGAGAGGTAATACTTCTCTCGGGCGAAAGAGGGAAAGGGGGAAAAAAAAAAAGATAGAGAGGCTGTGGAATGACGCACCAGCGTAAAAACGGAGTTGCATGGGAACATTTCAATTATGTAAACATTCCCAAATCTCCATTTTGGAACACGGGCCATCAGAGTGCTAAAATAAGATTTACTTGGTACTCTGATCCCGTTTAGATGTCGGTACTTCTTTTAGAAACTACCGTACAGCTTTATCCCGTAGCAGTTTAAAAAAGCAAGAAACCAAACTCATGCACATACACATCAACAACTTAAAAAAAAAGGTCGGCCAGAAAAATCCAGGCACATCTACCCCTGGTTTTGTCAAAATCTTCACAGCGCTTGATCAAGTCAGCGCTGGTTTTCATAGACAGACACAGAGGTGCTTTTAACAGACATGTTGCACAAGCGACACCCAAAATCTCAGCGTAAGATGTCATCAGAGCTAAAATGCATACCGCACTTCCTCTCCAGGCATTACATCAACACACATTCAGACTCAGGCTGAGAAAATAATGTTGCTATGATACCACTTTAAGAGGATCTGGGTACACAGGAACACAATCTGGGTCAAAATATTGAAAATAAAAATAAAAATAAAATAATATACATGTTGTTTTTTTTTAACATATCTATAAAAAATATGACCCAAATGTTACTGTTCAAAAATGAATTTAAGTGGTCTGCCTAGCATATCATGTGTTTTATTAAAATAAAACCCACACAATAGGATTTCCTTCACTTCAATGGTCTTAGGGGGGTTTCATTCGCCGGGTTTTGTTGTTCATATCCAACAAAGTGGTGCTAATCTGAAACAAAGGATCACTGTATTTGTCCGTCCAATGGACACCGGCCAGACATCTGTGGGTGCGAACCTCCAGAAAAACACCCTCAAACGTGGCTCCGACCATTCCCGACGAGGAGGGCCGAGCACAAGGAGAGCCGTATTTGAAGATATCTGAAGCATCCCAGGCAGATCGGGACCACGGGGAGAGGTTCCCCATGTGCCGTTGTGATCTACTGCAGAACTGGTTTCTGCATTTTTGGGCTCTTTCTGGGATTGCGCCAAAGGCTTGTGCAATAAACTACATCCTCTATAGGGCTACTGCTGCTGTGGCTGCTTCAGTGGAAAACAATGCAAAAAATAAATAAATAATGTAATGAAAGCCTGACAGGGGCAGGCATGAGGGAGTTTCACTACTTCATGCGGATCATGAGGCGGTTTCTAAGTAGTATGAACCATTTACAGAAAATGCCAGGAAACGAGATGAATGACAAGTTTCACACTCACAGGAAAACACGGATGTGTATCGTGAGTATTTTCCGGAAACAAAGCTATATAAGAAACAAAATATTATATAATGTCATATATGAATATATAAGGGGAACGGTGTGGTCCAAATGTATTGATGTATTTTTACATTAAGTTTACGTGACCTCCTCGGACATGCTTCGCGTCCGGTGATGTACAGTTTTGCATCCACTATGTCTTGTAGTGGGGGGGGGGGGGAAGACACACACAAAGGAACTCACTTGTGCAGTGGAAAGCCTCCTTGCTGGTCAGCGTCCTGCTGCACTGGGAACACTGGGCCGCGTGGCCCGGGCCGCCGGCTGTGAACACGTGTCCATTCACCGCCTTCTTGTCCTTCTCCTTGCCCTCCTTCTCTTTCTCCCGTTTGTCTCGCTCCTTCTCCTGTGCACATAGGAACGATCCCGGTTAAGGACACAGCCCATCTATTAACTTGACTTCAAATAATGACTTGCATCCCAGCCAATTATATATTTAAGGTAATGAATGTTTGCCAGACACTAAGAAAAATGTCCCAGCATTGGGCCAGTTGCGCATGTGAAATTCCAATCGGAATCCAGCAGAGAAAGATTATTACTCGGATGCACCACACAGCAGGGGGATTCGCATATTAAGCGATGCATTATTTATGCTGACAACAAACTGTGTAATTAAGGGACTGTTTTAAAATGTTACACGTTTTTTTTTAAGTCCTTCTTCTGGTTAGTCTCAGTTTGAGATGCTGAGATTTTCTCTCGAAAGGGCAGATTACTTTAATCATTTCGCAGGATTACTGGTAGATGTTTATAACGCCGGAGATGATAGCAAGCAGTGCAAACAATATAGCCCTTTTATTCTTTATTTAATTATATATAATGGTGTTGTTGTCAGCTGGAGCTGGAGCTTGTAGTCAAAACAGCTCCAGATGAATGGGCAGGGAGAGACGCTCCTGCGAGATGCGTGACTACTGACGGAGACGCGCTGTCTGGGAATCAAATCTTTGACCTTTCCGTAACAGGGCGGGCTTTCTGCTGCCCGGGCATTAATAGACCAAGGTCGCCCAATCCGCGGCTGAGGGTCGTATCTGTACACTGAGCTGAATCACCATCCCATAAAAGTGACGCGGAGAAGAACAGAGCTCTTGTTCTCTTGGATTCTACATCGCAGAGCCTCCACCCAAACCCAGAGGAAATGGGAAAATGGAGTTTCCAGCTTCTTTTTAATGACCGGCCCTGGGCCTCGGGGTTGGAGGGCACCACAAAGCTCTGACATACTCCAGCCCGGTTTGGTTTCATGCGACTCAGAATGCCATGAGGCCGACCGAACCGCAGCGAGCCTGCGTGTTTTACAGCCATTGCAACACTTTTGTGTCGTTCTCACTTTTTTTTTTTTTTTTTTTCCTCGAAACAACAGCTGTCTCACTTGGTGGTGAATCATACTGAAAAAATGTCTGCGAACTAGAAGTCTAATGAGATATTCTTTGGTGGAATAAGAATCCATTTTAAAGAATTATGCAAGTCTATACGACGTTGTACTTTTACTGCAACGAAAGGCAGGAGGCAAAAAAGACGATTCTCAGCATATTTCTTTTGGCTACATTCATAAACAAGAGGAGAAGTGATCACTTTTGACATGTAAATGAGAGATTTCAATACAAAAAACACCGCATTGAAACAGAATGTAACAGGCAAGGACTTAGTGGAATAAGACATCAGCCCAGAAGGAAACACCGGCCACTTTTATCTCCTTTTCTAACAATTTGACTGGCAAACCAGAGCTCTCCGTAAGCCTACCTCTCGCCAACCTTTCCATCTCAGGGAGAGGCCGTGGCTCCCGAGGAATCTCCTGGACAACATTGCTGGATGCGCATCTGACCCTGTTACCAGCACCCGAGTCCACACCAGGAAAGCCGCGATGAGGAAGTGACTCGACGGCAACCGGAGGTGCTATTTCTGCATAGACCCTTTGGTCTGGTACAAACTCTCTGTGACAACACGGCACAAACTAGTTCCCCCAGAAGGTTCAGACTTTCGTTATTGTGCAGAAAACATCTAGTCTCTGCACAATGGTTCTTTTTTTGTTTTCATAAAAAATTATAATAAATGTATTTAATGAAGAAAAACAATAAAGTGTGTGAGTGTGGTTGCTGCGTCCCGAAATACATTAGTCAATTATTGATGCAATTCAAATAACCCTATCAAGGACTTCTGTAGCCACAATGAAGTCAGTTTAGAAAAATCTACCTTTGGGTAATAGTTATATTCATCATTTTGACCATGGACGAGCAGCCACAGAAGCCTGTCACTTTAAAAGCAAAACCGAAGTTAGACAAGTGATTATCAAACCAAAGTGCACGTCGTCTTCCTGTTTTCCTTCCTGTTCAGCCCTCAGTGACCCGCAATGGCTGCACATTTACAGAACGCACACATACGACCTGACTGCAGGTCTGACGCTGCTGCCCGATACCGATCTTCACGTCTGCCCGATACCGATCTTCACACTATGTCATGTGACAACAGTCCCACTGTTAGACATGTAATTTCTCACGAGCCTGTCATAAGGAAAGATATAAAATATATCTGTATCCGGTATCAAACATTATTATTATTCTTTTTTTTTTACAAATGTAACTAACTTCTTAAATATAAAAATGATAAAAAAATGATATATATAAATATATATTTATGCATATTTAAGAAGTAAATTACATTTGCTTTTATAAATTAGATGTCAATTAAATTAAAGACTCAAAATGTTATTTTCTTCCTTCTGAAGACCCTGCAGGTTATCAGCAGAGTTGAAAATCTAAGGGTTTAGGATTATCACTACTTATAATGCAGTTCGAAAGAACTGCTTCATTATCACAGGGAAAATTACATTTGAGGTAAATCCCCTGATCTGGTTTTGTGCCACATGTAAAAGAAAGATGGCTTTTACCACATCTTACACCTGACATTCAGGTCTGTGACAAAAAAAACAAACTGCTGTGGGCTCAAAGGCAAACCCCACTGGGAACAACTGGATGGAGCAAGTTACAAGAAACACCGACTTGCCCCGGAGCGAGACACATGACCTCCGGCGCTCCGACTGGGAATGTTCACAGACAGGACAGGATGGACAGGATGGGTTTCAGTGTGAATGTGCGTGAATGTACCAATGTGAGGCTGAAAAGCCGACCTGGTGTTCAGTCGTCCTCGCCTGAACCAATAAATGTTTGAATAGGAGAAGGCTATGAAAGGACACTGAAGTGAGACCAAAGACACTGCAGACACGAAATAAACGGTGCATCAAATACTTTATAGTGAAGTGGAGTAAGTATAGTATACCTTCGGGGTTTTATTGAGAAGAATTAAGGACTCACCCTGGTCTTTTTGTACATCTTGTTCTTGAGGTAGCTGAAAGTCCGGCTGACCTTGGTCACACTCTTCCCCTCAGTGTCGCTCCGCAGGGGCCCGGGCTCCTCTTCCGATATACTGCAAAACACACACACGCGCACAGGCACACACACACACACACACACACACGCGCGCGCACACACACACGCACACACACACGCACACACACACACACACACACACAAGGTTTTATCCTGAAACCGCCGCACAAACAAGGCCTGCCTTTTCTGTCACTCTGAAAAAAATGATTCTGCTGCAAAGCCTAATTTCCAAGGAAGTCTCTTCATTAGATTATCAGTGTCCTAGTAAAAAACCTCAGGAGCTGCTGTGTGGTTTTGTGTACGTGCAGTGTTGAACTGACCTGTATGCCAGCGACCCGGAGGTGCTGGAAAACGACCTCATACCTGGAGAGAAACGGGAAAGGATGTGAGCGTTAGGACAAAGACTCCGAAAAACAGGACAGAAGCTTTTTGTTGTTGTTGTTGTTGCTATATTTGTCTTCTAAGGTGGAAATAGTCATTCCCCTCTCTATTTAAGGCAGTCCAAATCTCTGCTTTGGGTTGGACCACACAAGTCACCACGCTGTCCTGGTTTCTTTTTCCCCCTGAAGGAACCAAATGACCTTACTGACCTCATGGTTAAAAAAAAAAAGCTCTTTTGTCCATCGGTTCATGGCCTCATTACAAGAAGTGGACAGGGGAACAGAATAAGGCCCTCAAGCGATTCACTCATACTTCACCTTTAGGTCCCCTCGTCCAGCCTAGTTTAAAGGCTGAAGACAAAATGAGTTTGGCTCGGATGAGGGTGGCAAGAAAAAAAACAAAAAAAAACGATACAATTCAATTTGGCCGTTATGATGCTATTAATTGTTGTTGTGAAGCTTTTTCCTATCCAAGCTCCACAGAGATTTCTCCATATTACACTGGATTCCCTGGCTCCAGTAGCTGCCACTGTTCAATGTGATTACTCAAAAATTAAATAAGAATATAATGATTACAACAAATAAATGAGAGCACACACAGCAGTATTTAGTTGATGGCGGGCATGCCATTTTTTTTTTTTTTTTCCAAAAGAACTACTCTGCCTCCTTGCGAACGGACATTTATGCCAAATATTCTGTCAAACACCAAAATATGCAAAGCGCGGCGTGCCTGCTCTGCATCAGAGAGTCCAACCCAAAACAGGATAATGAGGGCAAAGTTTTGGCCCGTCTGTGTTGCTAGCAACATAGTCAAGGAGACGGAGAACACGAATGGAAATATCTCGCAGATAAGGAAAAGGGGGAAAGAAAGCGTCCTAGGCCTAGAAGGGGTGACAGGCTCACATTTATCTGGAGATGGAAAATGCCTTCTTCAGGTTCATCTGCAGAGTTTATGATTATTCCGTTTTTCCTCTTTCTCTGCTGATTCTGTTTCTTTTTCTTTTTTTTTTTTCATTTATTTGCAAATAGGCAAATCCAAAGGCTGATGGAAGTAAAGGTCGGCTAAATACGGGGGTGGGGTGGGGGAGAAGCTGAGGTCTTATTTAATGCCGTCTAATGGAATTATGAACAAAAAGCCCGGTGCCTTGTGTGAAAGGAAGCTTTCTACACCAGCGACTTTGCTACAAATTAATTGTGCACTCACACTGCGAGCAGCATGATATCAGCATTAATGAGTCACTTCCTTGTGCAGTGTGTTGTACGTGAACTTTGGGGCTTCACCTGCATTTAGCGTCGATATGTGTTCAAGCCAAAGTGAATATGTTACTGTAAAAGCATCAATCCTGCAGAAACAGACAACGTTATGCCATAGTGTCCACTGAATATATAATACATAATTTTTTTAAAAGATACAATATAAAATGTGTGCTTTTGATTCAATTGTGCATGTTTTCACTGCACACAGCAATTAAGTCTTCTTTAGTTAAAGGACTAGCCATTTTTTAAATATGCGCCCCTTGATCAATTATTCCTCGCACTTCTCCTCTTCTGTGGGATTAGCCATAATTCCCAATACTCCCATGTGGGGTACACTAGGGTGGCAGTCCATGCGGGTGAAGGAAAGGTCTCGCCTCTAATAGGGGCAGCTAGTGCTGGGATTCTGACACCACAGCTATATCCTGCTCGATGTGTGAACAGTACTCACTTAAGTTATCCTCATCATCGCTGGATGAGGAGTCGCCATAAATGTACTGAGACTTAGATTTGTTGAGGATTGGGGAAAGGCTGAAAGAGAAAGAAATTCGCCTCTTTCGTCTCAGGCATCCCATCGCTGAGGGACGGCGGGAAAGAGCCAGAGCAAGAAAAGATCACTTAGAAATACGAAGTTGCTTCACACAAGCAGAGAAGATGAAGGACAGAAATGGCGAGATGAAAGAGAGAATATTTAAGAGCGGAGATCACAAAATCTTGTACACAGCGGAGTAAAATGAAACATTTCTATTTAACTTTGACCACTTGTTTCTCTATTTCCTTTTAACCATGACCGTGTGCTCCCTGTCCACAGATCTAGTACGATAACAGAGCATTAACAGCATGTGAAATACACTCAGAAGCACATTTCAGGTTTGACCGTGCTACTTGCCATTCTTAACACACCTCAAAGCAGAATAACACTAAGTGATTTGATTGATAATGAGATGTAATGAATATGATCTGGATCAGTAATTGTGAAGTGATTAAAAAAAAAATTAAAAAAAAAAAGGTCACTCACCATCGACGTCTCTCTGGCTGATGGCGAGCATGGATACCGACTTGGTGAGGGGCAGAGTCATAGGGGTGTTCCGCAGAGGCCGATACCGCCTGGATTTCTGCAGAAAGACGCACAGAAAGGTCGAATGTGTAAAGACGACGACAAAAAACCACGCAGATATAACGTGGAACCAAACACTAAGAGTTACGAAACAGGAAACAAGAACGTTCAACTAAAAGGGGAAATTAAACAAATGGTCTGCGATGTTCACAATTTGCTTTAAAGTCAATGACGGTGATGTGAAGCCGCCCGGGGAAAGTAATGTTTATTAAATCTTACTAATCCCCCCTGTACTGAAAAGTCTCACTTTTCCCCCCCGAACTGTTTATGTGCAAACTTTAAAAATCCATTCCTCCTCTCATGTGAATTAGGCTGAGGACGTTTGGAAGGATCCCTCCGGGGGCCAGCTGTGTGACAGTGTGGAGATATGACATCTAAAGCACACATCTAATGTGTGTGCGTGTGTGTGTGTGTGTGGGTGGGTGGTGGGGTCTTTATAAGGTAGTGAGGACTTGAATTTTGGTTCAAAACCTCTGTTGTTTGAAATGTTGGCCATTTGTTGTGATGTCAGGGGTAAGGGTCTAGGGCTTTTATTGTCAAATAGTGTATTAACACAACCATTGAGAGACAAGTCTGTGTGTGTGTGTGTGTGTGTGTGTGTGTGTGTGTGTGTGTGTGTGTGTGTGTGTGTGTGTGTGTGTGTGTGTGGTGTGTGTATGTGTGTGTGTGTGTGTGTGTGTGTGTGAGCTGACCGTCTCCTGTGATCTTCCATGGTCCTCAAGCTCCTCCTGCTCCTCTGTCAAGGACACCAGCGAGCCTCTGTCATCGCTGTCATTCCGGGGAATCCTTAAAGGCTCCAGGATCCGGGGCCCCTGGTGGGTGGGACCCCTCAGTTCTTCCTGCACTCCACTGAGCCCCTCCAGGCTGTAGCTGTTTGGACAGACAAACAGCAGACACGTGACATAAACGCTCACAGTCAGTTTTCTGGTTCCCGTCGCATCACCCACACACACGCGCACACATGCACCTGTCAGCGTGCACCCAGCTGCTCCGGCATAGTGTTTAGCCAGCTGAGTTATCACAACGCTCCAGCGCCGATTTACAGCTGAAGCAGGTGCAAATAATTCCCAACATCAGCATCAACATAGAGAGCTCTGCAAGCCGTGATTTACAAACCCAATTACATCGATCTATGACTGGAAATAAGAGGCCTTGGAAAAATCCAATACGATGATTATGGAGAAGTAAACTACGGCTACATTTCAGGATGAGCTACGCTACGCCGCCGCAGCTCTATTGGCTGCAGGACAGATTCGGTGATGGTTAAAGCTCCAGCCGTAAATCTCCTCCCATCTGCGGCCCTGGGCTTGGTGTGGCACTCCATTATCCGGCAAATCATCAGTCCAGCATCAGTAACCCAAACTGGACCAGAGGAATCATGACTCGGTGATTAAGAGTGACCAGCGAGCGAGCAGCACTCACCTATCCTCGGGGCTGGGAATGCAGATGACTATATTCGTCATGTTAAGGCCTCCGTCCTGCCACTATTATTACATACCAGCCCATAGAGCCAGAGCGGCCCGGGCAATAAACCATAAATAAAACCAGCAGCTGCTGCAGCTCTCTGCTGGGGGAAGCAAGTGACTGACTGACTGACTGACTGACTGAGTGAGGGGGCGGGGCATAGCTGGGTCGTGGCAGGGTACACACACACACACACACACACACACACACACACACACACACAGGCATGTAAGGCCACAAAAACGACAAATGCAAATCAATCAGCATGTAAATAAGCCCTATTCAAAGTGGGTCATGTGTGCTCTTAGGACAAGACACGCACGCTCGCACGCACGCACGCTCGCACGCACACACACACAGACACACAGAGACACACAGAGACACACAGACACAAACACTGTCACTGTACCTGAGGGAACTAACTACTTCATCACGGAGACTGTGGGCAACGTCGGGGGGACACCAGCTGAGGCTACCAGGGTGTGAAGTGGTGCGGTTAGTCAGCAGAAAGAATAAAGGTGGCACGAATGTATGACGTAGAATTAATGATGAAGTAATAATGATGCAGACAGGAGGGGCGATGTGGAGAGTGACAATCCCCCAAAGAGTGCTCAGTAGAAACTATAAACATCCTGACATAGTGCAGTGGTAATACAAATACAAGACAGGAAATCATCTTAAACCCATCTCGTTTCCGAGAAAGGCAACACAGAAATAGCCTTAGTACTGCCGATTCTGTTGAAAACACAGTAATGTCAGCTGATGCTTCTTCTTTTTTTTGAATGTAAAGGCCGTGTCTTAACTAACCTGAGAAAATAAAGAGGCAGTGTTTTAGCTCTGTGCTCACCACAAAGCACTGCAGGATACCACATTAGTCTAATAGTGATACTTAAATCGGCAATAATTACTCCTGAATGAGATTACCATCAGAATATTACAGAGGAACCAAAGAGATTACTCCTCCACTTATTATGCTACGGGTTACACTTAGTCTCCTGCTCATACAAAATCTCATTTTAATTGAATTAAAAACTCTGTGGTTTCCTTTTTTGAGCGTTTATAACCCAAATAAACAAATGCTTGTTATTACCACTGCAATACAAAACACTAGTGTGTCTCAAAGTCATAGATGGACCCCGGGCAGGGATGGAGCACAGTGCAGCAGCAGCAGCCCAGAAAGCATACATGGAAAAAAAAAAGTGGGAGATCCACAGAGGCTACACCTACATGAGTTTAGTCATTACACGTCACCTAGCAACAAGACAGTGTTAAACTGATGAATGTGATTTATTAGTACCTTCTCCTGTGAAAGGTCGGCTTCCCCTCACCGGGGCTACGGATGGAACTGGAGGTGATCGATGGGACGGAGGCAGGAAGTGGTGGGTGATGGGTGAGATGAGTCGGGATATGAGGGGATGGCAGGTCATTAAGAGCATAATCAATGAATGAACAATCAATTTCACTTAATAATGAGTCTGTAATCTTCCGTGGGTATGGCTCTGAGGCACGCGCCGCCATGTGGGAGAATTCATAACAATGGCATTTATCCAGAGTAATGATCTTAAAGGAATGGATAAAATGTGAGATAAAAAAATAATTATAATATAATGATATATATCTGCTTTCTTGCCAAGGGTTTAATGGGAAAAAATGGATGCCGCTCTCTATCTGGCCATTAAATATGAAGCTGGAACCCAGAAACGATTATTTTAGGCTCAGTGGGCCTGACTCTTGTCAGCAACAAAAGCCATTGAACAGCACCTGCTCAAGTTTATATATTTTTTTTTAAATATATATATTAAAAAAAAGAAGAAAAAAAAAACGCAGAAAAGAAAAATCACATGTATTCATTTGAACAGAGGGTTTTGTGCCAAAATATTTTGTGGGTAGGAGCAGTACATTAAAAGCCAAATGAATAACCCCTGTCACGGGGTGCTAATAGTTGGACCTCTTTTTAATCCAACGCTCGGCAAAACAGCAGATTTGGCCATTTACCAAAATATCAAATTATTCCATCAACGTGTGACTGAACAATAGAATGGGGTAAATCGAGCCGGCGGCGCTGATGCCATGTATTTGTCTAATTCATGAACTTTCACAGCGTTCATTTTCCTGTCACAAAATAATAGTTGTATAAACACAGAAACCGCGGCCCGTGTATTTTACGCAGCATGCACATTTAACAGCGAGAAGCTTTGAACGTGTGCATCGTGTGCCCCAGGTGTATGATTATCTCCGGATCATAGTTATCTATAAAGGGCGCCTATTATTGGTTTATTAGTTTTAATGTAACAACAGACTACATATGACAGCTAAAAAAATAGCAGCAGTGATAAGACCCATGCTGTTGATTTTCTCTTTACAACATTGTGGTTCCGGCATTTTACTGCAAGGCAACTGCTCTGCAACACGCCGCCGTTCGAACAATGTCGGTGTGTCGGTGTGTCAACCCGAGTGTCAGGTATTGCGCGTTCACTGACGACTACGGCACGCGATGCTGCGAGTCTGAACAAGTGTGCGTGTCGAAGTCGGGGTGTGCATCTTGTGCGCACGCATCTGTGTGCGTCTGATGTTGGCAGGGAGCTGCCAAAATTGTACCAACGGCAACAGAGCTGCTCACAGCGGGAGGACTAAAAAAATCAACGCAGCACAGAGGGGGTGACATCTACACGGCCTAATAATACACCTGCACCTACTGGGGTCCACTGACAGCTGCTGACAAACACCAGCAGCTGAGGGTCAAGCAACTCACAATGGTTTGACAGCAAACATTTAAACATCATCTACAACGATGCTGGGAATTGTCCGTTGGACAAAAATTGAATGTAATTTAAAGCCATTTCTAGTCTCACCTCCTCTGGTTCATCTCTGCGTCTCCTCCGTTGTTCTTCCCAGGACCCCAGCTGTGGCGGCGAAGAGGCGACAGGGAGCGGATGCTGTTCCGGAAGAGACTGGATCGTCGTGGGACCTCCGTCACTCTGTCTTTGGCCTCCTCTTCAGCTTCTCCTCCTCCTCCTCCTCCTCCTCCTCCTCCTCCTCCTCCCCCTACTCCTCCGTCAGAGGGAGCAGCCCCAGTCTGGACGCTCTCCTCCGGGCTCCAGCTGCAGCCCAGGCCCTGGCTGCCCTCAGGACTGGAGCTGGACGGGCCCACGCTGGCTGTGTCGTCTGTGGAGGAGCAGGAGACCGAGACCTCGCTGGCACTGTCTCCTCCCGTCACTGGTTCATCGTTCTATGGATGGTGAAACCAAAAAATCCATTATTTAATATATCATTATTCTTTTAAATCCCTGCTGCACGGCATTGTGTACCTGCGGGGGAACTTTCAACGTAAAGGCACACAACCCAAAAGTGATCCTTTATCATGAGCCGTAAGAGAAGCTTCATTAATTCAAAAATGACTCAACTCAATGCCAAACTATAATGAAATTTCAACTGATTTATTATTCCAGCGACCAGACGTGTGTGAAAGTAGATTTCCCCCCCCCCCCCAAGTCTTCACTTTCATCTCACACCCACGCTGGCTGTGTCGTCTGTGGAGGAGCAGGAGACCGAGACCTCGCTGGCACTGTCTCCTCCCGTCACTGGTTCATCGTTCTATGGATGGTGAAACCAAAAAATCCATTATTTAATATATCATTATTCTTTTAAATCCCTGCTGCACGGCATTGTGTACCTGCGGGGGAACTTTCAACGTAAAGGCACACAACCCAAAAGTGATCCTTTATCATGAGCCGTAAGAGAAGCTTCATTAATTCAAAAATGACTGAACTCAATGCCAAACTATAATGAAATTTCAACTGATTTATTATTCCAGCGACCAGACGTGTGTGAAAGTAGATTTCCCACCCCCCCCCAAGTCTTCACTTTCATCTCACATTTAATCAAAGAGTGCTCTAGTGGAAAGTTAACTTATAACTGTCACTGTTGGTGACTTACTTTGCTCAAGAAGCACACAGGAAGTGGAACCTTAAACTTGGACAGGAACATTTTTATTTTATTTTATCCAAAAATAATAATTCCAATAGATAAGGTACATAGAATAGAATGGAATGAAATAAAATAGATATTTCTAAATGTTGACGTTAATTACGTGCCCCATCATGTTGCATCCATCAACATTTCTTCACCAGAGCACACAATGAATTATGAGAATGTTGGAGGAGCCATTTCACCCGCAGGAATGGCACATAATGAGGACCAAATGGCAAGGCTTAGGGATAATGAGCCACAGCCAATTTATGGCAACGCTGCCATTAAAACAAGCACCAATAAATAATGGCTACCATGTGAAAGCAAGCGCTTCACATGGGAAATGTTTTCAAGTTTATACATCAGTGCTGCAGTTCCGTCTTAACATTTGTCGAAAATTATGCATGTTTTTCAACTTTAATTTCTAAAACCGGTCTTAACCTGCCTGACAGCTCTGTAACAAAGGGCGACCAACAGCACAATGAGAATAAGTAAGAAGTTGCAATCGGGATTTGGCCAGGGCCTGGTGGGAAAGAGCTCTCGCATGTACACACACGGGGTGTGGGACAGTCCATTTAGAGTGAATCTTGGAGGTGTGGGCTTTAACTGGGACTATTGTGCAGGCAGCTGCAGTGTGCGAGTCCAGCATAGAGCTGCCTCTGTTGAGGGAGCCGGGATGAAAGATCTGCTTTATGCCATGCACACGACTTCCTCTGGGAGCCAGGGAACGCATGAGTGTATTTGTGTGTGTGTGTGTGTGTGTGTGTGTGTGTGTGTTGAGACTGCATGTGACTGCAGTGTATGTTTGTGAGTCACATGAATACAGCACCAGAGCGAGAAGGACGGGTCCAGCTGAGCTTTAAACATCTGTTCATGTTTCAGGCTTTGAAATGATGCTCCTACTCTCGCACATTATAATTTGTGGGCGTGCTCATTTACACTCACGCAAAATGTATAGCGCCGTATCTGGAAGGACCATTTCCTAAATCCTCTCAAGCTAAAACTGCATTCAGCTGTGTTAAGTCTTTGTTTGGAATAACACTGTGTTGATTTCATGTCGTATTTTGCCCTTCACTCTCTCTCTCTCTCCCCTCAGCACCCTCACCGTCACACATCGTGTGCGCTGCCTCCTTCCATTGTTGTTTACACCGAAAAGGAGCGTGCGGGTTCACATTACCATGAGCGCATTTCAAGTGCTCAACGCGGCACAAAGTGAGAAATACCAGTATTTTCGACTGTAACCAAAGGGCGCCCGGCTTCAAACAGGCTTTCCATAGCAGCCCGAGTGACAGCAGGGACCACGGCTGTTGGCTTGGAGAGAAAAAATAAATAAATAAATAAAAAATGCTTAGTAGATGTTTGGCAACTCAGCCTTGGGGGTGCTGATGAATGAATAAAAATAAATAAATAAAAACAAGCACACACAGACAAAATAGCTATTTCAAGCATACAGTCCCCGTAGGGCTGGTGGCAGGGGCCAAACATAAACCATGGGTGTACTGTATGTTTGTGTGAGTGCAGCCAGTGGAGGTAAACACAGCATTCACTGCAGCACAGTGTCAGTGTACTTATTTTCAACATATAACCATTGGGCCCGGTAACACGCTGGTTCACACTCATTAAAATGAAATCACAGGGATTTGTCTACTCACCACGCGTCAACACTGTTATAAATGATGTAATTTTGCACAAAAGAAATCCCAACACAGAGAGAGAGCTGCAGAGAGTGGAGTGTCCCCTTTCCCCCCATCTGGTGAGGACAGTCTAATTGGAAACCAAGGCCGTTTTTCGTCTCTCCTGGAGGTTAAATGTTCTCGCTCAAACCCAGACACACATAGGAAATCCATAACATCCAAAAAAAAGATCATACCTTAGAGAAGACGCTGTCAAATCCCGCCTCTGTGCTCAGGAGACTGTCTATGTCACTGCCGGAATCTCTGTGAGTCGTGGACGGATAACTGGTGGTGCTACTGGTCCTACTGGGGAAACTGTGCAGGGCTGTAGACTGCGAGGATCCTGAAAAACATTTGAAAGAAGAAAAAAAAAAAAGATAAAGTGAAAACAATTATTTTGAGGATTTAACCTGAACTTTCAGAGGAGACATCTTGACATTTTAATGTGGAAAACGTTCTGTTGGTGTGATTAAAGTTATAGTCCATGGGGTTTATATTTCTCAGTCAGAGCACTCGGCTGTTAAACTGCAAAACCACCGCGTTTCCAAAATAATATGTTTTCACTCCCCTGCCCTGAAACACAAGCAGCTCTGTTGAACATCAATGTAGGAATTTGAGAAGGTGTGAAAAGCCCGGCGGATCAATGGCCGACTGTCCTGAATAAAGCCCTCTGTGCGGCGCCGCGAAGGCAAACAATTACCCAGAGTGTTTTCCAGCAGGTCTAAGGGCAGCAATGAAGATCCCACTTAGAGAAAATGACAAGTGAAAAAATGCAACTGATGCTCCGGAAAATACCGAAAAAACAGCCCACGACACCACACACAGTTTGTGACCCCGAGTGCACTCTGCAGTATGATCTACCTTTTAAGTTTTTAAAGTAAATAACACATATTGAAGTTGTGCGTGGTGAGAGGCGATTGAATATCACGCATGCAGTTTGAAGTGTAGTGTCTGGAAATCGGCCGTATCGGCGTGCACTCGAATAGGTGACCTTTCTCTCTCTCTCTGAATCGAAGCCAGGGCTGCATTAGGTTCAATATCCGTTTGGCCTGGAGTCCCAGCTCCGTCATCTCATCAAGCAGCTATAAAGCAACAGCATAACACTGTCCATTTTTCATTTTGCACAGGCTATTTCCGATTGTTCTATGAGGCCCTCGTGTCTGCGCACTGTGCAACAATTCTTATGCAACTGTGTTTTGCTGCTGCGATTTTCTTGTACATGTAAGGACATGCACAGATAAGTGTCCCAGGCCAGACTAAAAGAGGAAGATTGCGCCGGGCCGAAGCTGACTTTAGCCGGCTGCCAAGAACCACTGGGTGAGATCATTCGCCGGGTTTGTTATTGTGCATCATTTCTCACGTCTATTTTCGGCCTGAAAAGCGGAAGTCGTTCTTTTGTCCCTCAGGAACATTTTTGCCTTGGCGACACTCGTTTTGCGCGGGAGGAAGTTCCACTTGTGCACCGGTGTCCCGTCGATGGGGCCGATGTGTACCAGGGTCCATTGGTCTGCGGGGCTGCCGCGAATGAAGCACTAAAACGTCCTCCGTTGGGTTTTTCATTATGACCCATGTTAAAATGATGAACACGGCAGGTTAGACATGTGGCGGGTTCCTGGTGAAACTGGTCTGACTTCATGCAGATGGTGACCATCTGTCTGAGAAACCACCAGGGGCTCAGCACACTGTATACACTTTCAGGTCGAAAGAACACAAGTTGTGCCGCACCAGCTTCTTTTTTTTTTTTTTTTTAAATGGAAGCCTGAAGAAACAGAGCGAGTTCTATAGTAGGTGACCTGAATCAGCTCATAATCAGCTACCATAATGGAAGGAGCTATAACAAAGCCGAGCTCTGGGGACCCTGAGGCTGGCAGAGAGACAAAGCTACGAAATGAGCTCAAATCAGCTGAGGATGAGGCAATCTGGGGGTCAGGGGGTGGGACGGGGTTAGAGTGGGGGTAGCCGGCCAGATTTTACACTAAGTTGTTATTTAAACATAATGTGCAAGCAAATTAAGGAGGCAATCAAGTCACTTCCATCAACATAATCACCCGAGATTTCCACACATTGATTACACATTCTTAACCCCGCTGCACACATTTCAAAGCTGATGCTATACAACATCCATTATTTGTAGTTCCAGAGCTTGGGTAGGGCTGAGAAAGGCCATTTTTTTCTACTGAATCTGATCCTTTTTTTTTTTTTTTTTTTGTCAGCGGTTGAAAATTGTACTTAAAAAAAAATAGTGTTTCCATAACTGCAGCCCAAACCGCACAGGTCTATAACTCTATTGGCCACAATGTGGCAGGCAGAGGATTATTTCTGTTGATTTGTCTTTTGGGAAAAGTATATAGACTTTGCTGGAGTAGAAAGGTCACAAGTTTAATTACTGCACTCCAACGTGTCAACTAATCACTGAAGACCGTACGCACAGGGGCCCTGTGGATGATGATGTATTAGTCAGACAGTCACGCCACGACTTCATCAAAAGCGGGTTTTCTTTAAATGGCGGCGGATAACAACACAGTCCTAACACGGGCATCACACTGACCACTGACCCCATGTGCTGGAAATAGTTGAGCGTGAACTTGAAAAAAGGTGATGGTGGACGTTAATGCAATAACATTTTGTTCCTTATTTGCTTTTTGTTCCTCCCTGGATGGAGCAAAACCATAACGTGCTATTAAATGCATGTGTGTTGGGGGAGTGATAAGCGGTGGTTTTTCTGCGCTTTCTGCGCTTTCCTCCCCCCCCACCCCCCCCAACACCTGTTCAGCAAAACTAGCAGGGGACTGCGAGCTTTGTCAGCTGCCTGCCTTCCTCTCACACAAAGACACACACATGCACACAGACACGGAGCAAAGTGGCACAGAGAACAGGTGGAAGTCCCACCGATGACTCAGTGGGCTGAGGCTGTGAGAAACATTGAGATATGAAAATTTAAAACATTAAAATGAATAAATAAAACACACACACCCAGATAGACCACACACTGAAGGAAAGATTTCCATGCTAAAACACAAGGGTGCTTATTTTTAATTCATGATGCCAGTCTACCAACTTGGGGGAATTATTGTTATTGAGTTTGAAACGCAAACACTTGCTGGAGCATGTTTGGTAAAAAAAAAAAAAAAAAAAGCCAAGGAGATCTCAGGAGGAGAAATGTTTGCAGGTTAGATTAATGTAACAGGAGGAAAAAACTGCAAGGTAACCATGGGGGGGAAAAAAAAACAAAAAAACACAATCAACCGTTCTAAAGAAATTCAGCAGTAAATAACAGAAATGATAAAACTATCTACGAGGCCTTCCCGTCTCATAACAGCTTCCGCGGAACATTTATCCTAGTGTAAGTTGAGATAAGTTGCCACTGAGGCGGCTACCTTAACCATTCCCCCTGGCTGCAGATAGTATCAGCACTTACAGATAAAGCCTTGTTTATTTATTTTTTCCTATTAGCCTGATATTCCCCTGTCCTGTAGATATGGACCAGGTTCTGATTTTTTTTTTTTTTGTAGGAGCCGGTCTGTCAGAGGTGAGAAACCACCATGGTGCTGAGCACGCAGGTTACACTTTGAGGCCTAAATAACATAGGGCCAGCTCCTGTTATTTCCTTTAATTATTTTTTGCTCGGGGGCTGAAGAATCAGAGCAGGTTCCCTTTCGTTCTGTGTGTTATTGTGTTTAGTTTGAGCAACACACCATGACGAGATAAAAAAAAACACAAAACAATGTGAGCATTTTTATACATTTGAAATGCATTATGAAAGGCCCTTAGATTTTGTCGGGAGGAATAAAGCTTTATATCCACAGAAATCTGCCCTTCCTCTTCCTCGAACGCATTTTAAAAGGGAACAAAACTATAATTTAAACCTTCACTTTGATACATGTGAAACCACCATTTACTCCTATATCTTTGTCTCCTCCGTATTATTTTTGCCTTGAAAACCACGGCACACCCAACGCGTCGCCATCTATATAAATGAGGGGTTACTGAACAGAGAGTTGAGTGAAAGCGGGACACGGCTTCAGCCGCGATAAATGTAATACGCAGCATAACAAAACAGCAGTGTGAGGCGGCAGCGTGACGCCGCATGTCGACGCACAAACCACAGGCAGCCAGGCAGGCTGAGGGCCTTCCAACAGCACATCGACCACGGGAAGCTGTTCCAGGTCCATCCGTGTTCTGTGCACGTCTAAAGAAGCTAAATCTGAATTCCACCCATGTGTTACTTTATGATATAGTAGAATATATACAGTGTGTATATATATATATAAATATATATATAGTTTATATAATGAGTAATATGACTTAATCTGTCCATTTACAATGACCTTTGACCAAAGGTCAAAAAGGTTGCATTTCTGCAACTTTCTACTCGACTGTACTGTTCATTAGCCTTTAACCATGATCCATTATTCATCGTGAGAAATCAAATGCAAAGTGCCCTTTTAGATGGCATTATGCTCGCTGTGATCACCATCTTAGTGAAGCATGTTAAAAAGCCAATGCTGTGTTGATTATCACAGAGATTCATGGACTTTGCATATTTTTTATTTTACAAACCCGTCATGGACCAGGTGCAATTTGACGCTGCTCAATTAGGAGTTCAGCATTAGCCCACACCGTTAATTCCACTCGGTGGCACCGTGGTGGCAAAGTTGAGGCGAGCCTGAGTAAATCAGGGCCTGATTTTGAGATAAACCTTACTTTTTTTTTTATATATATTTATTATACTCCACTGTATTCTGCTGATATGACTGAATGGATGATGCAGTGGAGATTTACAAGCAGTGGATACTATTCCTGCCTCAATAAATAATCCAAATAAATAGCGACAGTTTGAGGGAAGGGGCAAGGAGAGAGAGAGAGAGAAGGAGAGAGCAAGAGCGACATATATATATTATATATATATATATATATATTTATATCTCCACAGAAAAGGAAGTGATGCTGACTTGTTCCAGCTGCTGCACAGGAAATCCCACCCTCGCCCACCCATCCATCCTACTCCAGCCCTTTTTTTCTTTGTCTCTCTCTATCCACCTTGGTTCACTCACTCAATCACTCCCTCTTTTGTCTTTTTCTCCATCTGATACTTTGAAGTTGTTCTCATTCACTCCATCCGTCTGTCAGGGTCTCTTTATTGGGACTGGACTCTGGCAACAAACGCATCTTATGGAAGTCAACCAAACTTCATTTTTTTTTCCTCTTGTGTTGCAGTAGCAACTCCCCAGACATATGTGTCATCTAAAATTTCTCTCAAGCCCATTTTCAGACTTGAAATACGGACATTTTCCTGAACATGTCCAGAGGGACCGTATAAGAGAAGGCAAATGTAGGCAAAAGTCGTTTCTGACATTTTCCATAACGTTTCTTGCCTTCCCCCCCTGGTAACAAAATCCTGGGAATATCTGAGTGAGGCCATGCTAGAAAACCTCCAACAACATGTTTCCTAAAACCAAATAACAAACTGGGTACGTGGCCGTGTGACTTACACATCATCTCCTGTATCCACCACAGAGAGAATCCGCATCTTGCCATAACGTTCCGGAGGTTTTACTTGCTGTAGTGAAGGCATGGTTACGGCAAACTCAGGAAAAACGCCAGACATTTTTTTTTCCCCCCCAGAGTTCATATCTGAAAACAGCTTTAGATTTGTTCCCCAAGTCCGCAGACATGAAATATATTCGCAGCTGCAGCAGTGAAAATCAGCTGTTTGCTTGATTTACAATAGGTTCGTGTTGTTTTGAGCAACACAACACTACGCAACAAACACATTCATGGTCCTCCGAGGATAAACCCTAATAAATCTGATGATTAAGTGCAATCATTTCTATTACTAAATATATACAAAACTTACATCAGCCTCAGCGAAGTCTAAGTCTTGTTCACATTAAAATGCATGTATTAAAAAGCTAAACTGAAATAGAGAAAGTACAGTTCAAAAATAAACTTTAAATAACCAGACATTGAAGTGACATGTATCACAATGAGAAACCCAGATCTCTTACCACACGGTTCCTACAGTGCCTTCCTGCCGTGACTCTCTCACACCATTAATTAGCACGGTTACATGTCCTGGTTCACTTCCAAATACTCCGGAGAGTCAAGTGGAATACAAAAAAGGTCAGGTGGCCGGCTGCCAACTTTTCCATCCGGAGTGGATGGCAAAAAAACGTGGATGAAAACATTAATATGCCCATGGCATGCCTCCACATCTTTGTGTGCAGCATTGCCGTATGAGATACAACAATCCAGCTCTATTCCGATGAGATCCATAAAACCAAATTCACCAATACAGGAAAATGAAACAAACTTACTGATGTTACGCTCCCTCTGTTCATTCTGAGATCACAGTTCCTTCACAGCGGTACAATACAGGGAACCAGCTGGCCCCAGTTGGCTCAGTGTCATAAACATCTCACTCCCCCCCCCGTCGCATCTGTGTACATATTGTAATGTTCCACTACTTTCATACCAACAAACCTAAATCCAACCTCGGTCCACACCTAAGGAAAAACTAGCTCTCACAAGTCCGGCAAGTGTCAGTTTGTCACTTTTGGAAAGTCTTCTTTTTTGTAACCAGATTAATAACCAGAAGCACAACTCAACTGTAACAGACTGAAGGATAAAAGGACGATATAGCTGTACGTTCGGGTGAAAACTTTGGCACGAGGTTGGTTAAACACTCAAATATATTTAATAATAATAACAATATAGCAGGAAAGTATAATCAGAGGTTATCAGAACACAACAAGAAGTCAAAAAATGTTTTTCTCTTCCGAGTAGTAAAAAAAAAAACAGAGGCTGCTGTCAAACTTCAGAGGAAGTGACTTTGCTTTGTGTCAGTGACATTCAGCCAGGCTGTCTGAGGAGTCACCGGGCCAAACAATAAATTTGCCATCTCTTCAAACAAATGGTCTTCACGAGACAAGCGACATAAACATCTTCCATAAACTTTAACGCATGACCGAGCCGGGGTAATACATTTGTCATAGGATGAGAGAGTAACCTTGCAGCGCGGCTTACGGCAACACACATAAATTGTGGTAAAAAAAAAGGAAAAGCAAACAAAAGCATAAAACAGCGGAGGAACAGGGCCATTTGAATTCACCACAGAAAGTTTGGATGAGTCTTACCCGAGTGCTGAGAGTCGCAGGGCTGGTGGAACGACGCGTCTCTATCTCGGTGGATCTGCAGAGAAACAGGAAGACACTGAATCAGCCTCGGCGACATGTGATTGTCACCCACGGAGAAGTAATGATGCAGAGCGACGCGTCTGTTAGGAAGTGTTCCTCAGCGCGCAGGATGGGAGGCGGCGGATAAGACTCACAGGATTTAGCAGCCGCACTCCGGCTCCATCTCCTCCAGGAGCCGTTAGCACAGATCTAACTTTGGCCTGTTTTCATCCTTCACAACCAACAGTCACGCTGACACCAACTCAAACAGACCGACACACACACACACTGACACACGCGCACACACTGCCTGTCAGAGATCTGTGGTTGGCTGTAAACACACAACACTGGGGCTCGGCTTCCTCTGTGGTCTGAACGTCTGTAAAACAGCTGTGTGTGTGTGTGTGTGTGTGTGTGTGTGTGTGTGTGTGTGTGTTTGTGTGTGTGTGGGTGTGTGTGTGTGTGTGTGTGTGTGTGTGCTTGTGTGTGAGTGTGTGCGTGTGTGTTGGTTTTAAGTGTACAAACACTCACACTTACACTCACACACCCACGCGCACACACGCACGCACGCACGCAGACAGGCTGGCAGGCAGGCATGCACACACACACACACACAGGCAACACAAAAGCCCGGACAGTCTGGCCGAAGCTGTGCAGACTTGACTGACAGCTCTGGATGCGAAGCTCACAGAGACTCAGAGGGGCTCATTGTGTTTTAATGAGCTGTGTGTGTGTGTGTGTGTGTGTGTGTGTGTGTGTGTGTGTGTGTGTGTGTGGGGGTGTGGGTGTGGGTGTGTGTGTGTGTGTGTGTGCTTGTGTGTGAGTGTGTGTGTGTGTGTGTTGGTTTTAAGTGTACAAACACTCACACTCACACACCCACGCGCACACACGCACGCACGCACGCAGACAGGCTGGCAGGCAGGCACGCACGCACACACACACACACACACACAGGCAACACAAAAGCCCGGACAGTCTGGCCGAAGCTGTGCAGACTTGACTGACAGCTCTGGATGCGAAGCTCACAGAGACTCAGAGGGGCTCATTGTGTTTTAATGAGCTCCATCAACAACACAAAGATAAAGATGATGAGCTCTGACTGTGCATGTGTGTCTCGTACACACCAATGGAACTGGAAACGGTTTAATAATCTATTAACAAAGTGGGATTGCCGAGACCAGAGGCCGGGACGAACAAAAGCCTCGCCGGGAAAAATCATCTCTTTGTTTTTTAGGGGCTGAGTGATTTCTCAGCTGTGGTGGATTTTAAAATGTTTACGGTCTGTTCTCCATCAATAGCTTAGTCCTTCCAGTCCTGGTAATATCGCTTGCTTCCTCCCCCCTTTTTTTTTTGTTAAATCTTCCCATTTAACTCCCAACCCCGGTAAACCCGGGTTAAGTCTGTCCCAGGTGGGCAGGATTAATGCAGCACCTTTAAACTTGGCTGAGTGAGACTAGTTCAGAGGGAACTCCAGACACACTATAAACAGCGGACTAATCTGAAGGCCACAACCTTTAATTCGAGAAGAAGAATTGTAACAAAACGGGCCAATGAATGATTTCACAGGATTAGTCAGACGTTTTGGGACGCGCGCCTATTTTCTTTCTCTGGCAAATGAGACGTCGGATACTACTTTCTTCTCTGACTGTTGAAGGTGAAGCAAGAGAGTATTTTAACAAAGCAAAAGAGAACAAATAAATTCTCCTCAACATAACACAGAGACTCCTTCATTTTTCTTTCCCCAAACAATAAAATAATTGTCATAAGTTTAATAAATGGGAACATTTTAATTAACCACTGCAAATTGCAGCACTGGTACTTGAAATAGCTTTTTTTCATAGCAACCGTCCAAGATCAAAACATTACATTTCCATTTATATAAAAACAGATAAAAAGAAACAAATCCTCACATCTGGGCCCTCCAAGTCAAAGTCATGCTTGGTGTCTTTTCAGCAAAATTCCATTCAATGTGTTGACATTCTGTAGTTGCCTTTCCCAAGGAGGGATTCAAATTTCCCATCTATGCAACGTCAGGCGGTGTCACAAAAACAGAGACGGCGGAAGTAGTAAGAAGTAAAAAGAGAAACATAGAATAACTGAGAGACAAACCAAAATAAATAAGTCAAGAGGTTAAGAAAAGAAAAACTAAAATCCAAGTGTGTGTGTGAGTCCAAACCAATAAGGAAGATTGAGCCTCCCAGAATGCTTTGGGGGTGAGGCTGCTCAGCACAATTTCCAAACAACTAACCCTTAAATGTCCCGGTGCAGATTATTGACAAGCCTGCAGAGAGCCACAGAAAGACAGAGCTCAGTTTTCCTGGCAGGGGAGCGTGTGTGTGTGTGTGTGTGTGTTTGTGTGTATGTGTGTTTGTGCGCGTATGTTGTGCGTGTGTGAAGTCTGACTGTGATCACACACTTATGCGTCCCCTCAAACACACCGACAACTTACATACCAAATGGCACCATGTACACACTCCTCGGTCAGCCAACAGCGTGGCATTCACGCACACACACACACACACTCACTTGTGCTCCTTTGTGTCACTCGTCAAGCCTCGCGCTTTCGTAGGCACACACACACACACACACACACACCAGCAAAAAGCCAACGCACACAGTTGCATGCACCGACAACACACACAGCCTTTTCTTTTTTTTTTCCCCCCATTCTCACAGCTGTGTTCAGATATCAAACAGAGCCCACTGGGAGAGAACAAACACGCTGACGAGGAAAGATTAGCTGGTCACAGAGGGCGCCAGCACGCCCACACACACCTATGTCTGCATGCAAAGCTTCTGCTCAAAAGTGATAAAGATTTCCAGCGATTGCAGTAAGTTACCAAAAGCCAACAAGAGAGGTGCAGCGACGGCAGACGTTCAAACAGAAAGGGAGGACCCTGAATGAGCCGCAGACTGGAGCCAAAGCAAAGGAAGACTCTCCAGACTCTCTGCCCACCGCGACCCACCGCACTGGTCGATTATATAATGGAGTGAACTCGATGAGGCACACTGGGATATGAAGAGGATACTTCACCTGGAGAGCGGATGTGATCTATGCGGACGCACCTGCTATTGAAACAAGATTTATGTTACACATTTTATTTTGGCTTCCGACCACTGCAGGCACATCCTCAGAGAAGACAACTGATAAGCAGCTTTTACTCTGAGCTCATTTATGTGGCTCATTCATCTCGAAAAGCTGCCGCCGAAAAAATGTCCTAAATCTTATTTTGAATATGCACTATGGACACGAGGAATAAACTAGCGTTTGAGATGTCGTAAGTAAATATATGTTTAGTCCAATACAAACCAAAGAGGCATAAGGCATGCGCCAGTCGGCTCAGCCACACGTTCATGAAGCCACCGTTCCAGCCATCCTGCAGGCGAGGAACTGAACCACCCCCCCCCCCCTCTGAACGCCGGTATCCCAGATTCAGAACAGCCCGCCACATATTTGTAGTGTCGCGGGAATCCAAACTGTACCCAGTAAAAACACATCTGGTTTCAAAATAAAGAGGCAGACTAGTGCAAGTGTACGCCGGACTTGGAGCGCTGCCTTGTTTCTGAGCAGGCAGGCGGCCAGAGAGGTTCCGCAGCGTCGAAGGATGCCATCAACTGACTGAACGACTGTTTCAGGCCAGGTATGTAAACCCAGAGTGATCCCTGAGGGCCGCCGGGGGCCGGCCTGAGGACATGATTATTCTCCGTTTTCTTTTAAAAAGTGCAGTGAATTCAACTTAAGAAAAAAAAAATCTCTTCAACAGGTCAAAATACAAAAACATGACCAGGCTGTTGCTCAGGGTTTTTTTGTGAATTTCAGAAATATTTAAAGTGCCATTTCTATATGAATCCATTCTTTCACTGAGAGGTCACAGACAACAACCCATTGGTGCCCAAGTGGAAATGACAGTTTTTGTTTGTTGCCTGTGTTTTGTTTTGTTTTTTTATTCACCAGAACGCTTGGGATTTTTTTGATGATTCCTTATGAGATTAACGTCTGAATTACCTTTTAGAAAGCGCCTCAACTAAGTCACACGCGTCAGAGGTGGTTACACTGAAACAACAAAACCACGGACAATAAAATTATGACGAATTTGAAAATGTTAAATGGCCACCTATGTGCTGAAACCCCCGTGACGCTGTATATGCGCTGGGACCGTGTTTAGTTTATGTGAAGGCCTATTCACAGTTAGCGTTCATGGTAAGCGGAGTAATGATGTGTTTCGGTGACTCATAGCCAGGAGAGATGCCGGGATGTGAAAACGCTGGCAGGAGTGAAGTCATTTGGCCAAAAGCCTGTTTCCATCGGAGGGCCAGAGGAAACCGTTAGACCAGCGCTGCCTTTTTTTTCCCACACCATCACATCTCTCTCACTTTCCCCTCTTCCTCTCTCTCTCTCTTTTCCTCATGTTAACACACACTATCACGCAGACACACACACACTAAACCCGCTCTCATCCTTTGCTATTTTCTCCCCCCGGGTGAAAAGAGGAGCTGACATCAGGAACAAGTTTAGAAAGTGACAATAGACCAAAGAGAGGTGTTACATGAACCACAGCGATCCTCTTCACGGATATTTCCCCTCTCAGTATCTCCCAGTTCTGCTGTCAAAGTCAGCCCACAGTGAGATGGTCAAAATCACAAAAGGACATGTCACACCTCCTCTGTCACAGGGTTTAGTTTATGGATTATAAATAAGAGTCCAGCTTTCAGAATGTGTTTTTATATCCTAGTAGTACAAAATCCTCAAGCAACAGGACAGCATTTTCTTTTAAACTTTGATGTGCTTAGTTAAAATGAAATATAATTAAATGTATAGATTTATATGAACTTTGCTCCTTCATATTTATATTCCTATTTTTGAATATTAAACCACCCGCTGAAGTGAATATCTGGCTGGGCTTGCCACTGTAGTCGTCGCTGTCACTGTATTTATCCAATGGCTGAAATGATCTATATTTAATAGTCAGACACCAACAATAATTAGAGCTAACTGTTGTGCTACCGCACAGCCATAAGGAAAATCCCCCCTGTGGACACAGAGTTGTAAAGTTTGCTGGTGTACAGTACGTAACGCAGGGAAAATGCCCCTCGGGCTTTAAATAGCTTCTCTGTGCCATAAAGATTCTATTGAGAAAAGATTTCCATTGAACACCCAGTTCAAATGCACAGAAACCGGAGACAACAGATGACGGGCGGACTTCACATTGCGACTCATCTTATCCCGTTTGCCAGAAACAATGCTCACTGTCCTGACCGACTAACCCCCCAGAATGACCCTAAACAGTCCGAGCGCCATTAAGTCTCACACACAGTTGTTTCCCAGTGAAGGACAGACTGCAGGCTTCCGCACTGCTGCGACCGACAGCGTACCCATGCAGCGCTCAACCAAAAGAAGAAGAAGAAGAAGAAGAAGGGGGAAAAAAAAACAAAAAACACGCACACACACACACACACACTCCACCCCAAAATAATCAGCACTCTGTGTCTGGAGGGCCACCATCAACAACCGTGCAATCATGGTTGTTGATAGTGGTGCAACACAGCACAACTAGTCACAACATCCCTTGTGGATGAGTACAGGTTTTGCACAAAGCACATTGAAGCACTTTGTGACAGTTATGATTATGTTTTACTTCAGAAAGAACTTTTTTTTTTACATTTTTTTTCTCCCAAACCGAGTGTGATCTGGCCTTTTCAAAAACAACCTGGGAGGAGCTGAAGATGAGGATTAAGCCATTCAATTCTTCTCAATCGACTTAATTCAAGGCTACACCGCCATGATTTATCTTTGACTTCACTTTTCTGCCAAACTTTTTTTCGATTGTTGTCCCGCTGTGATTTTTTTTTGTTTGTTTTTCCTTTGCCGTTTTTTTTTCTCCTCATGCTCTAACTTTACTGCTTTTTAAACACTTAAGACTTGTTTTCAGAGCTTCTCACCATATCACTGTCACTACTGAGGCGGCGGCACTACACGACTATACCAAAGAAACTTTTCAGTGCATATAGGAAACGTACCTTTATCAAAACCACGTCTACAGCTCGCTCTCCTTTGGCACAGAGGCTGTACCTCCGCTTGTGTCGTTCGTACATTTTCCTTCAGAATATATCCAGAGCAGATTTAGTGAGATTATAGATTATCCGGAGGAAACAACGCAGAGGAGAGCCCCGAGCCGTACCGCTAAACTTCACATCTGGCTGCAGAGGCAGCCCTCTCCCAGACTCCAGCTCTGCTCCCTCCTTGTCTTCTTCCCTCCCTCCCTCCCTCCCTCCCTCCCTCTCTTTTCCTTTCCTCTGTCGCCTCTCAACTTCTCTCCTGACTCATGCCTCTGCCGTCTCTCCCTGCATTTGTCTCTTTCCTCTCTCTCTCTGTCTGTCTCTCTCTCGCTCTCTTTGTACGTGGCTGTGAACGGAGCTCTCTCATCCTTTGAATCAGTCATCCAATGCACTACGTTGTCACAGCGTGACGGATGACAGAAGGGCATTATTACTCCGGTTAATATGACTCAATCTGGAGAATGTATGCAGTTGAGATTCAACCCCCTCTGCTGGATGAGGATATACTGGAGGCCACCACTGAGGAGCATGCTGGTAGTGATTACACCTCCCTCACATGACCTCCCTCAGACTGGACGTGGACAAAAGAAAGAAGTTGGAAAGGCCCGGGAGGGATGTATATTCATAAAGTATTACTATTACAGTATTATGTGCAGATCCAGGTTATTGTTTAAACTTCATATGGATCCACACATTTCACAATATGACGTGTGTGTGCAAATCCATATAAAGAAAAATCAGTCTGATGGTAAACAGTGTTTTATCTTTTGCACATCCGATGAAATGCTTTAATCCTTTAAAATAAATCTTTAAATTTCACTTTCATAAAGGGACTATTAACTTTTTTTGCTTTTTTCTTGCTTTTAGGTTAAGGACCTAACTAATGACATAACTAATTATTTTTTTCTCTGCATTCCAGACCGGCTAAGTCTAACTGCAATAATGTTAGTCACACTAACATAAAAAATACGAGAAATGAGAGAAATATGCGACGTATTTGAATCTCCACCACGTCCCAAATTGGACCTTCAATCCTGGATTTAAGTGAGCCTGCATGCTGTGGTCGAGCAGCACCTGGATTATATTTAGATCCGTGTAAACGCGTGGTGGTCCCTGCAATTAGGGGCTTGTCCCTGACACGAGGACCCAGTATGACATCAGTTCCTGGCCACAGCTGGCCAATATCACAGAGGCGTGAATCCCTGCAGTCACAAACAAATCACAGCGCTCTCTAATCAAAGCTCTGACCTTCACAGCGTCAACCAGGTGTTTCATAGTTCAGGGAAACACTTCCATCCATCTGCTGAACCAAATAAGCCACAGTGTGTTTGCGCAGAAAATGTAAACTTTAAATATATACCGCTAGCTGAGGGGATGAAAAACTGACCATCACTATATGGTTCTGCCATAGTTTTTAGTCAGAAGAGTAAGTGGAGCCCATTAACTCCCCCAAACAACTTCCCAGCTTGTCCTACTCCATCTTTTCACGTTACGAAAAGTGAAAACAGCCTCCGAGGGCACACTTGTATACACAATTATGCACGGCCACACACGCGAAGGTTCATATGAAAACAAATTAAAAGAAGAATGCTGCCTATGCCAGAGACTGAGCAACACTGAATCACAATATTCTCCACATTTTTCTGCAGTAGCAACAGAGTCAGTTGTCACCAAATCACAGCGCATTAAACAGATGTTTTCCCACCAGTAATTCATTCCAGTTTGTAATTGCGCTTTACCAGGAATGCTGTGCTGTTGACATGAATCTTGCCACAAATCCTCCACATTTCTCATCATATTTATGTAGACAGGGGTGGGCAGGGGGGGAGGGAGGGGGGTTCATTAAATGTGTATAGACAGAGTATATTACACTTACAGGCTCTGTCTGTAGCAGCCTGGCAAATCTGCAAAATAACCCTCTTGATATATGGGCTTTATTACGGATAACTGGCATATAGCTCAAAATATTCAACAAAAGTCAAAAAGATGTTCCTTATAAGTATAAAGCACTATATTTGTTTCACTGTTTCCTTGGCTATGAGTTTTAATCATTTGGTGAGCCAGCTACCGAAAATGTAACAATCATCTCCAAGGCCACTGCTGCCCACGGCCTTGTTACACAACCAGACTGTGAATGCAGCCACTCCCCACATAAATGAGAGCAACGTCAGTGCCCAAAATGTGTTTATTCTACAGCCCCCTGAATGCAGCACATGTAACTTAACAACTGCCTTTGACCTCCCCGCATGCTTATATAAATCCCATCTGCAACAACAACAAAAAAAACTCTGATGCAAGTATCTCATGCTGGTGTTTTAGACTCTTTGGCACGCCGTCAGGATTCACAGCTGCAGATGAAAACCATGTTGATCTGCTCTTTGTGTGTGTGACTCAACCTAGAAGCTGCTGGGTTAACTCCGCCACGACGACTTCCACCGTTCTACCATGAAACGCACACTCCTCGGTGGATGAAACAACCGGGGCCCAATTACGTGCCGTCCAAGCGGCTCTCATCTCGTCAAAACATCGACAAACTCTCTGTGATTTTAATTACTTCATTAACCTTACATTTCAATCTAAGACGGCAGCTTGTTGTTGCTGTCACTTCGATTCTGTTATCCAGTCAGTTTTATTTTCTGCTGTTGCAACAATCCATTGGAGGCACCGTTTGATTTTTTGGCTTTAATTCAATTTACAAAAATGCTTCACATATCGACTGTGACAAAAATGACCACGACTCCCATTCAGTTGCAATGAAATATCATCAGAATAATTATTTGTTTTACCCACTAGTAAATAATGAATAAGGGTGTCACAAAAAATGCAGATCAAAGAGCTTATTTTAAAAATGCAAAAGAGTAGCTCCAGAGGATGAAGCTCTATGATGTCATCAGGCTGCAGCTCCTTCCACCTCGGCTCTTTATCACATAGAGAGAGCAGGAGATTTGAATGCCGGAGACAAAGTGCCCGATTCGCACGGCGGTGGATGCCACTGATGCGGCATTGCCCTCTGCTGACAACAGCGCCACCCTGCACACTACACTCACGACGCAACATCTGGTATTCAGAACAAGCCACTGACCCAGACCACAGCCCAGGAATAAGCAGAGCACTCCAGTCTATGGCTGCTGAGGAATCTGTCCGTCAGCAACATTTCAGAGTAAAGTCCCGGCTACTGAAGATCACATCCATGTGCTCGGTGGCTGAGGAGCAACAAAAAAAAAAAATCTGCTGCATAACATGACTCTCACAGGATGGGGGTGGGAGGGTCCCCTTTTGATTTAATGGTAATGCACACGTAGCGTTTATAGTGAAGGACACTCGAGCAGGTAATGTATTCCTCGTTGAATGATTGCCCGAACCAAAATTAGGAAGAAAAAAAAGGAAAATAAAAAGCTGACTACGCAGCGAGCCTTAACTCAGAGTGGAAAGCGTTCCAGACAGATTTCTGCCTCAACTTCCTGAAAATCCCTCAGGCCTCTCGTAGGCAAATCCTGAAAAGATTTTTCACAACTTTTCTTTCCTCGAGATATTCTTCAATTCCTGCCAAAGAGTTCTTTTTTTTTTTAATAAGATGATATGCAGAAGAAGAAAAAAAAACCCTGAACTATAATTCTTCTGCAGTAATGGCCTTTTCATTCTCTATGTAAATAGATAACATGGCGATAAAAATACTGAATAAAATGTTGACTTGAAGTTACTACTCGCCAATATAAAAAATATGCTAATTTCTATTATTATTCAGATGCTGTTGTGCTAACGGGGTTCACACGAGGACATGTGCACACGGTACTCACACATTCAGGCCTGGATATTTTCTGAAAGCTGCAGGCTGATGAGTGTGACCTGTGCGCTGCCATTTACAGAAAGGTCAGAGGCCACAGAAGTTCATTTCGGGTTGGATGACAAACACAAATACGTTGTGAGTTAAGTAATACAGAGTTTGTCAGGAAGGAAAATGTTTATATTCCCAACAGCCTCATCTGTTCTTTCTCATTACGCCTTTTTTATTCTCCATACCCTGCCACACCCCTCTGCGGCACCAACTCACAACGGTTTAACACCAACCACAACGAGTACACAACATCCCATGTGGTAACCACAAGCTCACGAGATCCATTTGAAGGCAGCGACAGACATACCCAGACTCCCCCCCCCCCCCCCCCCCCCCCCCCCAGCAGTCACAGCACTCGGACTCCCCCCCCCCCCCCCAGCAGTCACAGCAATGCACGGTGAGTTGTTCATGTGCTCTGTAACGCAAGGGTCTGACATCATCACAGTAACTCTGATCACAGTCATAATATCTGCTGTTAAAAAAACAAAGGTTTGTCAACATCGCATTCACGCCACAATTCACCCCAGGTCATGTCAGGGCTCAGAAAACTGGTTACTGGTTGCGTCTGTGTTTTCACATTTCCATGCCAGAGGGGTTTTTTACGAGTCTTTGGCAAACAATGACACGTCTCGCGATCTCGTGCTAATGAAACAAAGCGGGGCTGGATGGCCCGACGGCCGCGGCCGCGACTGCTGCGCTTACCGTGGAGAAGTCCTTTTCCTCCGCCGTGTCATTTTCTTCCTCCCCTGCAGCAATTACGCCGTCTTCAGACTTGATGACATCCACCTCTGGAGACACGCACACAACACAATGCAATCAGTCCAAAGGCGAAGCCTCCAAGCACAGGAATCAATAACAAGCGTGGAGAGTAAGAGGAACCGAGACATGTCTATCCACACTCTCGCGGATACAATGATGAGGTCGCCTATAACGGTGTGGCAGCTTTCGTTTAGAGTTCTTTTTATTTACCACTAAATCTTCCCTGCAAAAAAAAAAAACATTTTATCATTTGTCAATGATAAAAATAAAATCAGCGATGAGATATTATATATATATATATCCGAGATGGGTTGAAAGGAATCGGTCTCGGTGTGCTCCTACCTGAAGGACCGTGACCTTGCGTATTTTAGAGGGAGTAGAAAAAGCCTCAGACCCAACTCTCTGTAATCTACTTCTGATTGTTTTTCTTCTCTTTAAACCCACGACGAGAAACCACAGAAAGCCGTGTGAGGTTCTCTGATGACCTAATGCTCGGCCACTTTCGGTTCAAAATGACACCCCACTGTCCGTGTGACGCGCGGCGACGGGCCCCGACCTTGACCTCTCTTTATTGGACTTGGGTCCAAAACGATTATTGCTGATGAGTGAAAATCCGCTGACGAGAGGAGTTCACTCAGAGAGGAGCAACTCTGCATTTCTTACTTCCTGCTCCACACTCGCACGGGGCTGGCCGGTGTATGTATGTTTGTTCTGGAGAAGCCAGCCTCCAGGCTCGGTCACATGCACCGGTAATGTGACTGCGCCTGCTGACATATACTGCAGCGCCAAGTGCGCATGTGTGCATGACACTGAGGCTGGAACAGAGGGACATGTGAATATAAAGGGAAGTTTTGTCAGGCTATGCGTGGCCCGAGGTACCACGGATGCAAAAAAAAAAAAAACACTGCCGTGTTCCCCCGTTACGGATCATGTCACTGTCTCTCCTACAGTCCCAACATAACCTGTCAAAGTGTATGTGTTACTGCCCCATTTCAGGGAACGCGTTTTAAAATAAACTATATATTGTTAATAAAAATAAATAAATAAAATAAAATAAAAGATGTAGCTGCACAACAGTAATAGATCACGACAGGAGCCAAAAATCTGTGCGAGCACAATTACGGGGGGTGACATCGCGTTTAGCTCCGCGGAGCCGTTGCCATTAATCACCAGAGGACTAAAAGTGATTTGGCATATTTGTTTTAGAAATAAAAATGTTGACAAACATACTGGCCTGTGATGTGTGTGTGTGTGTGTGCGTGTGTGCGTGCGTTGGTGTTTGCATTGGAATAACGGAAATAAATTAACCCACCTTGGATGGCACTGTTGAGCGTTTCTGAGGCTCCGTCCACCGCGTCCGGCTCCTTCTCACTTCCAGGCGCCTGGCTTTCAACCAGAGTTTGGCTGGATTCTTCGGTTGTTGGAGAAGATTCCGGTTCCGCGCCGTCTGAGAGCTGACTGATACTTGGTGATGAAGGACCATCGATCGGATCCTCCGAGTGCCCTAATCGCCGGTCCGGTGAACTTTCCTCTGCCGCCGCCTGTGAATCATCTTGTTTCTGCTGCTCCGGCACAGATTGCACATGTCCACCGCTCTCCTCCTCTGAGGCCGCCGCAGATTTATCGCCGCTCTCTGGAGACGGATGATCACCCCCGAGTGGGACAGTAGTGTCCTCTGCAGTACACTGATTAGGTTCATGCGAGTCCCCGCCCGTGACCTCCGACGGCGAATGCTCAATCTCTTCTTTCAGGCCAGAGCCGCCCTCGTTCTCCGACAACGCCGGACCCCAAGACGGATCCTCTTTGGAAAGTTCGGGGACAAGCTCATCTCCCGTCCCCTCAGGATTCAGAGCCTCCATTGTGTGAGGGCAGGGTGGGAATTGTGGGTCAGGCGCGGTGTCGGTCTGGTCGGAGTCCGTCCCCGTCACCTCAATCGCGGCATCCGCCTCCAACGGGAGTTGGGCATCCGCAGTTTCACTTTCACCAGATTTGAGGTCATTTAATTCCTCGGTCGTGGACACTTCTTCTTCTATCTTTGTCTGAACCAGTTCTTGCTCCTCCACGGCCACACGGTCCTCGCTGGGGTGGAATATTTCTGTCGTGGAGCTTCCGACCGATTGGAAACTGCCATCGTCATCGCTGGAGAGGCCGTGGGTCAGGCACGGATCTACGTCAGCTTGTGTATCTCCGGAGCTGGGCATAATCTCCGGTGATTGATCACGCACGACTTGATCGATCGGTGTATCTTCTGTAGAATCGACGTCTGCTGTGTTTTCAGGTTCCTCCACGGGCACCTCGTATCCAGAGGGCTGAGCTACGTCCCGGCCATCTCGTTCCTCACCATTTTCTGTTCCACTACAGCTCCCAGAATGTGTTTCTGGAGCCGAGCCCTGCCGCTCCGTAGCGTAATCCCCACCAGCTGTTTCCTGGTTTTGTTCCAGGCTGTTTGTGTCTGGTGCAGGTTCGCCCTTCTGGAGGCCTTCTATCAGGAGGCGTAAAGGAGCAGATTCGGGCTCCACACTGACATCACCGCAGTCTATCGGCGACGGGCCGGGGAGGTCCCCCGAGGCTGATACGGGTTCCGTTAACGCCTTCTCCTCGCTCACATCACAGAGTGTCATCTGCTCTGTCCCCACAGCTTCCTCTTCCTGTGGGCAGTCCTTCTCTTCAGAATCAGAGCCCTGAGATACCTCGGAGCCCCCTAATGACTGTGACTGGCCCATGACTAAAGCGTTCGTGTCTCCGCTGGCTGTTACTATATCTGTTGACTCGGGGTTGCTCTCCTCCTCTTCCTCCTCCTCCTGCTGCTGCTCCCCCTCCTCCTCCTCCCTCCTCCCGTCTTCCTGCTCAGATCGGTCCTCTCCCTCCGTGGCCTCCTGTCCTTCCCGGATCACAGCCTCTCCTCTATCAGCTTCCTCTGCCTGTTCGCCGCACACTGCCGGTGGTGGGATTCCCACAGTGAGGGTCGGCCTTTGCGCCTCGCTCCCGTAGCACAAACTCAAGCTCTGGGTGGAGACTCCTCCCTCCTCCTCCTCCTGTGTTTGGCAGTAATATCTCCCCGTGTTTGAACTGCAACACACCCGGTCCTCTGGGCAGCCGAGGCCATGCTCCTCGGGGCGGACGTCTGTTGCCGGAGCACTCGCGGGCGAACTGCCGACGGGTCCTAAGTCCGTACTGCAGCTTTCCACCGGGCAGTTTTCGGGCCAGCTTCCATCTGCCGTTACGTCCCAGCCTTCGGAGGCCGCGGCGGGCTCCCCCTCCACACAGGTTATCTTTGTTTCCACGCCGTCACGACATTCGGCCGCCGTGTGCAGCCGGTCCAACTGCAGCTCCAGCACAGAAACTCCCTGAAGAGTATGAAGGGGAAAAGGAGGAGGATAAATGTTAGCTTTTACAGAGCAACTCCCTCGCTCTTATCAATCGGCAGCTCAGTGGTTGCATAAGGTGTTCCACCGGTTATACAAATGCAGTTTGGAAGGTTAAAAAAAACAGGGAGAGCAGTGAAAAGACAAACAATCCCACAATGTTGAGCGGCGCTCCCGGATGAAGCCAGTGAGAGCGGAGATAGCGCGTGGGGCTGTGACTCACCTTGGCGTGGAGATGGCATATCAGGTGCAGCAGCTGCTCGACGCTCCTCTGCAGGGTGGGAGGCTCCTGACCCGGGCGGACCCTCAGGGTGAGAGAGTGCGTGTTCAGCCTGGGGTGGTGGCAGACTACCCGGGCGTCCTTGGACGCCAGGCGGACTCCCTCGGCCGCTCTCTCCGTCTGTGTCTCGGCCCTGTGGAGGAAAGGCACACACTTGGATCACTGTGGACGCTCCACGGCAACACAACACAGATCTGCTTTTGAGAGAGAGAGAGAGAGAGAGAGAGAGAGGCTCATAACAGTGATGTCACACAATCTCGCACTTTTTTTAAACCCACGTGCTTGTTTTTTTCTCTTTTCCAGGGTGGGAGAGGCCATTTAAGTTAAATCCTGTGGTTGTTCTTTTAATCTATTCTCGCTTTTTAGTGACCCAAGGCGATACTAAATTATTGAAAGTATTAGCTGGTAAATTTCAAAATGTTCCGGAAAAAAACTATAGAAAAAAAAATGACCTCCCTTTACAGTGGTAAATAACACCTCGTGGTGGCTGACACAAGGACCACTCCTTGTTGATCATTTTCCCATGAAAACTCCCCCTGCTGCCCGGGCTCCGGGTGTTGAACGTAAGAGTATGTGTAGTGTTAAAGAGCGTGCTGTAAAGAGGAGACACCTCCCAGCCAGGGAGGATATGTTTGCGCAATGCCTGGGTGGATCGCTTTATGCTCAGAGGCCCGGGGTGCTGAGGTCACCGGCCCCGGCTGCGAGTGACTTCACTTTTCGCGAAGGCAAATGTAATTACCAACACATAAAAAAAAAGAAGCGAGAGCTGCATGTTGTAAAGCAACTCGAGTGCGCGCTTTGGCAATACGCGAGCTGGCCTAAGTGGTGGCTGTCTTTCAGCCCTGTGGCGTCTTCATTTTGAGTTAAGTGAAAACTATTCTGCGGCAGATAAGTGGAGTGCTTAGAAGACATAAACGGCGTCCATTTCCACTTTAAACCGTGTCTTGGTTCATTTAGCAAGGAGCTGCCTTTTTTTTTCTTCTTCTTCTTCTTCTTCTTCTTCTTCTTCTTCTTCTTCTTCTTCTTCTTCTTCTTCTTCTTCTTCTCCCCCAGCAGTTTAAGGTTGCACTATAAAAAGGAGGGAGAAGAATTTGACCTCACCCCTCGCTCGGAGGGAAGCCGTTGTGGGGATTATACCTGACAACTCAGAACAAACGAAACGCATAAAATCCCCGAGCCATTAAACCAGAGAGAGACATTTGGATCGCGGTCACACGCTTGGAGAGGTGCTGGGACCGGGCCGGCACGGAAAGGTGCGTTGTGGGAAGGATTTGATTCCGCCGTCCATCAATCACGCTCCCTTGGAACAATACTGGCAGGCCCACAACTTTTCAATTTGCCCTGGACTATCCCCACTGCAGCACAAAGTGAAAAAGCTGAGCAGCAGTGTGGCTTCGCGGTGATGCTCTCTGTATACATCCATTGTTCCAGGAAGACGGCAGACAACTCCCCCCCCGAGGGCCTACAAGAACCACACCGTGCACCCTCCAATAATCTGATATGAGACTGTTCGTTTTTTTTTTTTTTTACACAGAGAAGACGATGTCAAGATGTCAAACATTTAATACTTAATATTGGGTGGTGTGGAAAGCTTTTTCACCTGAAACTAGCCATCCTATCCACCAAAGTTGGAATAGCATGTGTCTAAATTTAAAAAAAAAAGTAATATTTACAGTATATGTATAATTTTTTTTTTTTTTTTTGCATACTACTTTGTTTAGTTTTCATTGTTTTTGAAGCAATGAAGTACAAAGCCAAGTTTTACTTGTTATACAGACCAGTCTTTGATTAGTGCCGCAGAAATGGTTTAGTACTTACTTTGCGAGGAACTCGTGGAGACGCTTGTGTCCTCGCGAGGCTGCAACGGTGGCCGGGGTGTGGCCTTGCCTGTTGACCAATCGCAGGGCCTCTCGGCCTCCAGGCTGCCGCAGCAAGAAGCGCGTGACTCGAAACAGACCTCGGCGGGCAGAGAAGTGCAGCAGAGTCTCCTGGGGATGCGGCTCTGAGGAGGAGACAGTGGATGAAAAGGCATAAAAAAACGAATGAAGAGAGAAGCAAGGAGGAGATCAGTGGCCCAGGTAACCAGCTTGAAGCGCAGGAGCCAACAAACCACCCCATCATGCATCTGGGCAATGGATCAACGCGTGTGTTTGTAGGCCAACACTGTCCTTTCTGAAGCAGCATCTTATATGTCATAATAACAGAATATATAAATTAGGGCAACAGGAATGTGAGAAAATCAAACACCATTACAAGTGCACTGTTTCAGGTTTTAAACCGGAGGTGAGTCCCAATGCACCAGACTCAAATTTTTAATTAAAGTCCATTATTGGCCCCATTTATCAGTTGGACGGCTAATAACACCATCAGACACTGAAATGCTCCCTTTGCACATCCACACTGAGATTCATGAACACCCACACACCCGCACATACATACACACACACACACACACACACCTCTCCATCTTTGTACCAAAGGAAAAGGTGGTCGCCAAAGCCCCCTTGAGCATTCAAGCCAGACTGAATGGCAATGAATTCCTCTCATCTCAGCTGCCCGGTCATTTTTTTCCTGTTAATATTAGTATCGTTCACTCCCTGGCCACTGGCAAATGTAGTTTCAATTTATAAGGGCATCCTGAGATAACGGGCAACATTGTAAAAAAAGGAGCGGGGGAAGGGGATGTTTAATAAATGATCATTCTATAATGAAAAGCGGAACACAGAGATCATTAGCGGACCACACACACATCTAAGTAAGTTACTGGTAATCGCACCTGTAATTAAACCTGTACATACCAGGGGGGATGCGTCAACTGTAAAATCCGCTTCAGGGCGCGGATGAGTTGAAACGCGGAGGCTGGTGTTTACCGAACCGAGTGGGTCTGTGGTTATTTATAAACGCCGCGACTGGAGGAATGAGGAAGATAAACGATAGTGTTGTTGAGTCCAGATTTCTTTGGACAGTGTCTCTCTCTCCCCCCCCAGTTGTTTATTCAAAAGCGGTGTGTTGGACTCCTTTGCCTTCATTTATCACTGCCTGCGAGCAGAGGATTTTTCTTCCTTCCGTGTGAATAAAAATGAAACGACCGATATTTATTTGAAACGGGGGGGGGGGGGGGGGG
>JAFBJU010000540.1:373643-473519 GCA_016785305.1 Colistium nudipinnis | reverse complement strand
GGGGGGGGGGGGTCATGTTTTTGCACTTAGACAGGACGCTCCATCTTGCAAACCCCCCTGTGATTTCCTTGAAGATTTCTTCAAGTATAGATTGCGTCAGAATGGTCAGTTACACAATATAATAAACTGCAGCAGAACAGTTCAAGGGACAGGAAGCACATTTTTGTTTCGGGTTATCAGCACCACAATAACCGTTAGGGTAACATTTTACCATACCGGTTGTGTGCCGATGGGAGGCTTCGGCCCATTTACAGCCGGCCGGCATGCCCTTAAGCTAATTGGTGGAATTTAACGCTCCACTTGGCCAAGCTGTGCTCCACTGGAATGCCAAAGTGCAGGAGAAAATGCTTTACTGTCGGGTCTGACGGAGGTTCCTCAAAAACCCAGCTGCCATAACTGCCCAGACATTTTTGTACTATGGCATTCAGGAGGCTCAGCTGGGAAATACATGTAATTACGGCGATTCGCTGCGGCCGCGAGGTGGCTTAACAGTATGTTGGGTCACCGTGAGTCACCGAAATAGCCTCGCTGCGCCGTGACTGAGTTCTTAACAAGCCTCTCTGGATACACTCCAGTATTTTGCAATGTTTTCCGTGCTTCTTGTCAACTGACTAAACTTGAAGTAAACACGGACACAACCAAAACAAAGATTTCATTTTAGCATCAACTTCCCCGTTGCTTGACAAATCAAACATTTCATTTCAGAAATGTCAGAAGAGACGGTACCGAAATCTGAATTGTCCAGAGGCCAATGAGACATGTTGCTTATGTCGGTCAACCCCCAGCCAAATATGGAAGAGAAAGAGTTGCGAGTGACGCCCAGTCAGGTGATTCACCACTTTGTTGCAGACTGAAATGTCTCATAAAAATTGGATGAAACTCCGGGCTTTGATACACCTACATGGGCCGGCTGCACATACACACAATGCACACAATGTCTTCTCTCTTACATCATGGCAATGTTTTTTTTTTTTTTTTTTGCATGTTACAACTACAACTCCCCCCCTGGATAATTAAGAGACTCCATGCTTCTAACCCTTCTCAGCCCTGGGCCTGGCGCAGAATCCTGTTAAATTGACAATACGTGAATTTATGCCCACAATGCACTTGTGCTCTCTGCTATAGACCATAAGCTAAGCTTACGATGGGCAAAAGTCAGTCCCTCTTCCTGCCGAAGTCCGATGAGAAACGTAAACAAATCATTTCAAAAAGGGCGACTGAAATACGGCATCTCATAACGCCCCGCGGTGGGATGAATTGGCAAACCTGCCGATGATCCGACCGGCGAACGAGCTGCGTGTTGTCCGCAATCTTTAATGACATACTCAGAGAAGTGGATTTCCTGCAGGACAATCAACGGCTGAGATCAGTGACTGCCGTGCGCCCACAGAGTGAAGGATGGCCGAGATAAACCAGCGTCACCTCCACCTATGGTCTGCCGCGATCCATCGCCTGACACATCTGATAAATGGAGAGCCGGATTGCACTGCTCTTCCTGCCCACAGTTCACCACGGCTGAGCGTCTCTCGCATTGAAGCGCTGACATATTGTGAAGCAGAGCCTATTAGGGCGCACATCACTCACCGCCGCTGGAAGCCGCCTTTGCGCATCAACAACATGACAACAGACTGCAGCGCAAAGGAGCCCTTGCGTGCATGGGTGTCTGTCCATCTCTAAATAGCCAAAACACTTCCCACAACAGTGGATTGTATCTAATCAGGAGGGAGTTCATTACTGAAAATGGGCTTTGATGAGTCTTCTTTCCAGACTGCAAACCCGACAATGAATAAAGCGTTTGTGTCAAGATTTCAATCGTGGGCTATACACTGACCGAAATGTTTTTTGGTTTTTTTTGGTCTGTTATGTCTAAAACTCCTGCTGGTTTGGTCCAATATGTGCAAGTGGAAGTTTTATCATAAGCCATTATCTTAACAATAGCCAGAGGCAGTGGCTGCTCCCAGAAGTCTTGTTTACGCCGCATCACAGAGAGCAATTACCTCGCAGAGGTTATCGTCCACGTCAGCTCGTGTCGCTTCCTTTAACGGATTAAAGTCAATGGCAGAGTCAATGGCGGAGAAAAAATTGGCACTTTCATTTTAATAAAGATGTTCGTCTGTTTGTGGCGACATAGCTGCTTTCTCCCAAACTAAACTGCCGTCTGGCTGCCCAGCGATGCTCAGCTCTCACCACCCCAACACCACATGGAAGCATCGTACGTGATGGAGCCATTCTGGGCTTCAGTTCTATTCCTCATGACACATCTTTCATATATGTTGTGACACAGGCAGCGTGACCATTTGCTGCACATGCACTACAGCTGGAGTCACATCCAGGTAACTTGTATATTTCCTTCCCAGTGATCCAAAGAGGGGTGTTTACAGTGAGCAGTAGTGGAGATGAGTTTGTGAGATGGGTGTTTTTTTTTTTAAAGGAGCAGATCATCTCCACCTGCAACAGAAGCTTGAGGGAAACCACCATCAGGATTCACAACTCAAGGGGTTCCCATGGGGTATATGTCACAGATGTAGAGTTGACTGGTAGTGAAGTTTCCAAAAGTGATTTACATCAAATACAGCTGCTAAAATATGCAGCCAACATATGCTCCAACCCTCTGATAAACCCTGCAATATCAGATTACATTTTTATTTTGTATTAAACTATGTTGCAGTGTTATTACCTGTAAATGTTAAACTATATTGCTACGCAATTTATATTAGAATGTATTTTTCTAGTGACACTGCAGTTAACATGGCCTCTGAGAATGTCACTTTCAGCTGTGCTTTTACCTTCAAACTGTTGAGACCAAGGTTATGACATAACCAATGTCTTGACAGCAGAGCATGAATGACATCAGTGCCTCCACTGCCAGCATAAAATATGTCTCATGTATATTCCCCCCTCTTTCACTATAATGGAGTGCACATCATAAATATACGCTGCCAGTGATATGTGGCACATAAATAAAGACACAAACAGAGGTGCCCTGTGCGTCACCTGGGTGCTCTACAAATAGATTTGTCAGCCTGCGGCTGGATCAAATCAATCCACGTGTCGTATCAGAAGTAGTGCAGATACCAGTCTCACCAGTGCTGTTGTTCAGTTTGTTTCCCAGCAAGCTCCATCCCGGAGGCAGAACCAGGTGGTGCAGGGCCAGAGCCAGGCTCCGATCCAGACGCTCGCACTCCTGCAGAGGAATCTGACACTCGTCCAACAGCAGGGCCCCGTCCAGGGCATCGGTCCGGCCCGCCGTGCTCACCTGTGCGAGAGCACGATTACAACAGTGAGTCAGGTTTTACAGAGGAGGATCTGAGGCTTAGAGTCTAATGGAGGCACTCGTTTTTTTTTTTTTTTTTTTTTTTTTTTTTTTTTTTTTTTTTTTTTTTTTTTTTTTTTTTAAAGGCGCTCAGCATAAGAGCATTAACCAAATGTAGGAGGACAAATTCCCATCCATGCATCATGCCAAGCTCAGTTCATATATGCGCTTTGTTAACAAAGACGATTAAATTTAAGATTAAATGAGTGACAATTGTTCGATTAGAATGAATTTAAGTTTAAGCGTTCAAGATGTTCATCGCGTCCTCCACTCTGGCAAAACAGGTTCTATATTCAATTTCTATTGATAAAAGTCAAGTTGAAAAGATTTCATTCACGGAATACCAAGGACCCTAAGACATCTTTGTCACCAGGGTAGACACAAGGGCATGTAAGTATACCTGCTGGCATCGCTCTTTCCCTTGTAACCATTGGATACCTCTCTTCTCCTGCTCCGAGACAAGCCTGGCTTTATATTTTACAGCTGATTCTGAAATGTAAACGACTGTTGTGGGTTCTCACCAGAAACTGGGCCATGTCAAAAGCCAAATCTTGGACAAAGCGGAATCGGAGCTCGGCCAGTGGAGACACACGACCCAGAGTCATGTCCCGAGGGGCCTCGGGGACAACTCTGCTGACGGAGCACAAGGTGACCAGCACCCCCTCAGAGCAGTCATGAGCTACAGGGAGGAGAGAGACATCAGGACAGGGGGAAAGGGAATGATAAGTAACATAATAAAGCCACAAATTAAAGGTTTATATCATATCATCAGCTTATATATATTTTTTTTTAAAGGAAAAGTGGTAGTAAATGTGCAAAAAATGTGTAAAAGCCAACGAGAACCCAAAATATCTGGAGATCTTGACAATATTATTACATTTCTCCCTTTCATTCCGATATAATTAATACAAATTAATAATAATTATCGTTTTCCTTAAACAGTGTTTCTCAATTCATTACCCACTCCCCAAAATTGACCAACCAACAAATTAATAACACAACATGATATCAATTAAATGAACTTTTATGTAAATGGGTTTTCAGTTGTCACAACAAATGATATGATAAAAAATAAAAAAAGTCAAAACACAGCTAACAGGGAATAAAGGCTCTGCATGCTTGCTCTGTAAATGAAGACTCAACATTGAAAGAGTAAGGGAAGGAATGAAGAACAAAAATCCATTCTAATGTCGAGCTGGATGCAGGACTTGTTTTGTGAATCTTAAATCAATTTAGGACTGGACTCATAAAATGCCCCCATTTATTTAAGCCCCCGTAGTACTTATTTGTGTCAGTGTCTCCACAAAGATAGATTACATTAGAATGTATTGTCCTTGTACAAAGTACAGATAAATTGTAGCAAAATGTACATCACCAGCAGCCTAGAATCTTTTTGTGCAAAAGTGTGCGTTACAACAGTCCAGTACTTCCTGAGCAGCTATTTTTCCCAGGCCACCTGGGAATAGTATCCTGCGACCTCCTGCTTGGTCACAGGATCTCCCCTTCGGAGGAGGCGGTGAAGCAGAGCTAATCTCTTGGTAGTCCACCCCCCCCTCCTCAGAAGGGCGGTAATTCAGTCAAGCTCTTAAGAAGATAACAGTTTATCATGAACTGTCTTGGGTTTTTTTCCCACCTGTCAACAAGGCCGACACTTGAGGAAAAACAAAAACATTTCAAAAGTGTCTCCCCCCCCCATCCTATATTTCTCTATCTTTCCAAACAGCTGACTAACAGTTCCATGTTTACTGATGGAACACACACGGTTCACGTGTTTAAACCACCCACTGTTTGTGTACGGTGACCTTTGACCCCACGATCTCAGCGCAGGCTGCTGTTGCTCGTTCACCTCGGGCGAAAGTCTCTCTAACATCACTTGCTAAAAGTGGGGCGTGATCCGAGGGGAGTGATGAATGAGCCGGGTTCGATAAAACCTGACGGAGGTGATTTTTCTCTCTCCAAGTAACACAACATTAGTTTAAAAAACGAGGACAGTGGTGGTGGTGGCGGAAGATTAATGATTTATTACTTAGTCCCTCTCTCTTAGTCCTCCGTTATAACTCCCTACTGCCCGATGCCTTGTGTGCAGTGCGAGGGCAGAATAACAACATCCTATTCTCAGATAGAGATACGTTTAGTTTTCTTTCAACATTGAAGTTTTGGCACACCTCCATGTTAATGTTGGAATGCTGTGTAGTTTGTGGTTGTGGAGTATTCACTTCTATATGGGATTTTTGTTTCTCTCTAGAAATAAAATTGGCTGAATTTAAATTCATATGGTTGTACAATTAACGCTTCAAAGAACTTTAGTTTATTTGTTTTTCTGAGTTTTTCTTTACCCAGACTAATCTAGGTTAATATAAAGCTACCTGCCACAATGTTTGACTTAACGAAGACAAACGTGACGGCAGAATAATGAATAGATTTAGCATGCATTAAATACAGTAGGTGGAGCTGCCCTCCCACGGGTTCGGTTCATTAGATATGCCGGAGGAAGCTGCAAAGCATTGTGGGAGGGGTGGCTTACCAGGACACATTGCCTGCAAGGTGTCATGACTGCTCCTCAGGGTGCTGGTCAGGTGCCTTTGTGTGGTGCCAGCAAACAGAAGGAAGTAGTCCACTCCCTCCTCGTCTGCAGCCAGCTCTTCATCAGCAAGCTGCACCGTGATAACACACTGTCCCTGCAGAGACAGGGAAAAAAAAACAGCGTGAGGAAACACGATGGGCAGGAAAAGAGCACAAGAGAAGGATTTAAAAAGAAAATTATATTTTTGGATCCAGTAATTCTAAATAAATGTACATATAGCATTTTTTTTAATCATAATGAATGCTACGGATAGAATAGTGTGACTAGAATGTTTGAAGAAAATCTATATCCTTTTTTCATGTGAAAAAGAAAACCAACATTCGCACTTCCTAATCTTCCAACTTCAATTATACAAAACGAGTCAAAGTCCGGGTCCAAATGACTGTAAATGCACTAAGAATTAACTTGGGTGTGATTTAATGAAGCTACATTACGAGGTGGTCGCAAAAGCAAACATTTATTCTCAAAACACTGCGTAAACAAAAAACGTTCAAAGTCATGAATGACCCCGCTGACATCAGTCAGACTAGTTTGACTAGATAGTGTGTGCACGACATGACAAAGCCTGAAGATGTGAGGCACTCAGGTCCAGACCAAATAGAGGCAAAACGTAAATCCTCTTTTCTAGTTTAAGTGTTACAGATGAAATCGAATGTGATCGTAAGCAGGCCTGGGGTCGAGGCCCTTATCAATTAAAACCAAAGGAGCCAAATAGCATCAGTGTGGCTGAGCCTATCAGCATGCAGCATTTTTGGACCAAAATCTAATAATGATGGTGACCGGTTGTCTAGTGTTACACAACCACTTCATAGGAAAAACACTACTCCCAGAGCTCACATGTGTGTGTGTGTGTGCGTGTGTCTGTGTTAGTTTTGAAAGACTTGACTTAAGTGTCAATTGCAAACTAAAAATTAACTGCATGGAATAAATTAAATAGCAGAAAGATGGCAAGAAGAACAGACCATCGTTTAGCAGACAACAATTAAAGACATATTGGTCACCAAAATATAATTTCACATTCACATTCACAACATGCAAGGTGGGAACGACAATCATTCACAACCGGATCTAGTATTAAAGTGGATATCTGGAAACCGGAGAGCTACGGGGTAAATGCTGTGTGGAGACACAACCACACTTGTTTAGAGCGATTGCCTCAAAGTTAATAAGGTAATGATTTATCGTTGTTAAAAAGCGCCACATCACATCATTAGCAAACTAGCACCGGACAGTGATGAAAAATGGAGGAGCAGAGTGACTTTTTTTGAGGAAATCAATGAGAGAGTACAGCCAGTTTCAGAAGAGAAAATGGAGCTTACATGATTAAGAGCTACACTTCTCGATTTGTAATTTTTATTAACTAGTGCCGATTTTTCCATTGGAAAATGAATCAAAGACGATGATCTTTTCCAGGTCCATACTTCCGACTACTCTTATAACCCCTATAAGAGTGGAATTAGGGGTAGGGTTTTTTTTAGGGATGTCGAATGCGCTGGTCTTGGTCTTGTGTCGCTCGGGACGTCCGTTTACCCATTTCCCAATGTCCGAGCGACACGGGACCAAGACCAGCGCGTTCGGCATCCATGAAAACCCCCTAGTACCAACTTTCATCTTCCTAGCAGTGACCCTTCACCAAAACCCTAACCCTAATTCAGCTCTTATAACCCCTATAACTCTGGAATTAGGGTTAGGGTTAGGGTTAACCAAAACCCTAATTCCAGGCTTATAACCCCTATAACTGTGGAAGCTGGGTTAGGGTTTTAGTGAAGGGTCGCTGCTAAAAAGATGAAAGTTGGTACTGGGGGGTTTTCAGGGACCCCGAACGCACTGGTCATGGTCCCGTGTCGCTAGGACAACAGAAAGTGGGCGAAAGTGCGAGATTGGTTTGTGCGTATTGACCGTTTACCCATTTCCCAATGTCCGAGCGACACAGGACCAAGACCAGCGCGTTCGGCATCCATGAAAACCCCCTAGTACCAACTTTCATCTTCCTAGCAGCGACCCTTCACCAAAACCCTAACCCTAATTCAGGTCTTATAACCACTATAACTCTGGAATTAGGGTAAGGGTTAGGGTTACCCAAAACCCTAATTCCAGGCTTATAACCCCTATAACTGTGGAAGCTGGGTTAGGGTTTTAGGGAAGGGTCGCTGCTAAAAAGATGAAAGTTGGTACTGGGGGGGTTTTCAGGGACCCCGAACGCACTGGTCATGGTCCCGTGTCGCTCAGACTTCAGGAAGTGGGCGAAAGTGCGAGATCGATTTGTGCGTATTGACCGTTTACCCATTTCCCAATGTCCGAGCGACACGGGACCAAGACCAGCGCGTTTGGCATCCATGAAAACCCCCCAGTACCAACTTTCATCTTCCTATCAGCGACCTTTCACCAAAACCCTAACCCTAATTCAGCTCTTAGTACCCCTATAACTCTGGAATTAGGGTTAGGGTTAGGGTTAACCAAAACCCTAATTCCAGGCTTATAACCCCTATAACTGTGGAAGCTGGGTTAGGGTTTTAGTGAAGGCTCGCTGCTAAAAAGATGAAAGTTGGTAGTGGGGGGTTTTCAGGGACCCCGAACGCACTGGTCGTGGTCCCGTGTCGTTCTGACATCGGGAAGTGGGCGAACGTGGGAGATACTTTTGGGCTTTTTGAACTTTCACGTACTGGGTTTTCATCTCCATCGTCAGTCCACTTTCAAGCGTTAGAAAGGTCAAATTAGTGTTAGGGTTCTGACATGACATTACATCTAAGGCCAAGTGTGAGCATGATCATTAGTTAACTATATTAGTTTGTAGAAACCTTTATAAACAGCACATTCACAACTACCACATACACTGTTTAGTCTCGCCCACTGAGTGGAAGTTGGTCAAATGATTCCTGAATCAAATTCTAAATAAAATCCATTTGTAAAATGTTTCATCCTCTCAGGATCTTTACAGTTTTCTTCCTAGATAATTTTGAATGTTTTCCCAAAGTGCTGGTTTCAAAATGTGGAAATACAATTGTCCTCAGTTTTTTTTTATAGTCTTCCTTCTTCCTAGAATTGACAATCGGTGGCCTTGTGTCTGAGCGTTGCGGGGTATGATGTGGTGTCGTCTGAGGACAGACTGAGGAGGAGAAACAAACATAGGGATATTGTTCAAAATTAGCTGTTTTCCACCGGGGGACTGCAGCTCGCCGCCACCGAGGAGGGATAATGGGACATTTCATCCCACTTAATCTGACCAGTGCTGCAATCCTTTCACCAGCCCAGTCCAACGTGACCGGCCTGACATGGCGGCCTAGCGGAGGGTTAAAAGTTGCTTCTTCCTTCTCTGAGAAGAGTGGAAGCCCCAAGGCCTTGAAATTGTCACTGCTGCTGCTGCTGCTGCTGCTGCTGCTGCTGCTGCTGAACAACGTGAGGGGGGGGGAGAACTGTGCTCAAAGATTGTCGCACAGCCAGAGGCCAGAGGGAGATAGACGGCCTGAAGTCACCTTCTGAGAGCCAGCACTAAATGCACCGACATGTCGCACGAAGGATGCGGCCTCTGCTATGCATGGCGAGCCTCGGCTCTAACAAGCGGAGCGGAGGCACTGGCATTAATGAGCTGGACGGAGGCCAGCAGGCACGACACTCTCTCCATTAGAATCTCATCTTCTATCCAAAGCACAGGTTGGAAATGAGTAATGCCTGACCGATATATAAGTCAGACTGTTTTCATGGTATATTGGCAGATATTGGCATGTATATCGTTGTGTTTATGCGTTGCCAACTATGCATCAATGTGAAACCTTTTTACTTCTGCATTTTCTGCAAAAACACAAAACCACCTGGCAAAAAGATATAATCTACAGCTACTCAACAACACTATAAGGCCTAACAATATCTGTCCTCACAACCTAGTATCAGTCAGGCTCTATAAATTAGGATTTGAGCTACAGGAGGGGATTTGTGCGCTTGCACTCCATGTGAAAATGAAAACATTTTGGTGCGATATAAGCTCCCCATCGTCACTACAAAGCAGAAGCAAAAGGAGAAATGGTTTCTCCCCCTTGCTGAAGGTGGGTGGAAAATCGCCTCAGTCAAAATACCAACACAATAGCCGCTCAATTTCTGACAGCAACATAGAAGCCTCTTATTTTGCCCAAAGTAATATCCAACCACTTTAAATGGCATTACAAGGGGCGGAATAATTAAACAACAGAAAAACATAAATGACAGAATAGATGATCCATTTGTGTAATACTCTTTTCATTCTGATCTTGTTGCATTTTAGCTCTTCAGTAATTGCTCGAAAAACAATCTGTGATGTACGCATTGAAACGTCCTACAAAACAAAAGAGAGAGATTGTAGAGGAGAACATGGAGTGAATGGGATCATTGTGAGTTCTTTTCTGAGGCACATATGGTGGCAGGGGGTGGAGGTAGAGAAAGAGATGCGAAACATCTGCTGAGGCTGCGACAGGAAACAAAGCCGCACTCGGCCAACTTTCTGCAAAATATGCAAACTAGCGCATGCATCGACTGCGACTACTGGCAAGTCTAACAACAACAACAACAACTTAAATGCAAAAGAAAAAAAAGGAAATAAAAATCGGAGTGTGTTCATTCCAGCAGTTTTACAGCTGTGTGACGTGAACAAATGGATTTCCTTCAGCCACACTGTATGACTGGGCTCTCTGCTGGTAATAGGTACTTAACAAAGTGACCTGCTGGGGTATTGACCTGCTAATCGTGGAACTTCAGTAGTGAACAGGCAGCTTTTAGGCAACATCAAAAGAACAGCTGGAGGCTGTGTACCCACCCCCCCTTTTTAAATATGTGTGTGTGCGAGCGCAGGCCTTTCCTCGCACCCTGCAACGGTTCTGGGTTCAACTTTCCAGGTAAGGCAGTGGTTGGTTGAAGGCCTTCTAACATATTGATATGCACTGTCACTATTGCCATTTATGGCGGTTTTATAACTTAAATGTATATTCATCTCATTGGCAGTGTTCTTTCCTGTGGGCAGCAAAATGTGGAGACCTTTTCCCCCCAAAGCAGTACCCAAAGTTTTTTGTCGAGGCATCCCATTCCAGGATCAGATTGTTTCTATCAGTATTTTGAATGCAAAGGAAATTCCCACCTTTTACTCAAGCCAGTTGTATAGAATCTAAGCTAAAACAACAAAAATGAAACATGCTATTGATGCAAACATCATAAAGGAGATGTTCTGCAAAGAGCTAACACTGAGTTACGAGTTTACGGCTACACTTCCCTGACAATTTTCCATAAGGCAGAGACACGTTACGGGAAAATCAGCTCCTCGTCCTACACAACACTGACCTGTAAAATTGCCCGAAAAAAATCAACAAAATCTACACACAACATTTGATTAACAATGCACAAGGGCTGCTGAGAAACCGCAGCCTCCTTCATCCCAGTGCAGTTGAGGACCATCACGTCGTTAAGGAGGTCACAGGTTCATCCCGACTGCTGAGATGCACAGTCCTGAATTAGAGACTGAAGCCCCACATGCTTGTTTTATTGAAATCCACTCCGGAAAACATAGTGTGCTAAATGCCAAGAATGTAAATATCACAATTAGTATTCAGTATTCGCTCTGTTATCCAGAGACTCGTTTAAAAAAAATGCTTCATCAATTTAGAGGAAAAAGGGACTTTACCTTTACTTGAATTATGTACCAATTACATATTCAATAAAAAAAATGTTGGTCATAATAATTCTGTAAGACCCCTGAGGCCTTTACCTCTTTCTTCTTGGTTAGTGACCCAGAAATGTAGTCCTTCAAACCAGTCAGTCCGACCGGGTGAATGGAAGAGTTACTTTAATGTGTGTCTTTAATTAAAGGCCAACTACTTAACCCCTGTGAGCAATCACACTGTGATTTTGTGCCCGAAATCTGATGTCTTACAAGGCCTGGTCCCACTGAAGAGTCTGACTGACACAACACAGATAAGGTTGTCTGGTTGGTTAATGTGTGAGCCAGTCTCGCCATGACACACCCAACAACCCACACACACCCATCCACACACACACAAACACACACACACACACACACACCTCTGACTTATCTCATTTCCTGTGTGCCTTCCTTACCAGCAAGTGATAGTGGCACTCACTCAGTAATGTTTCCAACTCGAACACTTGCAATACATAGCCAAGAGACTGTAGATAACTTGAGCACAAGCTGGAGTTGTATTTAGAACCAATTCAAAACCTCAAATATTTGAGGAATATGATTGGTTAACAGTATCAGCCTGCTTCTAATCTACCAGAGACTCTGACCTATAAATAAGCGAAAAACTCTCTTCCTAAAAGAAGGACAGGAAAAAGCCAGAGTGTATTATCGGATAACATGTTAGGCTCTAAAAGGAGATCATTTAGTATTTGGGGCTTTATTCACAGCTGAGGGTAAGAAGGATGACATCGACGACGTGTTAGGGGCAGGGAGTGACACAACCTGCTTGGTATAATGAGCTGTGGTGCCAAACTGCAATATGAGCCACGAAGCAAGGCTTTGCCTTTAGAAGTCGACACTCACCTGTGGCGACTGGCTTGAAAAGAGAAATAAAGAAGCTAGATGCCTAAAACAGATTAGATAAACTGCAGGACACAGTGAGTCCTGGGCCTCGGCAACCAGCCTCTAAAAAGAGTTCCAGACGTAATCAACTGAAAGGACAACCTGAATTAGACTTGGGTCATTATGGAAACACTACAGGGGGCATGGCTCAGCAGAAAGCCCACCGTTCTGTGGGTTGACCGTTCCCAGCTCATCAAATCCAGCCACTGGGGATGCACAGGCCATTGATGGACGAGATAAATCAGGAGGTTTTAAAAAAACTCACATTATATATATATATATATATATATATATTACTACTTATTCTGGAAAACTAAAAGCTAGATGCCTAAAACAGATTAGATAAACTGCAGGACACAGTGAGTCCTGGGCCTCGGCAACCAGCCTCTAAAAAGAGTTCCAGACGTAATCAACTGAAAGGACAACCTGAATTAGACTTGGGTCATTATGGAAACACTACAGGGGGCATGGCTCAGCAGAAAGCCCACCGTTCTGTGGGTTGACCGGTCCCAGCTCATCAAATCCAGCCACTGGGGATGCACAGGCCATTGATGGACGAGATAAATCAGGAGGTTTAAAAAAAACTCACATAATATATATATATATATATATATATATATATATATATAATATATATTACTACTTATTCTGGAAAACTAAATCTCCCATCAGCCCAGTGAAACTTTAGGGATTTCCAACAACTAAGAAAAGAGGATACGCTCATTATGTTGCGATATCCCAAAGCCTAAGTAAATGGTTTCATCAAGGATGCATCAAAAATCAAACAACAGGGAAAAACACGGCTTTGAAAGAAATAATCAGCTTTTTGACCCTTAACTCATCGCTCACGATCAAATAGAGGCGTAGATATTTGGTCGGGGCTTGAGATATTCATCCACCACATCCACAACGTTTCTCTTGTTGCTCGGCTCCACGGGGAAATTAACTGCGTAAAATCCTCCTTTCTGCATAGTGATTTTTTTTTTTTTTTACTTCTTTGTCAAACATCCAATACCCCAGGAGACACTGGCGCTTCACAAAAGTAACTTTGAAGTAGGGATTCTTCTTTCTCACTCATGCGCACACATGCAAAGTGAATGAAGCCACCGCACTAAATATAATCGCAAACATTTCCAGTTGTCGCATCACTTGTTTTTGTCTCATGTTAGTCATTTGTTTGCAGATTATCTGGTTCTATTTTTAAAAAAAATCATCAGACCATCAAGTGGTTCGTATTTCGTTTAATTGAAACTAAACTACACTGTGGAGGACAGTGAGAAGAGCACAGACTGTTGGAAACGTTTGCCGGCAGGCCAACATTAGAGCTGGCAGATGTTTTGCATGCAGTCCGATACTGTCTGTCCCACAGTTGCTATTTAGACCCGTCCCTGGTTTGAAGTCCAGGAAGGTGGTATTTGGGAAATTACATCATGTCATCAAACAACGATTACAAACGTGTTTTGTCGTCCTGCCCACAATCTGCACCGCACCCACACAAACCTGAGGAGAGGTCTAACTGGGCAGACAGACAACATCAGTGTGGGTGGCGTTCAGAGAAAATTAAACTGAACAGCTTTCTGGTATGAACAGTGATACTTACATACAATGGAGCTTGCTGTGGATTGAGTTTCATGTCCCTGGACACTGCAAAGAGAAGGGCAAAGAAAAAGTTATGGTTAAGCAGCATGTCAGCATATTTTCATATGAAACATTGGCCACCAAAGCACTTGACACAGTATTTAAATATAGGCACGTTACAAAGCTGACACCTATTGAGCAGCAGACATGGCACAACACAGGCATTCATTTGAAACCCTGCCTCCTTTTTTTTGTTGCAATTTAAACAACTCCAGAAAAGGCAAATATATCTGTCCCTGTTGCTGCTGAATGCTTCATGTATGTTCACTGACTCATCGTTTTATGTGTGTGTGTGTGAGAGTTGTTTGGTGCTGGGAGGGAGTGGACAGTGGGATGGACGCACCAGAGGATAAACCTCTGTGGGTTCATCACTGCGTGCCACTCCTCTTTAACTGCACAGTTGATAAAGTCATAGCTCCAATGGATAATAACTAGGAGGAAGTAAAAGTTAGCTGGAAGGTCGTGAAAATAAAATCATTTATCTATTAAAAATGAGAGAGAATTGCATATTATCATACCATAATATTATTATCACCAACAGAGGATCCGATAAGCTGCTATGGGTGTGGAATGTCGGCACGGCAACAGCACAAAGTACAAAACACAGAGACTTCAAATGGTAAACTAAAGAGTCATTTGTGCTCATTAACGATAATCACGGTCGGCGTGTCTCCTCAATCTGCTGCAAATATGTAACACAATGCAAGAAGCCAAATGAAGCTGTTAATCTGGTGTGACTAACACTCGCGCCCCAGAATACTGTGTGAAGACCGAGCCAGGGCGTGTTATTCCTGTTCTTCTCAGTAAATGTGTCAACACAAGCAAGACCTGAGTCTTCCTTTGGTTAAACAGCTGCCCAGTGAGCTGAGTTTAAAGAGGAAATAACTACATCGTATCCAACTACAGTATATAAAACACTGTTTACCAATTCTCAGCAAAAGAAAAGAGGATCTGAAAAAATCCCCAAAAGGCTCAATGTCTCATTCAAAGCGTTATTTTGATAAACCTCGCCATAAAGTCACAGTTTTCATAACTAATGATCTATTCGGCCTTTGGGTATTTCCTGCCCTAGTCCTTATGATCAGGTGAAATCAAGTCAAATCTCTACAATGTCTCTGGTAAAAGTAAAAATACCTGGAATAAACCACTGCGAGCAAACAGCTCTTGATTACAGCAGGGAGCATTTTCGCATCAAAATGCATGTAGTCAGAACATTGTCGGTGGCAGCTAAGCTTGACCCTGGCAGCAGAACGTAGCACTGTGTGAATAGTGCATGAGTACCGAACAATGCACGCGTCCAACCGCACACGGTTACACACACTTTCATTATCCAACCTATACGCGCATGCTTCACACAAAGATGCTGCAGCAATTATGACAACTTTTTTTCCTGCAGATCGCAAACGAATTTTGCATCAATTAAGAAGAAAATAAGCCAAGTAGACAACAGGACTTTGCCTCTTCGATTTGGGTTTATTCCGGGCCGATCCGTTTGCAGGGATTTCCCAGGCTCATGTCCACGTTTGAGTCCCCACTCCCAGAGTGGAACGCGAGACCCAAAGCTGTTTTCTGGGCACAGGGATCAGATGCAGTGGGTGTGTAATTACATCCAAACAAACATATTACAGCTGTAGATCGGGGACAAATGGATGGCAAACCTTTTTTTATTGAACTTTTCCTGAAGACATATTGCGCGCATTCGTCTGCGAGGCGAGGGGCTTGGCTTCTGAGAGCGCTCCTTCTGGAGACAATTTTTTTCTTTTGTTTGCCGTTCCCTGGCACTGAAACAAGTCCTCGCCGCTGGCCTCGATGGTCAGCGGCGCATTAATCACACGCACCCTGCAGCGGAGGAGGAGGAGGAGGAGGAGGCAGCGACAAAAAGCCGGGACCTAATGAGCTCAGCAGAGTCAACCCTGGACTCAACAGAGTGCAGAAGCACGACGAAAAGCCAATTCCCATTATTATTCTGCCCAATCCAAATATTACTTCCCCCCCCCCCCACTTTTCTGCTAAATTAATGGGCTAGGGCTAAAATTAGGCGGATAAAGTGAGGGGATAATCAGTAGCTCTAATAATCCTTGGGAGTCTAATCCTATTGCCTTAAGTGCACTGGGCCAGAGAGCAGCTTCCTCACCACAGGCACGACTAATAAGACTCTCACATCATGTCCACAACACGCTCAACCATTCCTTTTTATTTTCACATGTGGGACAATAGTCATCTGCCGTTTTTTTTTAATTATCTCTATGACCAATCCACAGCATGTGACCATCCACGATGCTTCAAACAGAACAGATCGCATTTGACATTTCCCATGTGACGTCTTCAGGGCCGCGATGACCAAACAAAAATATTTAATGGCAAGTATGTTGTGGCGGTGCCAGTTTTGCCCATTGGGGACACAATTGATAAGATTTTCCTCATTCAGGGAAAGTTTGCAGAGCTCCGTGCCTTTTTTTTTTTTTAAGCTTCCTCCTGATTTACATTCCGTTCATATTCACATCTGGCAGCTGCACGCGAGAGCTCCGTCTGCAAATGTAATGGTCAATTCCTTAGCTCAAGGGCACCTCAACAGTTTTAACCCAAGGCACCAAATATATATATGTATATAAGAATATGAAATAATTAGCATCGATTCATCCCGTATCTGTTGCTAATGTGCGAAAGGATTTGAAAGAAAACGGGCCTCTGGACTCAGGACAAAATGTTCACGTTAACTTGCAACTACTTCACCTCGGTTCTTCTCTTCTGCTTCTCGACAGTAAATGTGGAACACTAATGTTAAGATATGGCATCTGCTAAAGGCAACCATTGGCCGGCTCCCAGCACAACGCAGACTCCGGCACCATCTCCATGTAAGTACAAAAATATCACCATCAACATCATGCCACAAGAATGGATTAGTCACCAGCCAAGACTGCGCTCGCTTTCCAGCTGATATCGATACGACACATTATAAATCCTATTTAATAATAAAAGCATGAGGCAAACTATAGTGTTGCATAGCCAAAGCAACCTCCATCTTCCATGGGTGCCCTTAACCACAAATGGGTTCCAATACAGTCCATCATTTCAAATACAGGTTAGGCTCAAAGATACCTCAGCTGTCAACATGATGCTCGTCAATCACATTCTGGTTTGCCATGTCACTGTCACTGGCTCGTGGTGCAATTAATACGGGTTATTTAAATATGAACTATAAAATCTTTAAGGGCACCATGATTTGCCTAACCTGTTGGCACATGTACCCAATATTTGGTTAAGATGTAAAACGTTCCTCTTTGTGGAAAAAAGCTTTTATTGATTTTTTAATGTTCTTTTTCAAAGATAAATAAACAGTTTATGATCTCCTTGGGTTAAAAAACTCCATTAGACCAGCAGCGCAGCAGATGTGATATTTTCTTAGGATTTGACAGTAAACATACTTCCGTTATTGAGGATTTACACATAAAGGAAGTTGACTCACCACACTGCATCATTACAAGGTGAAGAAATTTGGAGCAAACGTGTCGTCCCAAGAGGCAAACATATATCAACGCAGTCGGAATACGTTTTCAGACGATAAATCAACTTACTAGACAATAAAACAGGGGTCGCATCCACACTACTTTATTGCGTTTGTATAATACATTGTTCTGTAGTATTTTCCTGAGACTAAACAACGTGCTTCCTGTATACAAAGACAAAAAAAATGCTCGTCTGGATAGAAACGCCTACATTTTATTGTCTATGGTGCAATTCCAAATTTCGGCACGATCAATTGACGCATTGAGCTTGCACATATTTATATGACTACCACATTTGATGACAAGTGTTTCTTTCCAACTAACCCAGTATTTCTCCATGAATAGATCCAGGTCTTTTATTGGCAGCCAAAGTACATCCTCCGATCCAAAGCAGATTTTTTATTTTTTTATCTTTTCATTTTATATAGTAGGAGAGTTGAAGCAAATCAAACCAAGCTTTGATCGAAACAATATGGCTTAAGAAGCAACATATTAGGTGGACCCACAGAGTGTTTATTCGTTGGGCTTTCATGATCACAAGAGACTCTTTCACGAGAACATTCTTTCTGAACATCAAAAATTGCCATAAAACAGGTTTGACATCTATTCCCCAGATTATCTTCAGTCTATTTTCCTCTCTTAACCTTGTGACCCACCACAGTGCAATGGCTGAGGCAGTTCATCTGGTCATACGGCTCCTCCTGGACAGCAGCGATAATTCAGAAAGGACGCGGGGGAAATTCTAACGTGGCTAACTGCGGAGGACCGGACAGGGCAACAATTTCACCTGCATTTATGACCGAAATCTGATATGTTAAATGTGTTGACGATGGACTCAATGAGACAAAGGTTGATGCCACATCATCAGTCCAGTTAAATAAATCCCCGGTATTTCGAGAAACATATTAGTGTGGACGAGGCCTAACTGTCAGTTGTGTCACCACCACAATGTCACACCACTGTACAACCACAAGTGAACTTCCAACAAACCCAATAAGAGTGAGACAGCTTTTTCCAGTGGATCACGTCAGTCAGTGTCACTTGGGCATGTGGGTCTGGGGTTATTTCAGTGTGTCAGAAACACATGGGCACACTGGAACAGGGCCAAGAAAAAGTGATCGGGACACTACTAATAAATAAAGTTTGGAGCAGAAATTATAGAAGAAGAAAAAAACACTGATTCCTGCATCACAAAGACTGCGGTATTTCCAGAGGTAACCAAGTTCCAGGCAATTTACTGCAACAAGATATTTTAGTGTCGGGGGGGAAACCGCTTCTGCTCGTCTGTGTAGAAACCGAAAACGGTAGAAACTAAGGTTTATTTTTCAAGTGATTAAAAAAAAGAACACATAATCCTAAAATTATACGGCATAAAAGTTGAAGGCTGATTAAACTGAACAGATGTTCATACAACATCAGACTTTGGGGTTGCTGAGTAGCTCTTATTTATTCAGATGATCTAATCATCAGCAGGAAATAATTGACTGAAACTTAAGATTAACCCAGGCAATTAAAACACATACCCTTCTATTCTTCCAAAAAATATGGGTAAATAACAACCTGTGTTTGCGACATTTATAATACATCTAATGCAGAAAAAAGACCTTGAATCCAAACTAAATTCAGTTTCTTTCTGTGGTAACAGAAGAACCTTGAGAAATGACATTCTCTGAGCTCAACCTACGGCCACCCGACACCTGCTCACAGAGATTGCACAACCCATTAAGTCCATCTAAAACACTGGGTGCTGCCGGCCTTCAGCCAAGCTCCTCAGAGTCTTCATTAGAGCAGAAACTGCCTTTGAACTGACAAAAAAAATCTGAATTTTCTTACTCTGCTGCAGGAGGGGCCACAGAAGCCGGGGCATCGGCCACGTTCAAGTGCATAGCCGTCGCAAATGGACCAATAAATCAGGAGACAAAAGCCCCCTCAATGCCCCAATAGGAGCATTAATGTGGCGAGTCAGGGATGTGAATGAACTTGTTATGGTTTCCACGGTTCCCCTGGCTATCAAAGTAAGCCCTAGTGGCCATGTGACTGCAGCGTGAATGGGAGGATGAATAGGATTAGCTTCACAACTCATTAATCGGACCGTCTCCTACACCTTTCCCCATACTCAGCCGAGGCCGCGGATGCCCCGACACCAACCGCAGGCACAGGACAGGCTGTGAGAGTGAAACACCTTGCTGCGCATGTCTTTTCACCCAAGGTGAACGTCACAAACAGTAAACGCAGTTCTTGACGGACATGAGACAACTTCAGATGCCTGGTGGATTTTGACCCGGGCATGCCTGTAAGTTCCTCTCAATCAAGAGAGGATGATCAATTATAATGTAGAAGTAATGAACCTTGAAAAAAAGAAAAAGGGTTCATTTTAAAATTTAACTAACTTTAAAATGCTTCAGATGAAAAGACAGTCTTCTTTAGATCTGATCACCTTAAAACATGCAAATCGGGAGGAACAGGAGACGGTCAGTAGATCAGCATCAACACAATCTTTACTGTCATCACCACTCCTTGGGAGACTTCCTGTGGGAACACCTGTCTAAAGGCCGTAACCCTTTAAAACACAAAAACAAACGCACGTGTTAGGTGCGGGGTCAAGGTTCAAGCTGTCGCTCGGGGAGTGTTTAAAAAAAAAAGAAAAAAAAAAAAAAACACAATGGGCTCCCGGAAGAATGGAGTCAAAAGTTTCACGCATGATGGGAAACCTAAACTCCTCCCTACAACCATGATCTAAGTGCTCAATTCACATGAAGCATTGACCCATTTACAGGGTCATTATCGCACCTTGGTCAGCTGATCTGGTTGTCTGTCAACAATAATAATAATAATAACAAATGTCTCGTTATGTATTTACTGAACTTGAACTTCTTGTAAAAATTGTTGAAACTTTTTTTAAGACTTCTATGTTATGGAGCATGTCATTTTAAGTTCAAGTCCTTCATAACACAACATTTTTACCCAACAAAGGTGTGTAGCAGCATCCTTGAGCTTCGAGGAACCACACACCAGTGTGAAGAACAATATTGATGAAAAAAAATATTAAATAATGTTTTTTATCTCAACAACTGCCATTGAACTCTCTCTCTCTCTCTCTCTCACACTAATCTGTAAATCTTCTGCTGAAGAGAGAACACAGGATTCATCCAACACTTAAGGGTGGAATAATGAAAAAGACCAGAAGCTTGTAGCTGCACAAGTGTCCGGTGTGAAGATAATTGGGGAAGAAAAAAAATGGGCCACATTATGTGATCAGTGACTGGATCAGGAGATGCGCATCAGTCTCTTATCACCTCAAAGCTTTACACCGCAGTCTTTCTGGGTCAGCAACCTCCCGTTGGCAATTCATTAACTGGAAGAATGTCAAATGGAGATCTGTGTTAGGGGGGACAAAAGTTTCAAAGTGAAGCCTTTTTTGATTATTATTATTTGGCAGCGCATGGAGAGCTGCAGTCAAGGACACGGAGGTACCTGTAAACACAGACAGAAGCCCGATATAGACCTGAGGTGCCATCCAACACCAGAGCTCCATGGTAACAACAGAGACTTAAATCTCAGGGAGGAGCAGGGCTGAGCCCGTACCCCACCTACGGAAGCGCACTCCCTCTTACCTAAGCTGGAAAAGGACAACCTGGCCTGCGTTCCTTTTGTTTTGTTTTTTTGTTTTTTTTTTGGGTGGGGGGGGGTTGCCTGCATCGGCCTGTTTTGGTGCATTACCCTTGGATACATGCACATTTGACAGAGATAGAAAAATATGTATTTTCAGGACAAATGACCACGCTTTTTCTATCCAATTATAAGTTTCGTTCCAACATTTCATCCCTAAATCAAGACTTCTTAATTTCTCCATCATACCATTCGAACTGGAATTGAAAAAAAAAATGAATATTTATATATACTGAGTATACTGAAAAATGTAAGTCTTCCAAACTGGGCCACTGAGGGAGGAGTGTGGTTTGATATTTTACTCAGCCATGTGTTCAACCTCTTTTCTCTCCCCCCCCTTCCCGGCCAAGCAATGGTTACCGTCCTGCCACCACAGCATGACGCACACCGACTGCACTCAGCCACGGCACAAAGCTTCCGAGAGAGAGAGACCGAGTGTGCGTCTGCTTTGTGTTGAAGCCTCAGCTGATTCTTTTTACGGTTCACTATCAGCTCCGCTCTTCTGGGCCCACGGCTAAATTAGTCAGCGCCGCCTTGCATTCCTGACAATGTCACCACAGAAACTCGGACACACCGCGTTGACCGCCATTTAGATAGTCACGGCTGTTTGATTTAATCTAACCTAGCTATTGTCCTCCGCGGACAGATATGAGGCCTGCGTGGTGGCGAGAACGCACCCGGGCCACACAAAAGCGGCCTCTGTGCGGGGACTGCACACAAACGCTGGCCGACAACACAAGGCCCCGGGATGAAAGGTCTCCTCAGTGTTTGGTGACAGTTATTACCCTCTCCACTGAAACCAAATACCTGTGGGCCCAGATAGCATTATCTTATTGTGAGGCAAGCTGGGGGTCAGCCTGTAATCAGGGCCCAAGCCTTGATCAGCGCTCCTCCCCAGGTTTGATCCCACCTCCTCCCCTTAGATTTCCACCGCCATGAGGCCACGAGGTGCCCTGTCCACATATTAAAAGGACGGTTGGGTTCTTCTGTGTCACGACAAAATACGAAGCAACCACCAGGAGAAATTCAACAGAGCTTTTTTTTTAAGCCAAAATATGAAACTAATGTTTCGTCACATATGATGGATTTTTTTTTCTATTGTCATTTAATTTGACATAGTGGATGATCAAGAATGACAGCATTTCGCTTTCCACTTAGTGATCTGAGCAGCGTGCTGTGGAATAACGCACTGACATTGACTAGAAAATACAAAGCAGGTGCTGGCAGGGAGGCAGCAGGCTTTCAGAAAAGGAAAAGTGGTGGTTAGTCTCATCTGGGAGGTAAGAGGTTTAGCTCGGAGAACCCTGAGCAACCTCAACCCAGGTCCAATAGCGGGCCTGATCAGCTTAATATCAAACCCCCACTTCAGTCAGAGCTGATGTGTATTGTTTGATTAAATCATTCCAATTAACAGAGCAACTTAAATTTCTACCCCTCCAGGGGTAGTAGCAATAAAGATAACGTGTCCAAAGCTTACTAGTTGCATAACATGGCGAGGAGATCCAGAGTGGAGTCACAGCTCTGGTTGCTTCTGTGTAAGGCTGAACTATGCAAGTTTAGTCAATCAGAAACTCCAAATTGCCCACAAATATGCACATGTTTGTGTGTGTTTACCCTGCGATACAATGGTGACTCCTCCGAGGACTCAACAATGAGTTACACTTCAACCGGTTGACACATAACAGTTATTCCACTCAGTTTCTTCAGACAAGCTAAAAAAAAAACATGACTAGGAGATGTGTGGAAGTAAAAGCACTGCTGCGGTTTTGGGAAGTGCGGTGGTTTTGCAATTGATGTGCATAAACAGCTCACTTCCCCCCACTTCTTCTTCCCCCATCTATGTAACAGACAACTCAGCCCACAAGAACAGTTTATGTCCCTAAGAGGACATACTTGTGATCTAAATGTGATCTGAAAAAATGTTGGAACAACAGTAAGTTGCCCAAGTCTGTAGTACACACAGATATATTATATATCATGTCCAACCTCTTTGGTCATGTGTTGTTGTTATTATGAGCATTGACCATTATCGCTGAGGCTCCTGTTGCTACACACCGTAGGTGCATCAAAAGTTAAACTGTGTCCTGAGCGACTATAATCCAATCAAAAACAGAATGAGAAAACCCTCAAATTCAACGTGCATACGTATTCAATCAATGAGAATTCTGTTAAGCAGACGTCAACACAACTTAAAAGCGATGATTCAACTTAAGAAAGAATTTATCTTCACTGTAAAAAAAACAAAAAAAACACACAAAGGCATAATTGAAACCTTACCCACCCACTGTCTGATGAACACGGCTACGATCAGTCTCCTTCAGGTGCCCATTGCCTTCATGTTAAGCCCATCAGAGAGAGCAGGTGTGTTTATACTAGGCAGGTATTGTGAGCAGCGGGCGTGCAAGCTCTCACCACGCTGATTACTCTGAGCTAAATATGGCTTTGTGCTTACACAGACAGTAGGCAGATCAAAGTGTGATGTCAGAGGGGAGGGGCGGAGCCTGCCGGCCACATGTCAGGTGTCAAGACGCTGCACGACTGCAACCCATCCTGTGCTTTGATTACGCTCTTCCAAAAAACGATCACACCACCGCTGTCCAATTCGGTCGGTAACAAGGTTTTAGTGAGAATGGGCTATGATTTGAAATGGTCACCCTCAACCAGTGAATTACAGGCAGTAATGACTGTCCTATTTGACAAGAAATATAATAATAAAGTATCACACATGCAGAAAATACACAGGTATGTGAGGATTGACCCATATACGAAAGCACTCAAATAAAATACATTGTTTTTTTATTGAAACTACTAGACTGAGCGTATTTTAGTGTTTCTGCAAAAAGTTTCGACTTTTTGTACCAAAACTAAGGTATCTTGTTACTCACTAATACTATCGTTTAGATAATGGCCTTTATAATCATGCCATCAAGATATAGCCATGCTGCACATATTCACACCAAAGATACAAAGACTGGAAGCAATTTCTGCACTTCTACTCAAGCCAAACCAGCCAAACAGGGTGGTTAAGCTAGGACACTTTTTTTGTTTTTGTAGAAAGCCCATACAAGAACATAATGGCAAATGTTTGCATCACCTCAGGCACAATTAAGCGACAAAGTCAGTTTGATCATTTCCAAGAGAAAACCAACACGACTCCATTGCACAGAGATTGGAAATGCAGTGGAGAGGGCCGCTGTTTTGGAACGGGGAGTGTGGCTGCTGTTTGGCATGCTGAGAGGATTCCAGCAATTCCAGTCTTAACACAAACTAAGTCAAGGCTTCATGTGAATATCAGGAGGGAATTCAACATTTGCCTTCCCAGGCATAAAAAGAAAAAAAAAAAAAAAACATCCCTCAGATAGCGCTACAACACAAACCAGTACCTGCAAGACCTCCTCTAATGCCTCCATTCAGGAGTAAATACAGTGTAATTACAAGGCTGACACTGTGCATATCCACCATCACCATTAAATTAGGGGGTTTGTGAAGATGAGAAATTTGGATGGGTTCAGCTTGGAGCCAGAAGAATCCTCATGGTAATTTACAGTACTCTAAATGGGAAGCCAACTCCTCATTCATTTGTTTCTTGTACTGGAGCTAAATACATATTTTAGACTGGAACAGCCTTCACATGCGAGACTAACGTTTGCTGGGAGACACAGAGAGCAGACTAATAAGCTTTTTTTTCTTTTTGAGTGGAGGAATAGTTTAGACGTTCTCTGCTGATAGTTTCCTTCTTATGAACAAAAATGGAAACTTGGGTGGATGTCACTGTGGAGTGTTTGCAATCTGCGTCTGCAGCTTCGTCTACTGTTGCACTCAAAAGGACCAACGTTTGATAAATAAGCTTACAGTATTTCTGGCAGAGCATCTGTCGATTCAATTTCAGGCTACAAATAGCAGTGGGTTAGCTCAGTGTAATGACTGGAACCGGGGAAATGCCATTGTCCCGGGGGCTGTGAGCAGTAACTAACCAGAGATGCCACTGGTTGCCTGGAAATGGCTCGCTGCCATGAAAATGGCTGGTAAAAATCTCCTGCAAATTTGCAAACAACTATCTTTAAACTGCATTTTTTTTTATATAAATATTAGGCAAACACACACACACATACATATATATATATATATATAATAGATTCTGTTAAGCTAACCAACTTTCAGCTGTAGTCTCACTGAACAAACTTGAGTTGTTTATGGATCTTCTCAGCCAGAAAGTCAATATGAGCATTTCTCAAAATGTTGAACTATGGGGTTAGCAGCATGTAAAAATAAACATGTGCATTTAGATTACTGGGCTTCATTTATCTGAGTTCTATGCAAGTTATGAATCTTGCATTAAAAAAAACACAAGTAATGTCATCAAGACCCTTACATGATTGACAATATGAGGCTTAACAATGTTGAATTAAAGTACAAAGTAAGTACAAAGTAAATGATCTGGATGGAGTGAGTTTCCAATACAAGGACTAGCTGTGCACCAAAATGCAAAAAAGCTCAGAGCCACGTGCATGCATGCACATGCAAAAACATCTGCAATACTATGGAGCCTTGGTGTGAACGTCTAAAGTGAAATATTACGAAGAACAAATTACATTGGCGGTGGGGTGTCAGGTGCAGGTTTGCATACGTACCAGTTAATAGAAACAATGAAACAGCTTGGAGCATTTCCAACGTTGACCAAAGTTTTACGTGCTGCACTAATCTACGGTGGCGTGGACGGCAGCTGACATGTCAGCTGACCGGAGGACCGAGAAAACGCGCCCGTTGTCAGTTTGTATGTTCTATGCACGCCACTGTCATCGTCCGTCAATAATGATGACATCATCCGCGGGCTGTCCACCATCGGTGAATGCATACATTGAAAAGCAGGGACTCTGATTTAAAGGCCAATCCCACTGGGGTGGATGACTGAGTCTCCAAAACAGAGGAGAGTCTTTTTCCACCGAGCTAATAGTGACTGCAGCGACAGGGAAACAAACAGCTGCTGGTCACAAACTGTCTGAGGAGTCAAATCCAGGTTTTGTGAGGCTGTAAGCGCTATGTCAAGAGGAGCAATAACACACACACGCACGTATCCGGTCTGTGACAACCGTCCTGCACAAAGACAAAGCCAGAAACGTTTCAGTGCAGTAGGAGGTATTAAAACAAAATTATGTGAAACCTGTCTTTCCAGCTGCTCCTCCATATGATGCTCATTTTTCGTGCGTAATGTGAAACATCGGTGAACAGAGAGAGAGAGAGAGAGAGAGAGAGAGAGAGAGAGAGACAGAAGATGTAGGATTATTAATCAAACTGATGGGAGTATGAAGGGTTAGAGTGCACGAGGCGTGCATAGACGAGGTCCATCATGTGACTCCTGAACAAACTTCAGAGAGTGTGACAGCATGGGAAAGCAGAGGGCAGCCATCTTTACACGCCTGCTCCTCACAACATGTTCAAGTGGGTGAGGTCAAGCGAGTACAGATGAATCAAGGCGGCTTCTCTTTTTCTTTTCTTCTTTTCTTTTTTTTTTTAAATGTGTCGAAAAATAAAGCATGAAGTGAAAACAGCTTGTGTCACTGCACTTCCTAGATTCAAAAAATAAATAAATAAATCCCCTCATGTGTTTTTCAACAGTGGCGTGATAACGCTCTAGTGCTGTTTGGGCAATTCTGAGTTTAATTTTTCACATTTGACAGTTAAAAGTTTAATCATTTTATTATTATTTTAGTTGTAAAAAAAAGAAAAAAGAAACACGTTTAAAGCACATAGGGTGTTTTCTTCTTAATTTTTTAATTCAGCATTTCACATAATCCATTTTTCACAGAATTATTCATGAAATCTGGATAAACTTCAACAAAAACTATTCAAGATCGTCTTTTAAATGACATAAACACCACATCAAAATATACTTTCATGTACGCATAATTACCAAATGGCCTTAATCTTTTCCTTCCTTCGTCGTCATTTTTATTTACCTATTCCCTTTTCCCATGTCTCATTTAATCATGCGCCTCTAACGAAAAAAAAGATCAAAGAATAAACCCCTCATGGATTCAGAGCCTGTTCTGGGATGTTAGCGTACACGTTTTTTTAACCACCTAAACTTAGAACGCACAGTTAACGCGTTGCTAGCTTTTGTGTGGTATTGTGTTACGTTTCCACATGACGAGGCTCGGTTTGAGTTCACAGAAACGTGAGAAGGCTGCAGGCTGGCCACCGAGCAACAAGTTAAAGCCTCACACGGCACAGACCCACAAAGTAACACCGAGATTGTGTGTGTCAGCGTGCAGCTGTGGTCGCAGAACAACAACTGAACAACAACACAAACACAAAAATTTATCTTCTTACCTCAAACACAGGACGCAGCGGCTGTCCGACGCATAATAATCCTCCTGAAGGCTAAAGTGTGAGCGAGTGGAGCCCAGGTGTCTTTATGGGAGAAATAAAAAAAAAGTGTACGTGTAGTGAAGTGTGTTTTCCTCCGTGTGTGCGTGTGTGTGCGTCCGTGGAGAAACATGAGCAGTGAGTTCACTTTTGTTACAGTTGTTACTGTTTCCCAGGACAACTCGGTGGGAGGAGTTAGCGGCGGATCTATTCTCAGCTCTGCGGGAGTTTATCACGCCACGGGAAAAAATATAATTAAACTTAAAAAAAATAAAAAAAACTCTTGTTCACTTATTAAATTAATGGTTTATTTAACTTATAATGTTGAGTCTTTTGTAAAAGTTACTTGTTTTAAGTTTAGGGAAATTGTGTCGTGGTAACGTCTACAGCAGGATGAAGTTGGAGAATTGACTACAACTTCCTGTTTCTGTTTTTCATAAGAAAATAAATGAACGCGAGAGGATTTTTTTTCTGGATTATTGGAAAACAAGGGCAATTCAAAATATTTTCAATTTGAGCAACAAAAGTTTAAAAAAAATCTTACTTCTTAATTTTTGGAGGTTGTAATGTTTTCTGTCTTTGTTCGACTCATTTGCTTTTTTTGTGCAGAAAAGGGCATCATCAACCGGTGTTTTGTTGAAGTCTGTTCATATATGTTTATGATAGTATGAAATCACCACTAAGCAGCCATAACCAGCAAAACTATGGTCATGTTTCAACACTCATATTCTTTTACTTTGAAGGCAAAGCTGTGACCATCAGACCACCACCTGCCACTGATCCAAACGTGTTGCCTTGTTTCCAGTGGTGATAAAGGAAGACAGATGTGAAAATGGAGTTATTGCGCAATTTGTTCAGTTTTAATTTGTTGCCCAACTAACCATAAAAACTAAACAGTTCTCACATTGATGATTGTTCTCACATCCTCCAGCTCTGCACATTTCCCCCAGCTCTGGAAAATGAAAACTGCTGTAAAAGAGCAACTATAAATCACAGCTCGTAGAAGAGGCCTTATTATTAACACGCAATGATTAGAATGAAATGCTCAAAATTCCCTTTTCATTAAACTGTGCCTGCAGTAATAAAGGTATAATTGCCATATTGATGCTACCGAGCGTGCTAAAGGTCACTGATAACCCCAAATACATGTAGGCGACGGGCCGGAACGCTTTATTGAAAGGATAGAACTGTATTGTGCTGCTGTTGGTGTTATGGGCCAATTAGTCAAAGAAGGAACCTTGACCCCACTTTCATTTAAGTCTGAATCACGTAATGTCAAGTGGTGCAAACATTAGTTAGGTGTTATGTAAAGTTCTTTGCCGTATCAACATGACTGCAGTGTATCTACCCCCTTAAGACACAACCGACTCCAAACTCTTGTGGTTTGAGCTGCCCTCTGCTGGTTCACAAGCAAAGATCACCTTCGAGCAGGAATTTCATGCGCAAAAGGACCAGCAGCCATGTGCGTTAAAGAGCCATAAAGTACTCCTGGAAACTAGCAGATCCAAGCACAGTAGTGATTGGTTTTACATCCCGTCAAAGCAACTCATAGAGTGTCTGTACTAGAGTGAAATGGTTTCCTTATATTCAGGAATGATGGCACTGTTTAGCATTCAAATGCCTCTATTCCTCAGGAGCCCGGTGATGTGAAATGTTCTCTCCGTGAGACGCTGTGTGTGTGTGTGTTTGTGCACACTAAAAAGATTCACTGTTAGAATAACTTAACTTTTCATCAGGTTACAATGCCGAAGGATGCCTATGAAAATAGGAATTCATTCCCATCCTTTATCAATCAAAGTAAGTGTTATACTTTTCATTATTTTTCTCCAAAAATCTATTCAATTCATTAGTGAAACTAATAGTAAAAATACAATAAAAAAAAACACCCATATTGAAACAGGATAAGAAAGAGTTCAAAGTCACACCTCTCCAAACTCCGGTTGTTCTGTATTTCATTTTTTTTGAGTGACATGAATTGAACCTAGCTTTTATTATGTGGTAATGAAAAGGAACATTCGGTGGCTTTCAGTCAAGGCTCGCTGGCGTGTGAGCCCACACTTCTGGATGAAATCACCGTTAATAATTTAAAAGTGGTCCCTTGGGGGGTGAAAGTGTTGCGTGAAGTCCGAGCGGCGCTCACACTAAAAGATGATAAGTGCCGTGCTCCGATGATTTCATGAGCCAGATTGACGGCTTGACACCGCAGCAGGAACACTGACCTATCAGGTTCCATTCAGAGTCTGAAAGATCTTTCTTTCTTTTTTTTCGTCTGACGACAGATCCTCTCTCAGCACAGCCTCTCTGTTGTTGGAGAACAACTGTGACAAAAGCATGACTGATGAATCACACTACTGTCTGCCGGCTTTTCCAAAGAAATGCCTGTTGCCAAAAAAGAGAATAAACACAATAAATACTCTGTATGCTGCCATGGAGCGTCTTCGGCTGCAGCAGGCGGAACGTAGAGGCTCATGGAAACGAGGGCATAAAAATACACCTTTTGACTAAAATTACATGTGTGGAAAAAGTAGTCGTTACTCCATTTATGTTTTTGTACGTAATGTCATCAGTCGTCTAAATTACTCTTATGCCTATTGGAACAGCAGTTAAATCAGCAAAGGTACACTATTCCTCCAACCATTATGCTTTTTAAAGCTTAACCTTCTGCCTCACAACTTGATCTTCACACTAACCCAACCACAGGAAGTTTGGCACAGTGGCCAGAGACCTTCATCCCACCGCAAGCATCAAAGCTCAGACCGGCTCTCCACCTGTAACCTGCCCTGTGCGCAGATAAATTGCAGGTGGTATTGAAAAAGACTCCCCATCCAGCACCACGCTGTGCTGCCCTCAGACACATTATTGCAGTTGGGAGCCGGAGCGGTGGGACGTGGGGGGAATGTTGAAACGGGGCAGTGTGCCGGCTGCCAGGCCGTGAGCGAGACAGGGGGGAACAAGCGGGACACAAAGAAGTACATAGCTGCCTTTGTGCGGTGACAAAAGGAGGTTTTGTAAGTTGGAGCACTTGGATGGAAGCGATAGTCCTGAAAAGCCCCGGCCAGAGCAAACACTTGGATGGAGACAAAAAACAAACTGGGGTTGGGACAGAAAGAGAGAGAGACAGAGAGAGACAGAGAGAGAGAGAGAGAGCCATATCATTTGGCTGAAGGGCCTTCAGAGTGCTTCACTGTCTCACTATTCAGTGGAAAGCTTCTTCCACTCAGCAGCCATGCCAACATTTCTCCTCACTGCGTCTGGGCCACAAGGATTTTGTTGACTTTGCTCCGTTGTAGCTGAACTGAGAACTGTCTGCTGTCCAAAAGAGGGGAAGACACGCGGAACTGTCTGGCTTCAGCTGAGCTCACTATATAAGGGCTTAAAAAAAAAAGAATATACTTCCTGGTCCATTTTTGTTTCTGCTCTGGTGCTTTTGATCGTGGCACCCGGGCTGCTTTAAATTTTTAGATGAAAAGATTAAAAGTTGGCATTTAATATTTTATATTAACTCGGTTGACAAAAATCTTGCCTCAAGGTCACTTTAATGAGTGTTCTGGAGCTTTTCGTCATATTACGGGACTTTCAATAGAGATTCATATTTTCACTCCTCACCTGCTGCTGAGGAAAATATCTGTCCTTTTACACATCGTCTCAATGTACAACTGTGTTGACCAGCCAGTTGCAATGGCTGACATCCTGCTTTAATGCTTGGCAGAATAAGAAGCAATTTTCTTTTGTATTATTATTGCGGAAATCATTTGCCTGAAGCAAATGGAAACGTTGTCGAGGAGAGCAGAGCCAAAACAGTGAAGTGGTGCATCCATCGAGAACTGCCTGAAGAAGAAAGCTATATATATAAAAATAGAAACTATTTGAAACGTTCTCATCCCCGCACAAGATGCACCGGCTGTTGTGCTTTAAAATTTCAGTATAGAAAGTTCTGAAACCATAAAGATGAGGAGAAACTCTTGAGCACATGCTTTTTGCAGAGATTACAGGTGCAGACATTCTCAGGATATTTCACATCAGCTCTCTGTCAACTGTTAATTGTCCCCGGGTGCTTTGAGTTTTCCATCTGTTCATCTTTTTTTTCTTCTTAGCTTGTCAAAATAATAAAAAAAAATATATATATAAAATCGCAATCTAATTCAGAACTATCTGGATACCATGCGGTGTAATTGCACAAATATCACTATAATAGTCTTGCTGTTGTCATTCAACCGGTTGATTGAGTAGAATCCAATTTTCAATTGTATCTTTAAAGGATAAATCTGGGCTTGTCTTTCTTTTTAATTGCCATCGAAGTCAATGAAAAAAACAAACAAACAAAAAAGCAATAAAAAAAATGATCCTCCTACGAAATACAACTGCTGCAGATTTCCATTGTTGTTAAAAACACATCAGTGCGCCGCACTGTTGCACTGGATGAATTCATTAAAAAGCAGAACATGGACAACGAATGAACCACTTGCACAGCAATCATTGGTAAGTGGTTACCAGCTGTTTTTGAAAATGACTGCAAAAGAAATAAGAGAAACTTGCACTTAACATCCTCCATATGAACCAATGGGCTTGTGGGCCGGGGCCGCGAAGCCTCGATCATTTCATTGGATCAATGACAATAAATAGAGAAAACATGTTAATCGCTGTACACAATGGTCACGGGCCTATGGTCACCTCCTCTTATTCAATTCATGCAGTGAGGTTTTTAAAGGTTTTTAGGAAGCCCTTTCACTCTTCCCAACATTTTCTTTGAAATAAATCAATCGCCTCTTAACTCATAACTAACAATTATGTAATTAGAGGCATAATGAATCATTTCAGTCCCTGTCATGTCCACAAGATGTCAGCATCTGTGGTGCCACAGGCCAGTAAGTCCAGTTGATCCCATCAGCTGGGATTTGGTCTGAACGCACCACTGTCACACAAACTCTCTCTGCATGTGTGTGCATGTGTGTTCTTGTAATCTTTCTGAATGGTGCGGTAGCATTTTTAAGGCCTAAAATATACACCTACCATTGACATTCAATGAAATAAAGCTATGATTGAAGCTGGCCTCGTAATGCCTAACTGCAGGTCAAAGTTCACCCACCAGTGCATCTTTGCCTAAGTCGGCGCGTAGCCATGCACGTACCCTGTACGTGTCCGTGTGTTCAATCCTGCATGCACGCCAGAGAGGAGGTCAGGTGACTTAAGACAAACTGGCGTGTCGCACCCACCGCCACATCCCACCTCCATTCACTAAAGCCCAGCAGATTACCTTCGACAGATCTCTGCTCTTTAATTAGGAGCAAACAGGAGTGAGGGCACACTGACTCTTTACACTTAATTCAAAGTATAGCAGGGTTTGGGAAACAAACAGGGAGGGTGTGATTTATTGTTGCTGAAACGTAATCTCACATTTCATCTCTCAGAATATGTCTGTGCATGCGAAAGAAGAATTCATCTCTCATATCTTTCATTAATGTGGGCGCAGTCAGAAAATGACTTTATTTGAACGTTTTCACCCTCTTCGCTTAATGTTTTGACCCGTGTTCACTGAACAATGCATTGACCAAAAGAAGAGGGAAAATATGCCACTGCATAACTTTAAGGGCGGTGCCAGGAGAAAAAAATCCTCCCAAAAAACGCCAGAAAAAAAAAACTCCATTAAGGCCCAGTTCGAGGAGAAATGGCACGAAACTATGCAGCAGTAATTGTAGCAGCAGGGTTTTGTTTACAGTCCCTCTCCTCTGCCTTGTTATCTTAAAGTTATTTTCCAGCCACATACAAAAGGACGAGGCACAAAAAAAAAAAGGGAGCGAGAACTGAAAGCTGAGTTCGCGATGCGAAAAAAAACCCTCAAGGGGCTTATAAATAATATTTCTGAAAAATTGAACTGAAAGTAAACAACATGGCCATTTATCAAGTGTTCTCGTTAAACAGGAAAAGAGACAAACAATAAATCACATCCTTTACCCGAGTCAACGCCAAATATATTCAAAATAATGTAGATCCACGATCAACGGAAAGCGACTAAGGGGGATGTAAAGTGTCAAACATAAGCAGACACTCCACATTCATATGGGCCCGAAGCCACTGGAGGGAAATATAATATTGAAGCTAAGTAGCAGACAGTGGTTAAACCGTTAAACGTTAACCGATGACAGAGGAGGGGACGCAGGGAGTGGGTTTCCCAGAATCCTCCCCATGGAAGCTATTCATTTCCTGGATGCGTGCATGAGACGTTTTGCAGGCCATCGCAGGGATTGCGCGAGCCTGTAATCCCGACGTGTTGGCCAAAGGACGAGGCCCCTGCACATGAAGGGCAGAGACATTTCTGTCGTCGGCAACCACAGCTCCGACATTCCCTCACAGGATAACCACACAATTGCACAAAGAGGAGTTTTGCGTTCATGTGGTTTCACTCTGGATCATTAATATTGACAGGACGCAGCAGGGTCTCACCGTTTGGATTTTTTGGCTGCAGAAGCCCTAAAATGTCCTGATGGCGTAACGGTGGAGCGCAGCTTGTGATTGGTGGAGAGTGCGCCGGGACGGAGGGAGCCCTGGGCGGGGCTTGGAGGAGTGGGTTAAATGGAGACTGGTCAAGACAGAGAGTATGGGGGCTAAATTTAGCCAATGGCTCTGCTGGGGTGGAGCTAATCCTCTTTACACTCGAATTATCCGGCCTTCGGATTAGAGGGCTTTGCCTCTATGCAAGACATCTACTCTCTATAATGATGTCCCATAGCAGGACGTACCATGTCTCCAGGTGGCGAGAGAGAGGGGGTGGGCGATATCCATGACTTAAATATATATATGAGTCATATTCATGATATGTGTAATTAATGAATCAAATCAAAACCCTGACGTAAGATTTATACTGCGCATTTTAATTTGTATTATAGTTTGGGAAAACGCATTGGCATCAATCCACCATATCATGCAGCTGTTTTCCTCCATATTTTTTGCATGTAAACCACAGGAATGGTATGCGGTGCGTTATTATTATCCATCTGCAGCAGGTGCCACTTAGACACATCCATAATCGACTCTGCACTCATCCACACCCAAATAAAGAGGCTCAGAAAACTATTATCCAAATATGCACACTCTTGGAAGTTGTCTCTTTGCAGTGTTTGCAAACTGACACTGACCTCTGACCTCTTCGTGAGGGACCCCCTTTTCTTTTTTTTATCTAAAGTATCACATAAAAAATTATTCTGCAAAGCTTCCACTCAGTGGAGCCTGTTGCTATTCACACCCCCTAGGACTGTACCATTGTGTCCCAGATGTGGGTGGTTTAGTTCCGGGGAGTTTCCTGTGGGGATGAGCCCTGGTAAGGGAGGTGGGTTGTGGGTTGGACAGAGAGGGGGGGGGGGGGCGGCCGGTTTGTGAAGTTGGATCCTAATCCCTAAGGCTGGCTAGGCTGCACAGCACGGCCTCAGGATAAACTGACATGTAGGCTTTGGACATGTGAAAATGCTATTTGGACTTTAATATTACGCTCAATTGTTGTTGTCTTTTCAACAGATATTTTTAAAATAGGGGAATGCCAACTCCGGTAAGACAGTTTTTGTTTTTAATGTTTGATATATTGTGCTGTTTTGGTTGCTGATTGTCATTCAAATGTGTGAGGGAGTGAGACCATAATTTAGACTGACGAAAACATGCCATGCTATAATTTAGGTTGGCAAAGATTTACTTGTTGAAACAAATTCAACACTTAGCAACAGTTCCTTTTCAACCATCAGCATTAACCTCAACGGAGGAAGAAATACATAAATCTAAACAGAGAAGTTTCACTCCATAAATAAAAATGACTGATAAGTTCAACGTCAAGTAACCCTACTATTGTTATGCTGAAATATATTTTTAAAAAGAGAAACCAGATGTAGTGTTCTGCATCGCCGAAGGAGGAATCCGTACTGTCTGTCTAATCAGGAGCTATTTCATGTATCATACATACTGCCATGAGAATATCATGTGACATATCTGCTAAAGGCCCAAGTCTTCTCCAGAAATAACAATGTGTAGTTAGTTGACCTCTTGAGGTCACAGAGGAGCGGAGATTAAACTCAACTCACCGTTATGACGGTCGGGTTATGGTCATCTGATCCATAACATGAGAAATGAATCAATTCAAAAACATAAATGCATGCCTCACAAAAGAAAAGAGATAACTATTCTTCTCAAATGTAATGTCCACCTTTTCACAAAAGAAGGGTGTTGGGGGGCTGGATGTGAATCTATACACGAGGAGCGTTTTTCGAATCTCACACACTAATAACCACAGATGCCGTGTCACTGAGGACGGCACGCACAGCCAAGCAGGGGGACGTTGGACAAGGCCTCTGGAGCCACCAGCAGATGGACACTGTGGATCTGCTTGGTAGCCTGAGTTAGATGCGAGAAGTGTGGCTGGAGGAAGTCTTACACGGCTGACCGCACAGAAGCTTCACTGCTGTGTCTACTACATCTGTGTGTGTGGGTATTAGTCAAGTTTTGAGAACCAAAGGGGACTTGTCTTTGTCATGGGGACAAAAAGCAAAGACCCGGTAGCTTAATGTCTTAAAATGATCAAGTAGAGACATGGTTTGAGGTCATGGTGAGGGGGTCAGAGTTGGTAGTCGTGGTTAGGTCTCAGTTAGAGTGAGTCTCCAGAACTTAACACAGTCTCCAGACTCCTCCAGACTCTGTGTGTGTGTGTGTGCGCGCGCGCGTGTGTTCCTCCAAAGTCCATTATGGCAGCATTAATAAGTAACTCCGCAGTGCATCGTTTGGTGGCTCGCCACAGAAACCGATGGAGCGGAGACGACAGAGTCGGGCCCAGTTGAACTAATAAATGATGTGCACGGTAAAAGGTCACCTGCGAGATGGAAACAGCTTTCTGTAAATTACACGGCGACCTCCCGGGCTTCCTGTTCAATCGCAGGCATACATTGATTTTTCCTGATTCAAAGGGGGCTCTTTGACTTTTCAACACTGGGACACTCTCAGAGGAAGGCAGAACTTGACCTATTCAAACCCGGCACGGTCATAAATGCGGATTTGACGTCCGAGCTGGTGTGCGTGTGTTTTGGGTGTAGGGGGAGATCACGTTGATAGGTTCATAAATACTTACGCGGATCAATACGTTAGAGGGGAGGGGAGAGAGGGAGCGAGGACAAGCCGCCTGTTATAATAAGTGGCGGCTGCGTGAGTACAGGAGCAGCAGCAGGAGGATGATGAAAGCAACAGCACCTCCCTCAACCAGACAGGGCATCCATCCTCTCACTTTCTTCCCCCCGAATCGTTCATGTATTATTCAAGTTACAGACGGAAACAACAAATGGGGGGGGGGGAATAAAAAAAAATCCCATCACATCATGGCAGTGCAATCCCTCCCATTACCCCTGGCGACAAAGCTGATTCATGCATATATTTTCACAGCGGTGATGGGACTTCAAACATATCCGAGAGCAGCGGGCACATTTGACTGCTTCAATCCAGCCTCAATAATCCACCGCTGCCATCAGCCGCCGCTGCCAGTTCCGTGACGAAACAACAATGTGAGGCAACAAGGGCAAAATGAAAAAAAAAAAAAAACAGGAAATCTGCAGTCTTAATCTGGATTAAATTACAATGTTCGTCATCCCCGCTCCAAACCAGAGCAGACCAGCCCCGACCAAACCAACCAGTGTTGAATAATAAGATTGAAACAGTCTGTGCATGTTCGTTAAAAGTAGCTTCACAATACCCTTTTGAAATGTGGTACAAGGAACTTTAAGCCGATATCTGTACTTTGATGTTGAAACATTATTATGTAACTCAGATAAAATGTTTCCATTCATTCAGTCTGGAGGGATGATAGCAGACTAAATGTAATTTAACCACCCGATGAGACACAAAGATTAGGTTTCCGACAAACCCCGTCACTTCCTGCTGTGAACAAAAAGCAGAACCTAAAAAGAATAGTTCTCTTTTGAACGAAAGCCTGGATTGGTAAGATAGTTAAAAAAAAAAAACTTAGCTTTGAAGCTCGTAGCCTGCGGTCAGTCTGCCCTCAAACAAGGTGGAGCACAGTATAAAAACGAAATCAAATACGTGGAAATAACTCAAAAGCGCCTCACAGTTGAACTGGAGGTTGACACACGTCCAGTTGGGTTGACGCAAAATATTTCCACAGAACACCATCGATTTAAATAATGGAGGGTTCTAGCCTTTTTTTCGAGAATATGTGCTTTACTTCGCTGTACGATTTCATTCATGGATTGGACAGCAACCAAGACTCTTAATAGGCACAAGTAAATTGTGCGATTGTGTCCCTATTGCTGTGTCTGGCCTGTAGTCAGAAAGGTATGTGTGTGTGTGTGTCATCGCTGCAGCAGTGGAGTGGTGTGATGGATCAAAATGGCGTCAGAGCGTTTGAGCGGGGCAGACGATGGGATAATCTGGTTGTGGGGAAGGACAAGCGGCCTCTGGGGAGAGGGGGGGGGGCCTGAACTGCTCCCTCATGCCTAATAACACTTCATTTCCGACTAAAGCAAAGTGTGCAGCTTAATTAGAGCTCAAAGTGCTTTACAAATAGGAATCAATTACACAAAATAGGGTAAATGAATAGAAAAGGCAACTAGAGCTGGGTCACAAGAGAAAAACAATCGACGTCAACCTTGGGAAAAAACAAACAAACAATTAAGATAATAATGACCAATTTGACTGATATTTTGTTTTTGTTTGAAATAAAAACTATTTTTTTATTTTATTTTATTTTTTTAATCAAAAGCAATATCTGGCATTCATTGTGTTTCAGGGTCAGCATGAAGATAATTCAACTCAACTGCTGAGGCCTTAAACCAGAGAGTCTTCCAACCAGGTAACCTGCCGACACCTGGGACTCTGAGAGCGCCTCACAGCTCCTGGGGAGGATTATGTCATTATAGCTGACGACTTGAGCTTCTCCAGCGTACCGCGGCAACAAGGGAAAAAGCAGCTCGGCTAACCCCCGGACACCAACAGGCAACCATGGACGACCCCTACCACAACAACGTGAACCAGCAGGTGACAGAGGGCGGCGAGTACACCTACACCCAGGACGGGGGCAGCTACCCGTACCAGGCGGACTACCCTCCGCAGGACGAGGACGCCGCCAGCGACGCCACCGAGGGCGCGGACGATGACCAGCAACTGTACGAGGGGGAGTACCAGGGCGTCCCCCACCCCGACGAGATCAAGGAGGCCCGACGGGCGGCCCGGGTGGAGGCCCGGAGGAAAGCCCGCCTGGCGGCCCAGCAGGAAGAGGAGGAGGACAACCTGCCGGAGCAGTACGAGTCCATCATGGAGGACTGCGGCCACGGGCGCTTCCAGTGGACGCTGTTCCTGGTGCTGGGCTTGGCGCTGATGGCCGACGGAGTGGACGGCTTCGTGGTGGGCTTCGTGCTGCCCAGCGCCGAGAAGGACATGTGTATATCCAACGCCGACAAAGGCATGCTGGGTAAGTGACAGCAGAGGCGGAGCGGGGGGGGGGGGGGGGGGGGGGGGGGGGGGGGGGGGGGGGGCGGTTAAACTGAGGTCACCGGTGTGAGGAGGCTAAGTTGGATGCAGAGAAAAGCCTCGCAGGTTTATAATTTGAAAAGAGTTTTTTTTTTTGGTTAAAAAAATAATAATAATCCATTCCAGAGAATACACTGATGAGGGAAGTGCAGCTGAGGCTCAAAGTCATTAGAGGTGGTCATAAAGTGGAGTAATGGACAAATTAAAATTCACTTGACCCATTGGTGGTGCTGGAGGGAAAGACAGAGGATCATGGGAATTTTTACAATTCCTCCAGAGACGGTGGAGGGTGGTGGTGGTGGTGGGGGGGGGTTAACGTGGTTAACGTGGAACCACCCGGACAGATAGGAACTGGCTGAAACCTGATCTGGCACAAACGCGTCTCCAAGGCAGATAGGCGGCCTTTTGGAAAAAACCTACAAGACGAGTTAATTGCCATCATCCGTCAAACACTTCCGCGCTTCACCCTGAGAAGGGGAACTCATCAGTGAAATAAGCTGCCATTGCCACTGGAAGACGCCGCTTCACTGAGCCGTACTAGTAGTAGTAGTGGCGGTGCACCATGTGTCCGGAAGGCGCCCCCCCCCCCACACACACGTTTAGCGTTATTATGGATATTGATACATTGATCACCTGCTCATATTTTACTTTGAATATCAAATCCGGAGGGAAGTTGCAATGGCTTGTTAGCTCCACAATACCCACCACAACACAACCACAGTACAAAAAAGTACACAAATGTCTATGAAGCACAGACACACAAATGCACCTTGAAAAAAAAAAAAAAAAAAAAAAAACCCCCCACCTTATCTCGCAGGGCTCTGTGTGTGTTTGTGTGCGTGTGTGTGTGTGTTTGTGTGGCAGATTGCACCCCGCTCATTTCATCTTAACAACGGGCTCCTGGGAGAAAAGCGCTGAGAGAGATTGACGAGGAACTCGGGCCCTGATTGTATTCGGTGCGTGCGTGTGCTCCCGGGCTAACGCCGAGCATGTTGCAGCATTCAGCGAGGCCGGCCGCCCGCGGAGCAGAGCTGTCAGACACACTTCAGGCCCTCGGACGGGGCTGCGGGAGCAGGAGGGAGGCCTGGTCGAAATGAATTCACAGCAGCTGTTTGTGCAGAGGAAGGGAGGAGCGGGGTTGGGGGGGGGGGGGGGGGGGGGGGGGGGGGGGGGGGGGGGGGGGGGGGGGGGGGGGCACAGATCATCGGCTGAGAATATGAAGTAGAACCCGCAGAGGTGCTGTTTGATTCCCGCTCATGCTCCGTTCACCAGACACACAGGAGCAGATATTTATTTCATTTGAACCTTAGTGTTGGAGAGCTCGTGGACTTCCAAACCCTTTGTTAAAAAAAAATTAAGAGGGAGAAACAGTGCTGGAGAAAAAAACTGTTCTCTCGGGTTATAAAACCTTAGGCTTCATCTGGTTGTAGAGATTTAACCACGTCGAGGAAATTAGCTCGTGTGTGTGTGTGTGTGTGTTTTTTTACACATAGTCACTTGTGCAGTGAAGCTGAAGCATTTCTGGCGCAAAACTCGCGCTGCCATTAAAAAAAGGCGATGAATAAATGATGAGCGGGGTTTTACGACGTCTGCCTCCTGCTTAATCCAAAGATATTTTTGGAGCTCAACATTTCTTCCTGCGGTGTTTTTGCCCCGCCACACTCCGACATCACATCAGCCAAACGGGATGTTCAGGTGTGTGATTTTTCATTTGGGTGGAAGTGAACCTGTCGCATGTTTCCGGGATTTTATTTTTATTTTTTTCATGTCTGTTAAGCAATATTTGCTCCACCGCTTGTGCAAATCCTTCAGTTTTTTTTCTTCTGTTTGCATCGAGCCGACTGTTACTGTTGCATGACATGTCAAAATGCCTTTTCTTGGCCTTTCCCCAAGGTCCTAGCCATGTTACTATACCAGTTAGGTTCCACTTCTTCAATCAGATGGTACAACTGAGTTTAAAGAAGCTGCCTCGTTAGCTAAGGGTGTGCTTACATATAAAAAAAAAAAAACTAAAACAACAACATCAGATCAGTCGAATTTGTGATTATTAATCACTAATCTTCACTGAAATTGTTTGCACGTCACACGCACCACATTATAAAGTTCCAGACCTAAATGAAAGGGCACTATATCAAATCTGATAAAGTAAGGCCACCAACAAAACAAATCCACAAAAAGTAAATCAATCTCATCTTGCACTAGAGATGGAGAGAATTCCCAGAATGCTATAAATAGGCTCAATTGGAACTCACAAACAAGCCGAGGACAACAATTCTCACAACTTTCATTTGCTGGCCACAAATCACACCAGTCTGTTTTTGGTGAACAATTGTCCGATGTGGTAAATGCACTTGTTGTGTCTCCACTGCGCTCAGGGACACTTCATGCTCGGCCTCCACCTCAGATTTTAGGATTCCTGATCGCAAGGCCGTCCTGTCGACTTCTCCTTGCACACATACCCAGGGTGAACATTTTCCCTACAGCGGCAACAACTTGGGCAAACACATTGACACGCTAGCCTTGACTCGGCTAGCCTTGACATGCTCTGAGCATGCACTTGTTGGGAGTCGGGGATGTGTATCTCGCCGTGTGGAGCTCCACGGCGTTTGGATGGACCAGTAATCCCCGGGGGACGGGCGCACACTAGGGCTCCACCGTGCCGAGTTAAGCTCCTTAATCCCACTGTAATTAGGGCTGTGTGTAGTAAAAACACAGAGCAGGCAGGAGGCAGGGGCCTAAAGGTTTTTAAACAACACGATGGAGAGTGCGCGCGAGGTTGTGGGTTTCGGTCCCGACACCCAGCACCTATCACCATCGTCCGGCGACGTAAAAAGGAAGCGCGCGGCCTTTATTATCTCCTCTGTGCATTAATGGCCGGGCAGAGTTGGTCACTTTTATGGGCTCTTTACTTACAACAACAAGAACCGCCAAAGTGCATCGGCAGGTGAAATGAAGACTAAATGAGTTTTGGAGTGATAAAACATCAGCAACAAAGAGTCACAGTAGATGTGGAGGGTGGGTGGGTTTGAGGGGGGGGGGGGCTGCGTCATTAGGAAGGGGGGGGGGTTGGGGGGGGGGGGGGGCTGCGTCATTAGGAAATGTTAATTGGTGCACAACACAACGATGGAAGGCATCGCACTGACTTACTGTAGGAACTGGGGATGGTTTCTCCGTCATCCATGTTAATAAAAAGGTGAAGGGAGCCCCCTTGTGGACGGAACGAGTCATGGCATTTCTTATTATTTCTTTTTGTTAATAAAGTGTCTAACTTCAGTGACGTGTGTATATGCAAAGCTGTGTATGCCTCCAGGTGTGTCACTGTGTTTGTGTGTGTGTTTGCAGGTCTGCTGGTGTATGTGGCCATGATGGTGGGGGCTCTGGTGTGGGGGGGTCTGTGTGATAAGATGGGCAGGAGGAAGTGTCTGATCTACGTGCTGACCATCGACCTGGTCTTCTCCTTCCTGTCCTGCTTCGCCCAGAGCTACGGCTTCTTCCTCTTCTTCAGGTTCTGCTCAGGCTTCGGGTGAGACACACCTTCACGTCCTTCTCTTTTTCATTTTTTTTTCTCTTTTTTTACACTTTTACACTGACACCTTTTCCATGAATACTGCAATCCTTTCCGGTGAAAAGGCAAAAAAGGGCAAAGTACGTCCCCTTTATCTGTATTTGATATTTGCTCCAAAATGAGAGACCTGACATTTAAGTAGGATGATTAATAGGTGGCGCCGCCATTAAACAACACAGAGGCAGAGAGGACATCGTTTATACACGCCATGTCAGTGTTCAAGAATATAACAAATGTCTATTTAAATTCTCTTTCTTTGCTTAGCTGACATTGGTATTTACAGTCTGTCTGGAAATGAATCAGGGTTGCGTTTACTTGATTTTTAGTCCAAGGAGACAGTTATTTTTGCTTTACATAAAGGGCTACAGCTTGTGGCCTGGTACTATAACATTAACTGGTAGCGTTGCCTACGTCCATTACAAGCTGGCTCTCTTTTAGTGGACTATATTGGGTTATTGATTTAATCTTATGGCTATCCTATAAAAAAAAATGCATGCAGTTTCATGCAGTCAAATGCAGGTTTCCATATGGGCACACAGTCACATACTGTTAAAGCGACTTAGACATACATTAAGTGTACCCTGCACACTGTGTGAGATCGGCTAATATACCTCAACAGAGCATTTCTTTATTACCCTAATTAAAACCAGAGAACAATGATCTTGTTTCTCATTTGAGTTTTATCGCCAACTTCCTGCCGTCGCCAGCACCTTGGGGTGACGCGTTTTTTTTTGTTTTTGTTTGCCGTGCACAGATTGCTTCTGCTGCTTCCCACGACACGTTTCTTTCGATCGCGATGGCGACCCAGAGCTGTAATATTCATGTCTGTACCTTTTCGCGAAGCCCAAAAAAAAAAAAAAAAAGCCAAGGTCACCAAAATGAAATGTTCAGCTGTTGTTGATTCGCGGTGATAACGAGCCCCATGTTGGCCATTAATGCTCGCATCTGCTCAAGAACCGTGACTGCTTTTGCTGGCTTCACAAAACACAGCTCACCCCACACCCGCGATCCAGAAGATTAAGCTTTATAATAAAAAAGAGAAGACAACGCCTTTGATTGTCCTGATGGAAAGCACGGCTCGATTTTTAAAGAAAAATCTATTACTGTCAAAGGAGATGCCAAAGATCTGAATCGAAATGAAGTAGCACTGGCACATAGGGTGAACACCAGTGCTAAGATATAACTGTCAGCTGACTCCAGCCAATTAAACTAATGAACAATTTCTAAATTATAATCATTTTCTTTTTACCACATCCTCCTCTTAACCTTTAATGGCCTGGTCAGTCCTGCCAAAAAAAAAAAAAACCCGGTATGCCGTAAAATGCATTAAATAAAAGTATTGAGTCCTATTTTTAGACTGTGATTACATCAGCGTATTTGTATATATATATTTTTTTTTTTTAAAGAAGAATATCGTGATCTCCTCAGTGAAATCAGTTGGTAGAGAAGGAACTTTGCACCAGTCCTCAGAAGATGGAGAATTTCAATACGACAATTGGATCAAAAGTCTGCAAGCTGTTCCGTGAGTCAGCCGTCTTGTGTTCCTCCTCCAGAATTGGCGGCTCCATCCCCATAGTGTACACCTACTTCGCGGAGTTCCTGCAGCTGGATAAACGTGGAGAACATCTGAGCTGGCTCTGCATGTTCTGGATGCTGGGAGGCCTGTATGCTTCCTTCTCCGCCTGGGGAATCATCCCTCACTATGGTAACGCACACAGACACAGATGCACACACACACACACACCCCCCCCCCACACACACACACACAATCCTACATCTACAGCATACACGAGGACACGCGCCAACGTTCACATGTGCCGCGCGTCAACTCAGAAGACAGAGATAACATCGCGTCGATTTGACTTCTAATTAAAATTCAAGGAGCACCGTGAAATGTCAGACATCTCTCTTCAGTCTGCTCGCACCAACTGGATGCAGCTTAATTCATTTCGTTGGCTGGGCTGTGTGCTCGCTACCGCACCTCACTCTCCACAATTACTCGCCATGCATGAATAATTCATATTAAAACAATGGAACAACTTGGCAGCATCGGGACTGGAGAAATGCTTTTTTTTTGGGGGGGGGGGGAGTCTTAAACAAACCCACGGTTGCCTGTTTGTTTACTGTCAACACTGTAACGAATACAACAAATGCAAATGAGTCTTGGGTCGTATGCATGAAATATGACGATAAAGATGCTTTTTCCGTTTTGTTTTTTTTTCTTCTGCACTACAGTAGTTCAGTGATCTGGACTGGGCCACTGGACATATGAACTTGTTGTCGTATTTTTTTTTTCCAGGCTGGGGCTTTGCCCTCGGCACAGAGTTCCAGATCCACAGCTGGAGACTGTTTATCTTCGTGTGTCTCTTCCCTGCACTGGCCGCTCTCATCGGGGTCGTCTTCATGCCGGAGAGCCCGCGCTTCCTCCTGGAGGTCAGATGCTGCAAAGCTGAATCCTAACACACGATAATTGCAGTATCCTCACATTCAATGTGTTGTTGAACACAAACATCAAGCCACGGTTGGTTCCAAACGCGGCGTCATCATCAGACACCACAGCAACGTGTCACTGCTGTGCAAAGGTAGCGAAGGGCTGCTAAGACATCACCGGAGCACCACCCACAACCGTTTCTCATCCAGGACATTGTCAGACCTCGGACCACATGTGGTATGGTGTTTGTGTGTTACCGCTCCAGCGTGGCCGTACCACACACCCCCAAATTATCACACGTCGGCCCCTTCTGATAAGAGGCGGGCCCCCATGGGAACGCGGTGCTGATCTGGCTACACTGTGCGTACGTGGGAAAGTGAAATCTATGATCCCAACCTGCCAAAGCGCACCATGCCATTTCTACCGAAGCCTGAGAGGTTTCACAGAAGATTCACCGAGAACAGGAGAGCTTGTACCTGACTCGTCTTTCGTTTTGTTTTGCAGAGCGCACGACACGACGAGGCCTGGATGGTCCTGAGACAAGTTCACGACACCAACTGGAAGGCCAAGGGGGAGCCGGAGAGAGTTTTCACCGTAAGACTTTATATTTAAGGAATACTTAAAAACACCAGGGTACACCCAGACTGATTTGTGGCACTAATAAAAATGATATTGAAAAGGGCAAAGGTCATTCAGGTGTAAAGCCTGTCATTGAACCAGCATCCACATCAGACCGCGATGCAGAATCCGTAGCGATTGGTGGATGGTATTGTGCAATTCTGTCCCGGTGTCGTACTTTAAGGGGTCGTCGTGAATGTAGCCGTCGTAACTGTCAATCATTTCAAAGTGTGCTTTTCCAAGTGTGACGAATGTTTGCTGGGAAAAATATAAGTGGTACCTGAAAAATGTGGCAATTCACGAGGCTTTTCAGAGTCAGAGTTAAAGTTTGACACAACACAGTGCGGTATAGATCAATTCCTATGTGATAAATGTCAAAAATCCCCTTTTCTTTATGATGTGTGAATATAGTTGTCATTTAACCCACGGTTAAAGCTGCTCCATTCCTCTGGCTCAGTTGGCTGACATACAAAGGTTTCCGGTTGTGTGCAGTAGGTGGTGAAATTAGAAAAACAAGAAAACAAAGCAACACATGCGTTATAGCGGTATACACAGAGACAAAATAACAACAAGCAGTAATCTGCACACTCCCTTTTATCATTTACAGGTTTTCGTTCATTCTGTTTAAAGCAATCTAATAACCTACAATTTTATGAATGACTGTTCATGATGAATCATCTTAAAATATGAAACAGTAATCAAAAGCAAAAGAGAAATATTGACAAGGTCAATATTAATATTTATGTTGTAGTATGGAAGAGCACAGTCTCACGCATGGGTTCCCACTCGTCTCTTGGTGCAGGTGGCCAACATTAAGACCCCTCAGACGCAGGAGGACGAGTTCATCGAGATCCAGAGCGACACCGGCACCGCCTTCCAGCGCTGGACCGTCAGACACATGACCACGCTGCAACAGGTCTCCAAATCCCTGAAGTGCAATTTGGAGTAGAATGAAATAAACGCGAGTTTGGACCCCTTCGTTTTCATGCCGAAATGAACCCACGTCCGTGTGTGTGTGTGTGTGTGTGTGTGTGTGTGTGTCCACCTACCAGGTGATGGCGAACATCATGTCCTTATCGGCCCCGGAGTTTAGACTGCAGGGGCTCTTCCTGGTCATCGTCTGGTTCTGCCTGGCCTTCAGGTAAAAATATTACTATTTAACCCAGGCGGGGAAAATCGGGGCCTGGGAAACCTTGTGGAATAAACCTGTTTATGTTTGTCTAAGGCATTTTCCCAAAATATAGCACAGAGATTTAAAAAAGCTAATCGGAATCTCTTGGGTACACTTTAAAGGAGCAGTTCACCCAAATCACCCAAAAAATAAAGAAATAAAAAAATCTGGGCCCATATCTCGTTTCTGTGTGATTCAGCTACCACGGGCTGGGCGTGTGGTTCCCTGATATGATCAAGTACATGCAGTACGAGGAATACGAGTCCAAGGTGCGAGTGTTCCACCGGGAACGGGTGGAGCGTTTCCACTTCAACTTCTCTCTGGTCAACCAAATCCACCGCGAGGGAGAGTACGTCCACGACAAGTAGGTTAACCCCCCTCAGCAGCGCCCCGCCATCACCACACAACACAACGTTCAGCATTCACTAAAGCTCACCCTCTCGCCCTTTTTTTTTTCTTTGTTTGTTTTAGGTTTGCAAACATTGAGATCAAGTCTGTGAAGTTTGAGGATTCTCTGTTTGAGAACTGCTACTTCGAGGACATCAGGTCCACCAACACCTTCTTCGAGAACTGCACCTTAAAAAATACCATCTTCTACAACACGGGTAGGCCCGCTCACAGGATGAGCGACGGTTGACCGTAAAATGTCTAGACTCTAACGTAATATAGGACAATAAAAATGTTTTAAATCCATTCTTTCCATTCGCTCCAGACCTCTGGCAGGAAAAGTTCAAAGAATGTAAGATGGAGAACACCACCTTCCTCCACCCGAAGAAAGGCTGCCACCTGAACTTCCAGGAGGAGAACGACATCGTCATCTACATGGTCAGCTTCCTGGGCAGCTTGGCCGTGTTGCCCGGCAACATCCTCTCGGCGTTATTCATGGACAAAATCGGAAGGATCAGAATAATAGGTGAGGTCGGCGCTGAAAAGGGGACAATAGGATATATTATTAATAATAATAATAATAATAATAATAATAATAATAATAATAATAATAATAATAATAATAATAATAATAATAATAATAATTTCTTATTAATAATTATTATAATTATTATAATTATAATAATAATTATTATTATTATTATTATTATTATTATTATTATTATTATTATTATTATTATTATTATTATTATTATAAATCAAATTAATTAATCTGTCTGTCCATCCATCCAGGTGGTTCCATGCTGGCAGCGTCTGCCTGTACTTTCCTGCTGCTGTTAAGTTTCAGCCAAGCCGCTGTAATATGCTGGCAGTGTCTCTTCTATGGCGTCAGCGTGGCGGCCTGGAACGGACTCGAGGTCATTTCTGTGGAGCTCTATCCTTCCTCTAAAAGGTACAATCCATCCATTTCCACCTCACTGTTAAATAAGCCTCAAATGAAGTCACTGCCTGTAACTCTTTCCTCTGACGTCGCAGAGGGACGGCGTTTGGCATCCTGAACGGAATCTGTAAGTTCGCCGCCATCCTCGCCAGCTCCATCTTCGCCGCCTTCATCGGCATCACCAAGATCATCCCCATCTTCCTGGCCTTCGGCGCCCTGGTGTGCGGTGGTCTGGTGGCGCTCAAGCTGCCCGAAACCCGGGAGAAGATCCTGTCCTGAGGAGCCAAACCGATGCAGCCAACGGACCCCCCCCCCCCCCCCCAACGGCCCCCCCCCCCCCCCCCCAAACACGGTATCTGCGCTATGGCCAAACAAATAAAAAGCTTTTATGGATGATCAACTGAAGTAGACGGATAAGAAATGAAGGTCAGGCGGTGATTGATGTGTTTTCCAGTCTGTCACGGTCACACTGTTTAATTTTAAATATTGAAAACCTGTTTGGTTGCCTACACGGACCTGTGGTATTTCTCTATCCCCTCAGGTTGCCCAGCGAACCAGTGTTTGTCCTTTTTTCTTTTTATCATTTACTACCCATCCCTCAGTGCACACACACACACACACACACACACACACACACACACACACACACACACACACACACACACACACACACACACACACATGAATATACACGCAATCACACACCCAGTGTAGCAGCATTTGTTTTGTTGGAGGTTTGTGTAAAAGAACGATTATTATGAGATGAAATTTGTGTCTGTACTTGAAAGGTGATGTAGTTTTCATGTGACCATGTTGTGCTTTGATTTCCTTCCCTGCTGGAGAAAAAAAAAACAAACAAAAAAAAAAACCTGAGGTATATAATCTGTAGTCGCAAGCGGAACGGGATTTGAAGGCACGACTCGACCGCAACATCACTGGGGACCTCTTCCATTCACTCACTCTTTATTTAGTCGGCCCTGTCCTGTGGTGTTTTGTGTAGTCTCCTTTAACACACACGTTTTTACTCGGTTTGTTTCTCTGTAGACATACACCCTCGACTGTAGCACTGTGTTGTGTAGCTGGTGGTAACGTAGAATCCGTCTGATTTGTCACATCTTGCCATGACAAAGTGTAATGAATTTTTCTTTATTCTGTTATTCTGTTTTTTGGTTTGTTTTTTGTCCGTTGATTCATTTGAATTTTTTTCGTCTTCTTTTCTTCTTTTCTAAACATAAATCCACACCCAACAGCGAGATTAGATGTTTTGATATGATGCTCTCATTTTAACGTGCTGATGAAAAACTGTTTTACACAACCTGCTGCATTTCTGACAACACGTGTCAAGATTTCTTGGGAGCATGTTACTTTTCTTTTTTTTTTTCCTTGGGGGGGTGGGGGGGTGCATGACTGAGCTGCGTGTGCGTGTGTGGTCGTCATCCACATGTCTGTCATTTTAATGAAACACAATAGTCGGATTACCAATACTTGTTGTTGTACATACTGTAGACCTGTGTATATTAGTTGTAAAATAGTAGCTCCATCATGACTTGAATAAAGCTGAGGGCTTGTGAATCCACTTTCTTTCTTCTTTTTTATTCCTGATTAATGCAGAATGTGCATTGAACTAAATACGCTGACTGGGAGCGGGAGCTGAACATTACATGGGGCAGTGGCAGCTGTGTGTGTGTGTGTGTGTTTGTGAGTATGTGTGTGCGTGGGGGGGATAAGTAAGGAGGACTATACAAAAACACGGCCGCACACATGAGCTGGTGGTCGGAGGAGCACGTGTTTACTCTGGCAGAGGTGTGAAGGAAAACTGCTGCTCTGTCCATCGGAGAACGCGAGACTCGTGTTTTCTCTGGAAGCCACGTTTAAATTCCATCCATGTTACCTAAAGGGAGAGAGTCGGCAAAACAGCCTTGCTCAAATGAACGGCCGATACGTCGCCATTCGCTTTCCTGCCTCGGTGAGACACGATTCCTGTCTTTCGCTGTCTTCCGCGCCGCTCTGCGTCTTTGTGTCACGTCACTTTCTTACAATTAGATGAAATTTACTGCCCACCTCTGGCTAACCCCCGTCAGAACCAGCTATGTTTCACACCCAGGGTGTGGAATGTATCCCCCTCACCTGCCACCTCACCCACTGACATAGTCACACACACACACACACACACACACACACACACACACACACACACACACAAACACATACACATTTAAACTACATTTACAACTTAGGTTTTACTTTAATTTGCCCTAGTCTATGCCCAGACTATAAAGGGGCCAGATTTTAAATCTGGGCCCTGACCTGGCAACAGCAAAACAATCTCTGGCTACAAATCCACACTTTCAAAAAATAAAAAGAGAGAAAGAAAGAGAGAGAGAGAGAGAGAGAGAGAGAGAGAGAGGGGAAAACAGTCTCTGTCTGTCATACATACAGTGTAACACCACCATAGGGGAGATGGTGCCCACATCACTACAAAACAATTGGAGCTCCAGAGGAGTATATGTTAAGTGAAAGAAAAATGTCCTCAGGTAAAATCACTTAAGCTTAGTGTTTCTGCAACTAAATGGGGGTCTGCATGATGTAAATGTTTTCATCAGGCGGTGAGCTCCAGGCTCTGTGCAAACATCTGCGTACGCTTCAATTTCTGCAAACGACCAACCTTGTTTTACTCCCCCCCCCCCCCCCCCCCCCCCCCTTCCCCCCCCCCCCCCCCCCCCCCGCATATATTTCTACTTCTACTGTGGTCAGCTATTTCAGTCCATTCCACCAATCATTTTTTTAGTCGCTGTCTCATTATTTGCCAATGGCGCCGATCCAATTTGCCCACGGGAGTCACTTAAACGACGTCGAATTTGATCTCACTCCAAGCCGACGGAGATGACCCCGAGGTCGGGGCCCGGGGTGGAGAGACGCGGGAGGCACCAGACAGGTGGCAGGCGGCCCGGCCGGAGAGAGCCTGCTGTGGGTGGGCATCCACCCAGAGGTGCCAAACTCTCAGCCAGGCTCCCGCAGCCTCACCTCGGTCAGGGGGGTTCAGGCCCAGTTCACCCTGCCCTCCACCTGACACAGCACACACACACACACACACCGCTTTGGAGCCTTGTGTGTGTTTTTTTTCTTCGAGCCGATCCTGCATAATTACAGGTCCTATCCACCTCATACCATTCAACCTATTATTCACTGTTTAAGATCCCCGAAGCTAACAGGACTTCAGTGGTCTGGTGAAAGGAGCCTGGGAGCCTTCTGTAAAAACCCAGACAGCGTTTCAGAAAGTTGTGTGTTTTCCTCTGTTTGTTTCATTGAGTTTTTCTTGATATTTGTCTACTCCGCTTCCAGAGTGCTGCAAGTCAATTTCACCATGGAGGAGGAAAATGCACTCACACTAAGCCAACCAAGAAGTGTAGGAAAAAATAAAACACTCACACGCACAATCATCCCCCGTGCTGGATAGAGTTAGGATTCAGACAGAGTTTACGATGATTTAATAATCTGCAGAAACTCCAAAATGTGACTTGCCAAAAATGTTTTAATAAACGCTTCACGCAATCAGACTGCAAGGGAGAAATAAAACCGAGCGTAGGTTCACTCGGAGATGTTGTTTTGTTTTTTTTTAGAAAGAGCACCGGGGCAAATGGCTTTTGGTATTCAGAAGTGGTTTCAGTTCCATTCCATAAATGCATGTAACACACACACAAACACACACAGTGTATAAAGTGGTGAAACACAGAGAGGGGGAAAAAACGGGGTCACGGAGCCAATGAGAGGAGCGATGGGGACAGAGAAGGTCCAGCATGGCAGCTTCTCACAGCTGAGGTGTGAAGCGACGCCTCCAGCCTCATCAGTTCTCATCGGTGTGAAACCATCACACCTCTGCTTTAACTGGATAATACGGGTCATTATGCTTCATTAAACCTCAGTGTTTCTTTGTTTTTTTTTATTCGCCAGAGAACAGGAGCGCCGGGCCGCCTGCGCTTCACTTCCTCAATCAAAACGAAGGAAGCGAAAGAGTCACGGGCGATGAATCGGCGCCCGAGTGGCCGTGACTATAAAACGATGGTGTCGGTGAGAGATTGTGGGAAATAAAGCGAAGGGGTAGCAGACACGGCTGTCAGGTTCAAGGTTGGAGTGAGGTGCGTGGGCGTGAGGTGTTCCGTTCAAAATCGGAACTCTCTCTGAACCGCCGACACGATGATTCTGATGGAGCGTTCTAATCCGGAGCAAAACAAAATGGAGTCAGAGAGGGTTTAAGTGCATCCAAATATCCCATATGATCCAGTTGTTCATGTTTCTCTGCCTCAAAGTGTGTATCGTGCACTGATTGTGTCTTCGCCTAAACTCATGGCAGGTGGAAGGACTGAGACTGTGCTTTTTGCGTGTTATTATTGGTAACATGAAATTGAAGTACTCGGGTAAAGTAAATGTACATGCCAGATGTACCTTGGTTTACGGTGCAGTCGATAAAAGTGAATTTCAATTCCACCACTGTAACCTATTTATGGTTTGTTTCATTTTCCAGCTATATCCCATGTGGATTCACTTGAAGACAATTTTTTTTAAATCAACGCATGATTTGCCTGATCCCAAAATCCCAGTCAGGTTCCGTATACTTCTTTTTTTTTTTTGTAATCATTTCGGATTAGTCGATATAATAAATATAAGACACTGAGTATTTAGGAGTCATCCCTATGAAGAATGATGTGAAATATATGTGTACCGTAGTCCTGGTCGAATGTTAAAGTTGTTTTTTGTCACTGGTTGATTATTGCGGTGAATAAACCCCGCTTCTTCGCACTTTCATGCCATTCTATTTAGTCTGCAAACTAGTTTTTTTTTTATGCCGTCGTGTAAAAAAAAAAAAAAAAAAAAAAAAAAAAGTGAATGCAAGATCATTAAATAACAAACCCCAACGTTTATAACATGTGCAAAAAGCATCTGAGTTGCTGCCATGAGGGGGGGAATTCCCAGAAAGCAAAATTGTTTATTGTTTTGAGCAGGAGTCAAAATTCACACTTCCACTCTTGTAGCTGAACTTTCCCAGACACAGAGGAGAGGGAGAGACAAGGAGTGTGTGTGTGTGTGTGTGTGTGTGTGTGCCTATGTGCGTGTGTGTGTGTGTGTGCGTGTGTTTTCAGGGGCAGCGGCCTCTGCCTCGGACACTGATGGTTTGTGAGAATCTGCGGAGGTGTCACATCACACCTCCGCGGCCTGGCCCTGGACTTATAAACCAGAGCGCAGGAGCCGAGGAGCACTCACAGCCTCGCAGCCTCTCCGCTCGCAACATGGATACCTCCTCTGTGCCTCTGCTCAACTACGGCCTGCAGTACCAGTGGTGCTCCGACTCGGACCTGTCCAGCACCTCCTCCTCGGAGACCCTCTCCCCCGTCCACTCCATGGACTCCAGCCTGTCTCCCTCCTACCAGCGGCCTCCGCGGTCCACCCCTAAGTCGGCCAAAAGCGGATACTCCCCCAGCCTGGGCTCCTCGCCCTGTTCCCTGTCCGGGCGAGGCCGGAGGTCGGGCCGCATCCGCAGCAAACAGAGGGAGAGCGCCAGCGAGAAGGAGAAGCTGAGGATGAGGGACCTGACCAAGGCGCTGCATCACCTCAGGTCCTACCTGCCGCCCTCCGTGGCCCCGGCCGGGCAGACCCTGACCAAGATTGAGACGCTGCGGCTCGCCATCCGCTACATCTCCTTCCTGTCGGCCCAGCTGGGCCTCGGCGAGGACGAGGAGCGGGGGGGCGACCCCTCGGCCAGCGACGCCTCCTCGCCCGACATCCTCAGCTTCTTCCAACATGGCTCCGCTGGAGGCCTGGAGGCTCCGCTCCACGACCAGCACCTGGACCAGAGCCTGTACCAGGCGCAGTGTCACAGCCAGAGCACCCTGCTGCACTCTGGGAGCTGTAGTTTCGGAGTGGATCCGTACAACGAGCAGTACATTGAAGCTCCACAGGGAGACATCAGCTTGGATTCCATCCTACAGTCTCCTCCGACAACTCAGCCCTCCTGTCAGGTATGTGAACATTCACATATTATTACTCATTACACTCTATTTATTACAATGACTCTATTATTATTATATATTTTATTGTTCAAAATGCTCATACAGCTCTTGTTTTCCTTTTTTTTTTTTTATACAGATGTATGGCAAAGACTACTGCATCCCATTGGTTCCGAGAGAGTATTGGGGTTAAACGACTCCTGTGCAATCATCATCCAACAACAGACACAAACTACTTCAGTGTTCTTACTGCCTGACTGTGAATCAAGTAATTTATCTGAAATATGAATGCTATTTTTTACATTTTTATTTATTCCTGTCCTATGAAATGTTCCTTGTAAATATTGATATGTCTAACAATTATTTTTATATTTCTCTATACCGCTATTTATAATAAAATATTCAAATTGTCATTGTGTATCATCATCATTGCATCCTGCGATCTTCCTCCTATATTTATGACAAATGCATGACAATTTTTCATTATATGTCCACCTAAACTCTGGAAACTGTGAGCAGTAGTAAACAAAAAAAAAGGGGATTGTCGAAAAGAAAAAGGGTAAACGGTCCAAATTCACAGTTTACTTACAGTGGATATATATGAGCCATACAGGCAAATAATAATAATAATAATAATAATAATAATAATAATAATAATAATAATAATAATAATAATAATAATTCACAAGGGAATGTTTTGCAATGTAACTATGTATATGCAATATGTAATAGTATATGTATATGTAAATAATAAATAACTTACAGGGTTAATAAATGCCATATAACATTATAGTTTTCTACTTTATTTATAAGAGTTATTTAAGAAAAAAATTAATGTATGGATTAAGGTATATATTAGACATTTTGCATTCATATAACATTGAATACATGGCCATTATAGTGATATCCTGTGCCACGTGAGCAGAGCAGAGCCCAGCCACTGCCACAGGTTATCTAGTTTATTTAGTGTATCTTTGCTAATGTGGCTCGGCAAACACACAGAGCTCCCCGGCACCACTAAGTCTAGACTAAGATGTAAGATCCCCCCCTCGCTCTCACCCACGGCCCTAATTAGCCTCTAAAGCCAATGGAGAGGGCTTTAATATTCATAGAGAAGTGTGGAGCGGCGGAATTAAGCCTGAGTGTTTAGTTTGCCACATACATGCAGCTCATTTGATATGCAAGCAGCAAACCTGACACAAAGCCCTAATATACTCACTTCAGGTCTTTCATCAGAGAAGAGCTAATAAACTCCCGGGGCTGAAGGGGTTTCGGGATGAAAGGGTCGGCACTGCAGTGCTGATTATTCACTCATTACGTGTGAGTAAACACCGTCAGAGCTAATGTGGATTAAGAGGAGGAAGATCCTCTCTATTATCAGCCGGCCGGAGGAAAACAAGGCTGACAGCTGGGGGAAATCCCTGATGGGAAAAAAAAATCAACATAGTAAAATATGATGACAAAGGGGAATTAGAGAAAGAAAAGTCTAACGATAACTACATCGGCTGTAAAATGAATATTGAAAGCTCCTATCTTTTTCTTCAGCGTCTAATCAACCTATCAGAGCTATCAAAACTAGAAATAATTGCAAAATGTGCTTTCACTCACTGATTAATCACTTACTACATTATAATAGTATTACTATTATTAAGTACTACTTATTCAATAACTACAGTATGTTATACAGCAGGTCAGCATGCGGCAGCTATACAGCATGTTTGACACAAATGTAGACAAAAATATTGGTATATATAGTTATATATATATATATACATATATATATATATAACTATATATACATATATAGTTATATATTGTTATATATATACTAAGTTGTCATTTTCAGTAATTCATCCGTCACAAAAATAGAGTGGGAGTTCAGAGGTCACTGTGGGAACGAGTCCTTAGGTCAGCTGTCAGGTTTGGTGTCACCTCACACACTTTCCAGCTCGGGAGAGAAAAAAAACGTAACCATCACTTCACTAAAATCCTTTTTCCACCGACGTTAAGAAATCGATTCCACGGCAAACTATTATTCTTACATAGGAGGACTTCTTTTTCCCCCTTAATTCAAATGCGTTTTTTTTTATTTATTATTATTCTTTGGGTGCTAGTGAGATGGTGGAGAGCTGTGCGAGACTCATTCACACGTCCCAATTATGGGTTTCCCCAGGAGTCGAATGTGACGCGCTGGTTTGTGGGAACGCTGCTCAGGACTCGGATCCACAGGCCACACCTGACGGGATTCAAATCCACACAACCTCGGCTTAACAGGAATGTGGACAACAAATCACTGACAGGGGTCATGACTGCTTCTTTTAATCAAAATATCTGAACGCAAAGGCCATACAGGAAATGATCCACCATGCCCCCCCCCCCCCCCCCACCCCCCCCCCCCCCCCCCTATTTAAAATGAAAAAGAAAAAAAATCCTTTGCAAAGGCATTTGATGGAGGAACTATTAACTATTAGCCCATTCCCAATAATACATTAAATGCCTTCTATTGATGCTGAACATTCTTTCGAAGAGCCCAGAGGTTCCCCCTGTCCAAACAGGACGAGGTGTAAACTCCTTAAACTCCTCACACCTCCCAGCTGTCCCGGCCGGCACACTTCTGCGGCCTGAGCCCGCAGGGAATCGCATACCGGGGCAGATATCCGCATCAGCTGTGTAGAAGTGCTGAATTCCAATTATCCCACTAAACACCTGGACGCTGGATAGTGATGGGACACAGTATTGATTTCTGTGTTGGACTGGACCCCGACGTTCTGGTTAATTTGGTGGCCTCTTTTTTAATTATGAGCTTTCCTGAGTTGGAAAGTGATTGTGACGTACGGACATGCTTGGACAAATCGGCTAATGGATAAATTCGCTGATTCCAATCACAGCCAGTGACTCCCTGGATTTCTTATTTAACCCCACAGGCTCAGAATCAGACCTGTGACCCCGGTGGAAGCCCCCTGTCCCGGCCCGGTCGGTGTTCCCGGGCCGCAGCGGCGCATCGCGTGATTTTTTCCTCCTTTATGATAATCCTGCGAGCTGCCAGCTCGCACCTCGTCCCCGGAGCTGGCCCGTTTCCCATGGGACCCCCTGGCCAAGGTGTCAGCCCCGCTCCCAGAGCTTCTCAGGGCACCGGAGCAGGCTGCCGGAGGTGCAACCTCACACCTCCCGCCACATATATGGAGCAGCCTCCCAGTTTCTCCTCACTCTCCTCTGACCTCCTCCTCAGCAGCAGCAGTAGCACACTGACAGCTCACCAACCACACTACCCCAGCAGCCATGGAGATGACCCACTGCTCCGCTCTCCAGCTCCAGGAGGACTCCTTCCTGTTCGACTGCGACGCCCTGCTGGATAAATTTAACGCTCCGGCGGCCTACGATCCGGCGTCGGACCCCGGTTACTACAGCGCATGCAGCAGCCTGTCCCCCACCTCCTCTGTGGACTCCTTCAGCTTCTCCCCTTCCTCCATCCAGGCTGCGGGGAACCAACAAGACGCCTTGGACCGTTTCCTCTTCGGCAGCCCGGACGCACCTCGTCCCAACCACACCACGAAGAGCTCTCCCTACTCCAGATGCTCCAGCAGCACCACCTCCACCGCCACCACCACCACCAAGAGGTCACGCTCCCGGTATCCGGGGAAGAAGCGGCAGACGGCCAGCGAGAGAGAGAAGCTGAGGATGAGGGACCTGACCAAGGAGCTCCATCACCTCAGGACGTACCTCCCGCAGTCGGTGGCGCCGGCGGGCCAGACCCTGACCAAGATCGACACCCTGCGCCTCACCATCCGCTACATCTCCTTCCTGTCGGCCCAGCTGGGCCTCAGCGAGGAGGCGCTGGAGCAGAGGAGCGGCCCCGGCGTGGCGGAGCAGCCGCAGACCCTCAGCCAGTTCCTGGATCAGCCTGCAGCCAGCTACAGCGCGCAGGAAGCCACGTGCAACACCTTGAGCCCCTCCCAGATGTCCTCTCTGCAGCAAACATATCAGGTATGTTCAAATCATCACTGTAAAATGTCATTCACTACAAAAATATGTACATTTTATTTAAAAAAAATATACCGTAGGCCTCACAACCAACTTTCTTAATTCTCCATCGTGTCGAACGAATGTCTAACCAAAATCTTTTTTCTCTTGTCAGGTTTCCAATGGAGTTGGATTCACCAATGAGCAGTACTGGATGTCACAGCAACAACCACACAATGTCACTTTCTCTGGACACTACTGAGACACAACACCGCCAAGCCGCTTGACTATTTTCATTGCAACAATGACCTCTAACTATAATTTATGGACCCAAAAAACGTCACATTTTTGTTATTTTGAACAAAATATATTTATGTCCGACTGTCTGTGTTTATTTTTGTATATAGAAGTGTGTATTTATTGAGTTGCCACAATGTGAACAGAATAAATATTATTATTCATAAAAAAAAACAACCCTTGTTGTTGCATTTATTCGGCGTCACTACGCACATTGGTGCTGGACTCCACTTCCTAACACAAACACGGCAGCTGTCAGCAGCACGCCGAGGTGTTAAACAGGGAGCACATCCCCTCTAAAGACTTTAAGGAAAGACCCCCGCTGTGAGAGGTGGCAGCTGACCCCTGAGCTGTTAATTGGCACCTCTTCTGTCCTGTGTAAACATATCCGATACTTCAGACCCTGACCCCAAAAAAAAAAACAAAAAAAAAACACTTATGGTGAAACGTGGACAGAGTTTATAGGCTTGATTCATGCCGCTGTCACGAGAGTTTTATTTTGTCCCGCTTCTCTTTGTCCTACATCTGTTGTGCTTGGATCCGTACGTGATCCAGAACTTAACGTGGGCATAAACCATGTCAGTCTGCGCTGTCCCACACGGTGGATTGATGCCTCACGTTGTCCTCGTGTCTACAGCGTGAAGGACAGAGTTGTCCCGGTGTCAGAGAATGACACAAAAAGTCACAATTATTGACTATATATATATATATATATATATAAATATTTGAAATTTCATAGACTGGCATCAAATATCAAATATATTGTGTTGTAGAATATGGATATTTAGAATTGGTATTCTTATTAACCAGACAAATAACTGTGACAATCTCTCTCTCTCTCTATATAGAGAGAGAGATTGTCACAGTTATATAGTAGTTATATATACACAGTATATATATATATATATATATATATATATATATACTGTGTATATATATATACACAGTGTATATACAGTATATATTAATTGAGGATGGTTCGAGGCATTTTCGTCTTGACATTGGGGAAAGTTAAATTTGTTTGTGCCAATCCTATGTTTATTGGGCAGAAAATGTGTGCACATTTTTGGTCCTTAACGACCACAACTGTAAACAAAAGCAACCATATAAACTGGTAAACATTGTAACAATGCAGATGGGAACTATCAGTGCTGCGTCGCATTACAGCCCCACACGGCCTACCCTGTAATTACCCTGCAACATGGGTGGAACTGCTTCACATTGCAGCATGCACACACTGTAGTTATTTTGTATCTGAACCCCCTTAAATGCTATGTCTATGGCTTTACCTAAAATCCAACTAAATGAGGCCCCTTTTCCACAAGCCGCGTGTATGAACATCCAAGTCAAAAGGTCACTGGACTACTTTCTGTCCAGACTTTGAAGGAGAGAGAATGAGACAGAGAGAGAGAGAGAGAGAGAGAAAGAGAGAGAGAGAGAGCTGTGTTAATTCACATCATTGGAACGTGCCACTTGTAGGGTCCAGCAGAGGGCAGCATATCATTTTCCAACACTGCTCTGGTTGTTGGAACTTGCTGAATTATTAGACGTTAGTAATCGTAAATGTGCATCGGTAGTAGCCAGATTGTAGGGGCAGTAGGTGTTATTATTAATAGCAGGGCTTCATAAGGCTGCGGCTATTTCTCCTTTATAATTGATTAAAATAATAATAATAATAAATCAACAAACTGTTACTGCAAATTCACTCGCCTGCAAGCAGTAATACACAAACTACTCCGGCGGAGCATGGATACAAACTAACTGAACCACTGTATGATCCAGTCATTTGGGCAATAGTCAGGCGGTTTGCCGTCATAGTTGTTGGGATGCATTCAAAGTCAGTGAGTACATATTATAATTGGCTCAGATCCACTTCAGTTATTGGCCCTGAGCTGCAGTAAGTAACGGTGCTGTACAGTAGTAAAGACAGTACAATACACTATCTGTGGTAAAAGTTTCTTCTCTTGTTTTCAGGGGTTAGTGTTAATTATTCACCCTGCTCTACAGGGAATTAACAGATAACACTGGAACATAACACATATAAAGTTCAAGATACACTGGGAAACAAACTGAATGGGAGATAACATATCGACCTTACCTTTGAGGGTTTAAAACTCGTCCGGATTCGATGCTGGCTGTCCGCAGTGATGTTAGCAGGGTCTGAGTGGGGGACAAACAGCAGATTAGAAAAAAAATCGAGAAAAGGACTCACCACGTTTCATGGGGCTCCCGGGGCTGAATGAGAGCCATGGAGGAGACAGTTTCATGGCCGGCTTTCCTGGCATCTGTTCTGTACTCTGACATTGGAAGACAATAACATCAATGTGAGGAATGTCAAAACCCCGCATAGCTGCATATTACACACATATCCAATGTACATATGATCCTTTTTCGGTGTGCGTGGGTAGTCCCTTTTTTAATAAAGTGTTTGCGTGTACTCGCTCCACCACGAAATCTGGTGGTGCAAAGCGGGGGTTGGCGGTCAGAACCACCCAGGCTACTGCCAACCGTTTGCGGACATACTCCGGAAGAGAAGGAGAGATAAAGGATGAATGGATTCGGTTATTTAAGTCCTATCTTGTTCTATCAAGGCCAAAGTTAAAGGCCGATTTCGTGGGAAAAGCTGGAAGTTCCCAACACGGAGTCATTGAGATACCAGTTGGCCTGTGAATTGTGCGGTTAAAGAAATAAAGTAGAACTATGACTGTGTGTTATTATCTTAATGAGTCAGATTCTAATAATGTGACTAAACAGGCTTTGCAGTAGAAACAGTCACACCATGGCTCCTTTAATTCAAGTTGCATTAAGGAACATTGCGGATGAGCTTTTTTTTTTATTAATTTGATATAGAGGAAAATAAACTAGAAGCCTGGAATGCTGGCTCAGGTCATAAAGAGGTAAGCGGGAGCCCTGTATGGCCAGCAATCAAATGCATGCCTGCACTAGATTAGTTTTCAACACAAACATAAGAATCCATGTGAAACATAATCCATCCGTCGCAGCTTTCGGTCCTCACGGTTTGAAAGCATGGCCGTACATTATAATAAGCAAATTAGGAAGAATTATGAAAAAAAAAAGATAAATAATTTCTGAAAGTAAAACTAAATGTTATTTGAGTAACATGACACAGCCAAGGTGAGAGTTTGAAATATTTATATACCTATATATCACGGATATATACAGAAAAACTGTAAAAAAAAAATCTGAGGCTCTTGTTCATTGATGGATTGTCATAAACTGCCACCAAAAAAGACAACTGTTCATCTGTCGTTCCTGGTGATTATTCATTATACTGTATATCCCTGACGGCGAGACCAAATGTCATTTCGACTGTTTTTTTTTTAAGTGTTCTCATGTGGACTGGTCAGTAAACCACTGCAGCACGTGGGCTTTGTTCTCCGTCACCCATCTGATGTTGGCCGTGGTCTTCTCTATGGCCTGTTCCAGGGCCAAGGACGCCGAGCCAAACCCAACTTGGAGGTTGTCTTCTTTAAATCTTTTCAGCTAGAGAGAGAGAGAGAGAGAGAGAGAGAGAGAGAGACACAAAACTGATTTTCTGTTTTTGCTGCTGCTCTGTATCCTTAACGTCCTCGCACCCTCGTGTGTATTTTAGCGCGGTTGCGGCCGAGTGGGCGGGCAAACCTCCTGCAGCTCAAACTCCGTGGAGAATCTCCTCGTGACTCCGCTGACCAGATTGGAGAAGGAAAACGATCCTCTACCGTACCTAAAACAGACCACCAAAAAGAAATGGTTGAAATAGTGAACATCTTCCTGGGCACAAAAAGATGAAGTCCCAGGTGTCAAGTCTGGTAGCACTCGGCACTTACTGGTGGAAAATGTAACTCCATTTTGCTCGGACGAAGTTCCAGGCCAGCGGCAGTCCCACGACATTTTGTGAGACGTACTGGATGGTGGACGTGGCGTCCTGCTTGCGGATCTTAGTGGGGTCGAGGGTGTACTCCAGATACCTGGGTCACCCAAAACTATTTTCTCACAAACGAAATCACTCCGAAAACACAATTGTAACCCAATTTGAAGCAATGTTTTCCAAAGGAGCTGAAGGTGGTTCAATAGCTGAACGCAATAATGTGTCTAAGCTTGTAGAAAATAATCAAACATGCAAATTCTGAGCTCTCACACTTTGCCACACTTCCTTTGTGTTCTTTGGAAAAGCACACTTTACTAACCCAATAAAGCAGGCTAGTCCACATACTGTGGAGCCCCGCACATACCTGTTTAAAAGCCAGGGGGCTTTGGTGCAGCTCAGGGCCGACCTGAGCCGGGAGGCCTCAGAGGCCAGAGTGGCGTTCGTGAACATGGACCAGGCGAAGTCCCACTCGTCCACGCCGCCCAGCGCGATGGCGCTGCAGTAAACCGTGCTTTTCAAGTTGGGATGGATCCTGGTCAGAAACGATGGGGAAATGAACGCCAGACACACAAGCTCCCTCATTTGTGCGCTTGTAACATGTTCAAAGCAAAAGCAAGTGAGTGAAAGTGCTCTGGACTCACGGGTTGTGACTTGGATTTCCCATCCACTGTCTGTACCAGCTTTTGACCAGCTCCCTGCACTCCACCACGCCCACTCTGCAGGCCATGCTGATGGCATTGATCTGATTATACCTGAGGAGGGTGATGATACGACGGGAAAAAGAAAAAATAGCAATTACGGTCCCTTAAAATGTATGTCATCAAATGTTAAGCACTAGGTTTAAAAAAAATAAAAAAATACACAAATCTGCTGCCATAGGAATTCTTACTGGTCCGTGTGGCCGGTCGGCACTTTGGTCCAATTGTTCGTAATTGCCTTGAAGTGCTCAAAGAGTGGTTGTATTTGCTTCTTGAGATACGCCTGAAATGAATCAACGATAGTTTTTTTTTTATTATTATTATTATATTCAAACACTTACACACGAATTGGATACCCTTGGAATACAAAGTGTTCGTAGTGAAGCAGAACCTGTAAAGCGCCGTAGACCTCCGTGCGGTCAAACATGAGGATGTAGTAGTTGAGGTTCCTCAGAGCCGACTCCCAGGGGATGTAATCTAACTCCTTGGACAGGTATTGGGTGGTGGACAGGGCCAACGGCGTACTTATTATTTTGGCCCTGCACAGGGGAATACAATCATTCACAGGCTTTGCAGACACACAATGTCGTGCTCTTTTTTTGTTTTTTTTCTCCATACCTTGCCAGGTTGAATGCGTCGTCTATGATCTGTGCTCTGTTGATGATTGATAAAGCCTGAAAGAAATGCAACACACACACACAATGATATGTCCTGATTTCCAATGTACCGACAAGCCAAAAGAACAGTTGCTACTTCTTCGAAATGACCCCCGTTATGCACTTTTCGCGTATACGAAAAAAACAACACTTTCATTTAATCCAGGGACTCTGTTGGACTCAGTGTATTAAATAAAAGCCATACAGCAGAGTCACCTGATGGTTGGTGCTGAGCACGGAGATGAGACGGTTCCAGTTCTCCAGATCATAGTTGACCCTGAAGTATCCGGACACGTTGGTGTTCGCCAGCACCCACTCCTCTGCCGACCTCGCCCTCATCCCGCTGTTGGTGTCTGCTCAAATTCACGTCGGGAAGAGAAGACAAAAATTGCCCAAATGATTCCGTCAACACAATGACCTGCATTTGAGAACGACAATCAGGAGGGGACGTCGTCACGGTAGGTCAAACGTAGACGGCGGAAGCAGGTGAGACTCTGTACCTGTCCTCTGAAGGAGCCAGTACTCTTTCTGCTCCACACCCTTCTTCGTCCATTTGATGGGGACAAACCAAGTGTAACTGGACAGAGACACGCACAGAGACGGTGTGGCTGTTAGACAAGTGGACGTCTCTCTGTTGACAAATCCCAACAACTCATGGAACACCAGGAGAGTTGGTCATCAGACAACCACGGGCTCCAAGGGCGGAATCCTTGCAACTTTGGCCATCACTCACATGTTGACTCGCTTTGCGGTATTTTATTTGTTTCGTGCTTCAATCATTTAATCCGGAGGCGTGTCCAAACGGAAAAATATTGCATGAAGGAATCGACCCTATGGTTAGTCGCCTACGCGGAACTCACAGAATAAGGCAAAACTAAGTTCCTACTTGAACTGAGAGGGCCTCTCCACCACTGAGTCTGGATCCAAGAGGAAGTGTTTCTGGGTGACACTTCCTGTCCGGGTGTCGATGGTGACCACCGGGAAGCCCATCTGCAGAGTCCAGCGGTTCATGATGTCGTGGACGGTGTGCGGGATGCGAACGCTCGGCGTGTTGTCGACCGCCTGAGAACACACAGAGGGAGAAACTCTCATTACCACCGGCACGTTGTGGGGTCAAATCCAACACAACACGTCTTTGTGTGTTTTTTTTTTTGTTTTTTTTAGCACCGCTGACCTGTTGGAGATGGTCCCACAGGTCTGTGTACACCGTGTTGCCGAAAGCAAACGTGTTGAGGTAAGACTGTGGAGAGGAAACAGCCAGTTACTCAGACACAAAGAGAAAGAAAAACATTGGATTCGATTTTCACAAAAGCACAGAACCTTTCACCACCAGTGCGCACACACACACAAACCATTGGGCAATTGTACCAAAAATGATTATGTAACAGGGTAAATTCTCACACTGAGTCCCCTGGCAAACACGGCTTCGGTGAGAAACTCCGACAGCATCCTGAGCACGGCCGCTCCCTGAAAACAACAAACACACAAACCGCAAAGTCTCTGGTTGGTCGGAGTTTCTCATAAAAGTCATAAAAACGTTTTTTTGGGTCGCAATCCAAAGCACATATTAAAACAACATGTTGCCCTGGCGGTGGGGCATGGCTTGAACAGAAATGTCAAGCCTCAGGATGGAGCAATGGAAAACAAATCAATACATAAGGGTTTCACAAATACAAAAGGTTTTTACAGTTTCCCTGGACGTTTGTTTCGTTCTTTCAAAGAGAGAAAATTGAAGTTGAATTAAACTAAAGAAGATGTGGAGAAATATCCCGAATTTCTATCCAACAGGGGCTGGCGTATGAGAGCACAGAGTGAGAGTCCATGTGTGGAGCAGACCTTGCTGTAGGAGATGGTGTTGAACATCTCGCTGATCTCCGCCGGCTGGTTCACTTCCTCCTCCGGGCGGGACAGCGGGTGAGACGAGGCCAGGGCGTCCGCGGCAAACACATGGTGCACGTCGTACAGAATGATCTGGTCCTTCTGCGGAAACATGAATTGGTCAGGGATTTATTATAATCACATATTATGTTACTATATATTATTTTGAATATATAAGCGTGGCTCCTACAATGTTCCACGTGGGCTCGGCATAGTCAGCTCCCAGGTATTCCACGTAGGACGCGAAGCCCTCGTTCAACCACAGGTCGTTCCACCATCGCACCGTCACCAGGTTGCCAAACCACTTTCACAAAAAAAAAAAAAAAGAATAGACCACAAAACCGAGGATAAGGAGACGAAAAGTTGTAACCCCTGCAGGTCACCTTGGCACATTCTCTGGGAACTAAGGCTTCCACAAACATCGTTTATGACATTTTTGGCACTTTTTTTACGACAAAAGTTCCGTTCCAAGAAATATATATAAAAAAAAATTAATCAGGAAGGAGACAAAAATTCCCCCCACCACAAAATTTCACATCCCTTTGTGACTTTAAATACATCCGGACAGGAGCACAGGGGGGTTCATTTGTCCCTGGGTGATAATCTGTCATCTTTTCTTACTCAAGGAGACGTTGAGTACTAAGCAAAAATATATTATAATAACATTACTGGGTTATTCACTAAGGTGGAGGCAGGCGGAGCTGTGGTTGAATTTGCACCTGATGACTCTCCTGATCATTAACTTCCCCCTTTTTAAAAAGGAAACAGGAAATGGGGTGATGACAATCGCTGGGCAGACATTTCAGGCCCCTACCATGTGCGCGAGTTCGTGTGCGATGACGGTGGTGATTCTTTCTTTGTTTCCAGTGGAGGAGCCGACGGGGTCGTAGAGCAGGGCCGTCTCCCTGTACGTGACCAGACCCCAGTTCTCCATCGCCCCAGCGTTAAAGTCGGGCAGTGCTATCTGATCTACAATATTCAATGAAAATAGAAATATAAATAAATAATGCATGTGTTGAAATGGATTATTAAATTCAATTGTTTTTCCCCCGAAGCAACACAAAAAAAGGAAAAAAATCCCAATAGCCCTGTTGCCGGTCAACGCGATGTTTCCTTAAAATAAAAAAATATATAAAAATGTATATATACCCATAAATGTTGCCTCGGTCTGATCCACCGGTCTGTGTTTGATTTAAATCAGTTCAGGTTCTGGAATTGAGTTTGAGGGGATACTTGGTTCAGCTCCCCCTGTGAACCTCTGAGGATAAGGGTTATTGATAATAGTGGGTTGTTTAACATTCCATTGATGCTTTTTATTTTTATTTATTGGTGACAAAAAGAAAATGCGAGTTTTAAGTTTGTTATTTTGAAATGGAGTCTGGCATAACAGAAACAATAGGGCGTATTAGAGCTGAGGGTTTGCTGCGTTGTGCACACAAATATGGGATAAATAGGGAGGACCTTGTCTTGCCTCGATAATATTGACTATCTTGTGATGAAATTCCATTGAGATATTCATACCAGCGTAAACTGATTTTACGGTAATAACCGTCCCAGGCCTGTTGTTGGAGAGGTAGTTCTGAATGACTGTGATTTATCGGTTATTTTGTAGTTTTTATTATTTTCCAAATTCAAAGATATGCTGATCTGCCACTACATTAAAACCAGTAATTGGTTCAATTTAAACTTCGCATGCAGACATGCTTTAGAGTTGAGGTGTCCCACCTGACTTGGAGAGTGGATACGATGCGTTGTAGTAATGTTGATAGAACTGGAGGATTGGCCCCGTCACGTTGAGCGCATAGTCGCCCTGTTTGTCATCGATGGCTTTTTTCCGAGCCCAGATTCGGATCTGCAGAGATTTCAAAGGTCAGAGCATTTAATAACAAACTAGAGAATCTGCTAAGGCTGTTCAATGAACTCGGCGATACAGGGATATGGATAAGGTGACCTCTGACCCTTGTCCCCCTGAACATTAGTCGTTTGTAACTCGGGGGTCCTCTAGGGTCCAACAACAATGAATCTATGAATGAGTATGACGAGCAAATGGAACATTTCTTACCAACAAATTGTTGTTTTGGTTGGACTGAATGCTCACAAAGTCACTGACGATGAAAGCCAAGAGATAGGTGGACATTTTCTCTGTGGGCTCAAATGTGGTAACTCTGACAGCGACGCCATCAATGACTGAGTCTGCAGTATCTGTACGGGGAGAGGGGGATTTAGAGCGTGACACTCTGTTAGCGTTGTCAAGTTATCCATTATTTCAAGTGAAGCTGTCTTTACACATAAATGAACACAAGTTTGTCCCTCACATTTGCCCTGCTCATTTTTTACTGGGTTTTCTTTGTAATGCAGTTATTAAATTTGATTTAATTTCCAGTTTGTCCTCCAGTTCTTTTTTGATTTCGCAATTTGCTTCGGTGCCACAAAATAAAACATTGTTATGGTTCTAAGACGAACCGGTTTCCCTGCCGTTGGAGAGAGCCACGGTGTCCCGGCTGTGGACGATGGTGACATTGAAGACGGCTTTCATGGCCGGCTCGTCGAAGCAGGGGAAGGTCTTCCTGGCGTACGTCGCTTGCATCTGTGAGGTGGCCACAACTCTGCAACCAAACATTAACACCAAATGTCCATCGCAAACAAGTTCAAAACTCCAAAGGAAAAAAGATGCGTCCTTCCTTACTTCTTCACTCCGGCCTCCACGTACTCGCTCCGGTAGAATCCTTCCAGGTCGTCGGCCAACTCTCCCTGGAACTCCGTGTGCAGAGTGTAGCTGGCTCCCGCGGTGAGGGGGCTGTGCAGCTGCAGGACCAGATACTCCGTCTTGGCCGCGAACCAGAGCTTCCGTACGGCGGGCGCCGCGACGCCGGCCACGCCGCTCAGCTTGGCGCGCCCTTCGGTGAGGTTCAGCTTGTTGGAGTGGATGACCACGAGGTCGGTCTCCTTGGCGCACCTGAACACCACCGACGAGTGTCCCGTGAAGATGTACAGGCCGTCCGCGTCGGGCACCAGCCGAGGCCACAGGGTCACGTTGTAGGAGACGGGGACCAGGGTGTCTGGGAGTCTGAAGCGGTCCCAGGGATCCTTGGGGGTCACGGGGGTGGCCGGGGGCGTAGGCAGGCCGGCGCCGTCCGTCCCTCCCTCTCCGGGCCCGCATCGATTCTTGGCCCTTTCCTTGTGGTAGGCGATGGACAGAGCCAAAATGGTGGTCAAAGCGATGGCCGCCAGCACGAGCAGCCCGAGGCCCACGTTCCTGCTGACGTAGTAGAGTTTCCCCATGTCTGGTCCAGCAGGTCAGAGTGGAATTGTGCAGCGGCGTCTCAGTGTGTTTTTATCCAGCACAGCAGGTCTCCTCCCTTCTCGGTTAATCGATGAACTATTAACATGGCAACAAAAAATCAATCAATCAATCAAAACACCAACACACCAGGACAGATGGGAACACTTTGGTCATCTGATTTGAGTGTATTTCCAAGTTAAAGCGCATCAAGTGGGGGGAAAATCGTAGTCACGCAATAACGCCTTACTAGACGTTTGTGTAACCATGTGTAAGTATGACAACATCAATTTATGTTGTAATCATTGATTTATTTTTTGTCACATATAAACCGCCGCAAGAAGGTGGTTCAAACATTTGTAATGCTGAGCTATCGCTTTAGTTGAGCGAGTCAAAGAATATGAAGCCAAAACTCACGTCTCCTTTGTTATTGCTTTTTTTCTTTGCCCATGCTTGAGGTTATTAATATGCTTATGCTATTGATGTCTTGGGTTATTATTGATCTCTCTGTCTCTCTCTGTCTCTCGCTTCTATGCGTCTTGTCTGTGTTTATTTCCTGGTTGCATTTTTTATTTTTATTTTTTTACTTCACTCTGCCATTAACTCTTCACTCTGTCATTGCTTTTCAATAACACCCAGATGCATCACGGGTGCATGTGAAACCCTATTACAGATCATCTACCTTAGCCTCTTCATTGGATCCCAATACCCGCGAGATCAGACTTTAAGGTGCTTCTGTTGACATTCAGAGTTTGAAATGGGCTTGCCTCTGTTTATACACGTGAACTTGACTGAATGGATCAATATTTACTCCTGGCACACTTCCACGGTGATTTCCACGTGAACCCAACCCTCCACAGGTACAGAGCATCTGGAAATGATGGGATGGAACGTCCTGCAGACCGGGACCACACAGGTTTGAAAAAAACACAAGGATGTCTCCGTTAAACAAAGGGAGCTCCAGACGTCTGTGTCTGAAGGATGGAGACGTCTAAGGTCTGTGGTGTGGACGTGGCAACGCTGTAGTCATGCCCGCACCTAACTACCAGCGTGATACACCGCTCTCTCCTACGGACGTGGCAGTAATTGCAGAAGTGATGAATGAGGGAAAAACAGACTTTATGTTCCCAGGCTGCAGAGCACACTCTACGGCCATTAGGAATGTTATTACGTCGTTTTTTTTTTTCACCAAGGCCGGTCTTATTATTTTATCCAACTAAATCATTGCACAGAAACCACACAGGCCATTTCAAAGTGTAGACATCCTCCTTTTGAGTTATTCTCACAGAAAGCAAGAGGAAAATGAACTTTATACTTTCATTTCCACTTTAAATAGATTCTTTGGGAAAATAAAATGTTTTTTTTTTTATTTACAGTCAAACTGGGAAGTCATTTTAGTTTGATAGCTGCTTATGTGCCCTACTAATAACATTTATATTGAATGCTATTGCTGGAAATTCTTATTGGCGAGACATCAGATGTCGGATAATATTGATTTTTTTTAAACCACTTAGGTTGCCAGATTTTAAATTAGCTTCCACATTAAGGATGTTGCAAATAAGTTCCTGTCGTTCGTTTTCCCAAGTGCTGAATCTTCTCGCCTCTTCCTTAAAGGGGTTCGCAAACTGGGTCAAATTTAAACTTTGAGCGCTTTCGTCCTAGAGCAAAAATAATGCACTTGCCACAGCGCGCATGATATGCAAAGTCCCTCTTATCACTGGGTGTGGTTTGTGTTCTATCTATGGTGTCATTCCAGGCCAGCTGCTCCGCGGGCAAAACAATGCTCCTCCACAAATAAGGGTTCAGCCTCTGAGCTAGTAACTCGCACGCCACCGGGATGCCTTGCACAACCTTGTCAGATCCGTGTGCAAGTCACCTCGCTGTGCACACAAACTCCGAAGAGCAATATTAACTTACACACATCACGACAAACACCTCCCTGCCAACTTGGCACCCGGGTTTGTCTTTTAACAAATCCTTCTTTTGTCCACGCCTGCAAGCTTGACGTGAACAAACAAAGTCGCATGGCTATGGGTTAACAACGGGAAAAAAAGGTGGCCAGTGTTTCTCAGGGTTTTAACATTGGAAAATATGAGTTGATAGGAAAATTGTGTAAAATGATCGTTTCTGTCTCATCATTCCAATCGGCCAGGGGGTGCGTTTGGGTCAAGTTAAAAACAAATCAGTTTCGCCGCACCGGCAGAGGGAGGGATAATCTTTTCAGGGGGAATGTTTTTACTTGGGGGCCCAAAGTCACATATTTTCATGGTGTACAAAATTACAACAAAGGAGCCATGTGACCACCCTCGTTTCACGGTGTGAGTGAGTGTGTGATCTTAACACACTCTCTTCTCCAGATCCCTGCAAGTAGTGTGTGTGTGTGTGTCACTGGTGAGAACCAATGCAAGAAGTCATTTCTCATCACGTGAACCAAAATTAATATTCAATTAAATTACTTCTGGGTACAGAAAAGTGCGCACACACCTTGGGTTGTGCTCTCAGCTCCACACGCACAAACTTCAGCTGGGCGAACAAGTTTTGGTTCAGCACAGCTCATGCTGGAATTTTGACAGAGAGCCAATAGATCAAGATCAGAGGCAGGACATCCAACCTGAACCTGTATCTTAAGTTGCCTACACTGCATGCCACTGGAAGAAGCGATTTACTACTAGGTGTTGAGAGCATGAGGGATAAGAAAGGAGAAAGGGAGGCAACAGCTAAATGTTCCTCGTTATGTTCAGAGACCAGTGATGGATCATTGTTTTTTGGTTTGTTTTTTTATAAACAGCATCACAAAACAGTGGATATAATCTCTCCTGCACTCGCGCACCATTTGGGGAAACAGCCCAAAAAAGAAACCATTTCAGTTGCTGAGCAAAAATTCCAAGAAGCTCTGTTCCGTCTGAAAGAAACAGGCGCCTGAAGCCCTGAAGCTGTGAGGCACATGCATAGAGGCAGAAAGTCCTGAGCAACAAAGAAAGACTTCACATGCAGCTTTTCGGGTGAATTGATAAAGTTAGAAAAAAGAAAAAAAAAAACGGTACATACCAAAGCCTGCCCTGGTGGACGTCCAGTGCACGTCCTGGTGTCAGTCTGTGCTGGAGTGATCATGGCTGTGGAGCACTCCGTCTGCATCTACAAGGGTGGAGGTGGGAGGTAGTGATAGAGCTACCCCCCCCCCCCCAAGATTACAAAAATAAATAAATCCCTACTTTTTTTTTTTAGGGGGGGGGGGGGTGGGGCTAAAAAAGGTTTGCTCTGAATGACAAAGACAGCACTGCCACTGCCATTTTTTTTCCTTCCTTTAATTTTCTTGGCAAGGAATGTCTTTGACACAGAGACATATTGCCTTCCTCTGGAGAGGCTTGACAGATATATGGATGTATTTTACGGTAAAACTACCTTCTAGAATATGGCTTAGCGATCAGTCCAACGCAATCAGAGAATCAATACAGCCGATAAAGACGCAAACACACACCAAAAAAACAAAAACAAAAACAACAGGCCAACATTAGAATATCACATCTCCGAACAGATGTTGGCGGCATCCTACCACAGCACATTAAAACCTGGCTAGAGTTACACAGCATTCACACATGCCGTACTGAGCTCAGACTTCACCCAGGGGAACAATAGGTTTTGGTTTTTGTTTTCCACAAATCACAAGCATGTCACAGACACAATATATCACAGAGAGGGGGGGGGGGGGAGTCTAATCCCAGTCCGTATCGACGCACATTTGGAAGAAGGAGATATAGATGTGTTAAAGTAATTATATAGCTCAACGGGTTCATGTTACAGTGAATTGGGCTCATTCCCCCCCCCAAAAAAGCTCCCCTCAGACAGGAGGGAATGTTTTCGGAACTTAGGCCGAACAACCGGTGATGAATGTCAGCGATTATGGAAGAGTCGTGCCGGAAAATACGCCCAGGATCTTTTTGGGACAGAACAGGAAATCTAGAGATGTGCTACGAGCGCGCGAAAAACGGAGGAGCGGGGAATGCAAAGATAGAAATATTACTCACAGAAAGACATTTTTTACATTATTGTGCAAATTCTTCAACTGGAGTCACTGTATCTGCGTACAGCCAAACTCAAAAACAAATAAAAAAAATATGCAGCTCGTCTCCTGTACATGTGGGAAAGGTTGGAATGAGTAGGAGAGTGAGCTGCTGTGGTTCTATGGTACATCATATATTTAAAAAAAAAACAAAAAAAAAGTTTTCTCAGGCTACAGGGGAACAGAGATGGTACATCAGCCCCCCGCTGGGCTTCTCAGAACGGGGAGAGGCTCGGCACTTTGATATTGATGTCTCCGATGTTGATGTTGCGGGGCATCTCGGGCAGATTCATGTTCTTCACAGCGGAGACGGCGCGCGCTGGGGCTGCGGATAGACCTCCCTGCCCAAACCAAACAACAAGCACAACACAACGTTAAAGCCATCTTGTGTGTGTGTGTGTGTGTTGTGTGTGGAAGGCGTAGCACATTATATTGTTATTTTGATGGCGTACATTCTTGTATATACAAAAAATTGTCCTGCGGTTTTAAAGCGCGGCATTAGAACGCTGTTGCCCGTGTCCAGAAAGCTCGATTTGAATTTGTGTGGGCCCGCAAGACAATTAACAAAAGTCAATAAACCGATTGGTTTCACAGTTTTAAACAAGCAAGAAATCAGTATAATAAAAGTTTGATTGCCTTTATATAGTCAGTTCTTTTCATTAAATGAATTGCTATATTTTGCTAATTAAATGGGGTTTTAATATCCTACTTATGGACGTGCATGGTAACAATGCGGCAGAAGACACATTTTTTCGTATCCTCAAAGTTGCCCATGACTGAACTAAGGCAACGTGATGATCAGATATTCGACAATTTCCGTTGACACAGAAGCTGCATTGGCAGGTTATTCCAGAATAATCAAATATATATATATATTTACAGGCATTGTTAAACGATCTCAGAGAGTGCTTCAGACACCATGTACTGAGGATATATGCTCCTGTGACGGCTAACAGACTGACCTCTGACTTCTCCATGCGGTTCTGCAACTCCACCTGAGCCACGATCTCATTCATGTTGGTCTCCAGCACCATGCCTCCCATCACCACTTCCTGCAAGATGTAATGGACCTGTAGACAAAAGCGACAAAACACAGCAGCACCATTACACTTAAGTACACCATTAAAGCCATGAAACAAGTATTCTCGTATGCTTGCTGCGACTTCATATTTAGGACGACACTGCCAAATGCAACAGTAAATTTGTGAATGATCTCGCGCGGAGAATCCACCAATAAAACACGGATTAGAAGGCATAACATGCTGGCTGCTACAAATGGCAGCCAGATGTGTCCTAAGTTGTACGTTTACAATTGTGTCTCGTTCGGCCCCGCCGCTCTTTTGCTTCTTTATACCAGGGATGACAGGGGGCACTAAAAAGTCCAGATCTCTCTGGAAAGTAGTTGTCCCCGACGGCTCATTTGCAGACCGTCTCGATTTCACCGTGAAGTTTAAATTTGTGAATTCCTGTGGGTGGAAAGAATTTTAGGGAGTATGAGTCCGTCTTCCACTGCAGAGCGTGTTTTCAGGTTAAGGACGATAAACTGGAAAGAAAACAGCGTTGAAATGTACAAAATTCTCCTTGCAGAAAAGTTGGATTACATCTGTGAGCGGTACAGGAAGAGATAAGAGATTTTTTTTTAAATTTATAAATAAAAAATAGGGCAGCAAATCTGTGATTTGTTCCTCTGCACATGTGGATACCAGGCTGATAGTATTAGGTCTGTGTTGAATCCGTGCACTTTTGTGCGTGAATTAAAATAAAATGGTGCCAGGCAGGGCAGTGATGTCCAGCCCAGTCCAGTCCAGCAGGGCTTTCTATGAGCAAAGGGTTTTTCCAACGTAGCAGAAGTATTTTCCAAGTTTCATCTTATGAACATTCCTCGGGCCAAACCCCACTGCACCACATGACATCAATTTCCTGCAGGGAAAATTCAATCAAGATGGCCAAAGACATTTTTTTCTGATTAGTCTCCAGCAACACTTTTATTTTAGTTCCAGATTCAAGGGAGAAAAAAAGGAGGCCTTGTTGTAGCATCAACAATACAGAACTTCATTTTTGTTCAGGCGCCTTTGCAGAATTTAAATGCACTTTTAAATCCATCATCTGAAAAAGAGGAAGCCTTGAACACAGATGGATTTCTTTTCACCATTTCTTGCAAAAAAAGACAGCCTCCAGACACAGATATCTACACTTCTGTGGTAGACAATTTCAGAGCTGCAGTATAGCTCTACTTTATGATATCAGGAACCTGGTTTCACGTACAGTAAAAGTAAAAAATCATCTGCCCATGCACTAAAAATGAACTGGACCAATTACAGCAATGCAGCTGTTCCTGAAAAGCATCTGGCTCCATGGAAGAGACATAAAACACACCACTCCACCGCACATTACCTCTGGGTTATGTCTCTGTGCAGCACCTTCATAAAATAATAAATAACCGTACATGCCCCTCATGTGAACCCTTTATCAAATGGGTAAAAGCAAAAAGCATTTATATTAGACAGCCGTTCTGGGATGGCAGAACACAAAAAACATACACTGATTTGAACCAGTCAAGGTTGTTTTCAACATTGTTTAAATGGAAATGACAAGCTCACAGATGGCGTTTCCCCTGAAGGTGAGAACTCTGTGATCAGAGTGAATTATACCAACATCAGCAGGTGAATCATATCCGCACATGAAAGAGAGAATAGGATTTAATGGGTCTTCGCCAATTTCCCATTTACCTCCTTCATAAAAAGATAACCTTGTTTTGGTCAAAATTATGACCCAAAGATATTCTCCTTACTGTCATATGGAACAAAGAAAAGGGACAAATCCGCATCTGAGAATCTGAATCGATTAGGCAGCTTTGTTTGGAAGATGAAACCAAGGAGTCAATCGGCTCCTCATTCATTTACCTAATTGTGTAGAGTAAACACTATTAAAAACCCTCCCTTGATCCCCACTCACCTTGTCCATGTGGAATATCAGGTCCAGTTCACAGACGTTTTCAAAGCATTTATCCAGCGTCTCCACAAACACCTGCAGGGAGGAGGATTCAATCAATCAATACAGATGTTCCTTTTTCTCCGTTTTATTTCTCCCACCATTTTCCCAATCAAGCAATATGAGGCTTGCATTCCACGATGAGAGCCACTTAATATTTGCCGTTTGTGTATGTATTGGGTGTTATTTTGGGAGTTGAGTCCAAATAGAGTCTAATAATATCTGTGCACAATTTAATATTGAATAACTTTCACCCTAGCATCACAATGTTTTTTCCCAGTTGCTGTAGAATCCTCAAATTATCGGTCTTGATTGCAACGTTTTTTCTGTTATAGTTGATCATACATGATGCTGGTAATCAGTAGCAGAAGTGAGGAGGATGACTCACTCCTAAGTTTGAATTCTGATTTAGCTCAACATCTTGTGAGGGTAAATTGTGTCACTGATGTGCTGCCAAAAGTGGAAGGATGTGAAGCCAGATTTCTGCTGTGTTTGTAATATTAGGGTTTCCTCATTTACATTTTGTTACTACACAACTGTTTTATTCAGTGAGATTTCCTGCGATCTGAACAATAGAATAAGTTCTATTTAAAGGATTACAAAAAATAAATGTAATACATTTAATGAAAAGCAGCTTGTGCAGTAGTACATAGGAGAGAGGAGAGAGGCTCTTTTCAAGCTTGGGGGAGCTGGTATGAACAAACAGAGGGTGGTGTGGAAAAAGGGCGGTATGATTTCACTTCAAAAACATTCAACATGCAGAATATAAAGCAGTTAAACAAAGTAGAAGCTGACCTGTATCAGGTCCAGAATGCCAAGCTCACTCTCAGATGAATCCACACAGAAGACAAAGTAGAGTGTAGCATAGTGCCGGTAGATCAGCTTGTAATCGGAGCCACCGATGAGACTGAAAAGAGATATAAATGATTTGTTCAATAAAATCTGAGATATTATGTCAAATAAATATATGCCTGCTACAACAATCAATTAATCAACAAACGGCTCTGTGGAGGATCAGAGAAATAAAAGACAACTACTGTGTGTTTGCCTCCATCTAAAGGTCAAAAATGTGCTACTGCATCTTCGGTTAGCTGTTGGCTCTTCTCTGCTGCCAACTGATGTCGGTTTATGTAATTACATCAAACTGGGAAAACAACACACAAAAAAGGGGCCCTAGGTTTACAGTAGTTAGTTCTGTCAAAATGTCATAACACATCATAACTTCAATTACAGGTCAGTCTTTTAGTCTCTGCCAATATAGACCAAAACATTTCTAAATGCATAATTTAGAAATAACATAATCTGATCTAATTTGACTGCCACTGTTACTCTGTGTTTCCATTTAAAAAGAAAAGCACAACACATGGACAAGCTGCAGCTGTTCCTCTACTGCTGTGCATTGCTCACCATAAGAAAATGCACATATGGTATAAATCTATGCTCGGCTCTCTTAGTGTGTCCCAGTACGATTTCCATACAGAATCATAGGGGCACTTGCCTTCCACCCTCCAAGAAGTTGCACACATTGTCGTCTCTCTTCGATACCAAATGGAAAGTCTCCCGAATGATCTGCTGCTGCATGTCCTCTGCCTGCAGTGACACACGGGACAGAATTTAACAGCGTTCTGAACAATTGACTTATAAAGTAACACAAGTGAGAGTAATATGGCACCAAAGAAAAAACACAATGAGAGGAGATGCTGTCAATACACCCAGAAGTTGACGCTTGTTTCACTGTTCTTTGTGAGAGACATGAGCCCATTATTCCCTTCATTAACAAGCACAGACAACAATTCCGATTCACTCATCACAAGACAACAGTGTCAATAGGTAAACAATTAACACATATTTGTACAAAGTGTTGTGTTACATTTCAGAAATATCTTCGACTAAAATACAACAGTTTAATATGCTGAAGGAAGAACATTCATAAACTTTGTAATAAATAGGTCATATGCCTGAGGACTACATAACTTACTGAGAAGAGGCTAACTCAATTCCGTTTGCTTAACTTCACAACTGTAAACTAGCACCAGTTAACATTTACGTAAGTTGTGACTAATTTACGAAACTCACCGATAAAGATTTTGGTGACATGTGTTAGTACAAGCAGACAGAGACCAACGAAATCATCACTGACAGCTAGTAGCGAAATGAAAGCGAGTAGCAGCATTATACAAAAATGCTAATGTTTTGAAGAGCAAACCAAAAAGATACTCACAAAATACTGATAAAATCTTATCAGCCGCGGTTTTCCGTGGTTGTTAAATATCAAGATGGCTTTAATCATTGCTGTTGCTTATAGTTATACAAATCCCAAAGAGAAATGAAGGATAAATTATTAAAATGTTGGCTATTTATATCACGTTAGCTAGAGAGCTCAACGGCTTATCTCCTGCCCGGATGACTTAAGTGGGTACATCCGGTTGGTTCTCGACATTCAACAGTCGACCTCGAACAAGTACAGAAAGTATTTAGTTCCGGGCATGTTGATAGAACGAGTACCATGTCTTCTTCATTCACATAAACGAACTGGTCTTTTCTCAAAAGAGACTCATATGTTTTTATACTTTAGCCTTACAGAAAGAAAGAAAACAAGTTTATAGTTAATATAGAGATCTTGAGAATGTTTTATAGGCAATGAGTGATGTTCAGCAATTGTGAGGGTTTAAATTGTCTCCCTTTTTCTGTGTTTCCCATGTGTCATCTGAAGTTGTGAGACTTTTCACTGCCACATTACATCATCTGAACATAGTCTTTGTGACTAATGCAACGGCAACCGAGGCATCGTATAATTGCTGGACATTGTGTACCTTTGTGGCGGCTCCATTCTGCGTTGAAATCTGAAAGCAGTGATGTCACACCAGCTGTAGCTTTTTTGTGGTGATGTTGTCAGAAATCAATGGTCATAATTAGGCCCTCACCACCATGCACACCATATAAGGCCTTAGAATTCTACTGAGTTGAATTTGAGCTGCATGCTCTTCCTAAACAAATCAACCTAAGTATCCATCCATACCCAGCATCTTGCCTGGTGTGTTTTTTGGGTAGGGTCACTGTGATCTTTGGCAATGAAAATGATAATGATGATGTTCAGTTGGTGTCCTGCGTTGGAAACCATGCTCCCTGCGACATGATTTATATGACGTCCACCAGCTTGTTATTCCTTTTTGTCCCCAATGTGTAGACATTCTGTTCAATAGGCTTTATTGGCCTGAATTTTTTGGTGAACAATGTTGCCACCATTAAATATCATGTTTTCTTGTCGTGTAAGTGTATTATCGGTTAAGTTAACTGTTTGTCATTTAATTCATTGATTTAGTACATCAACACAGACCAGATATCGAATGCAGAATATACAGTTTATGTGGATAGGGATAAGATGAGATAAGATACATTTGAGAAATTTGTAAGTACTTAATACTACACAATGTCATATCTTACTTGTAAGGGCACGGTTCATCAAATTATGAATTTGGTGGTCTGGGGTACGGTGGTCCTTCTGACACCCCTAAACTGGGCCATTCTGCAGTACTGTGGGATCAGTCCCAGCTACATCAAAATGTCAGACCACGTTTCCTGTTCTGATTTCAGATCCATTAATTCTCTGTTGTACATTTTTCTTCATTGTCGCTGCAAAGCCACTGGACTGTTGTCTGCATATCATCTATTATTTCCCCACCAAATTCCCTTCTTCCTGCATGAGCACGGTAGAAAACAAACAGACGCTCATTAGCATGTGTGATCCGTTGGTGGTAAACAGGCTTATTTCCACATGAGTGCAGTACGAGAAAGGATTCCACCGGGACAGTCGAGGTAGGTGGGCCCGTCGGCTGCCTTCATGGGGACTTTAATAGGCACTTAACAAATGCAAGTGGACAAGCACAACATTCTCTGGCACAGAGGGGGTCATGGTGGTACAGTGAGCACTTGTTAGACGGTGACTCACTGTATTTGGACTCTTGGGTGGTCACTGATATTCACTTCATTTTTAATGTGCCTTTTTTTTTGTCTGCTCTCTTTGCTAATTGTTGAATTGTGACGGATGCCGAGTACTGTCTGCCAGGGCTGAGGTAATGTGCGGCGTCCAAATAATGCCTCTGTGCTCTGTGATGTGATGAATGCAGCCTGTAATTACAGGGATAATCAAAGCTGTCAGGGGCTCTCCTCTATGGACGGTTTTGTTTACTGTCTACTTCTCCCACAGCATCACAAGCTGCTGGCCCTCTGCTTCCTCCGCCGGGGCCTCAGACCTCGAAAGATCATTGCCACTGTACCTGTCGGTATCTGAAACAAAGTAAAAGACACATTGACTTGTTAACAACACACTTTTAACAATTTCTTTAGATGGAAGGCCTTAAAATATACGTACCATGCAAGTTCTTTAGCAAATCAGTATACAATTGACCCCTCTCACTAATGCTTTACTGCAGACAGTTGGTTGCTGTTCCCTCAAGATGGCAGCATTTCAGTGGCTTTTTATGACAAGATGAATTTGAGGTTCAGATTTATTTTATTTGTAAAGATGGTAAAATATTCATTGAGGGGAAATCCCCCATGCATTCATATATTATTTGTGATTTTATGAATCAGCTCACAATGAAATATGAATGATCATTCAAGGAATACTTGGAGACGACTGGTCACACATGGTGTGTGTTTTTAAAACAATAAAATAGACACAGTCCTGTCCCTGTGATTCATGAATAAGGGCAGCACATATATTAGATCCTCAATGAGTGACAGGCCAATAAAACCAGCGCTCCTTCTGTCACACTGCGCACATCTTAGCACAGGCAGAGAATCAAAACAACCCCGATCCAGGATTACCACATCCCGGCTTTCCATCACACCGCGTCGTAAACGAAGGCGGAACGCCGGTGAGTGGAAAGGAGAAGGAAAGCGAGAGGTCTCACGTTGTCTATTTTCTTTTATTATTTCTTAAGTGGATTGTCGTGAATAACGAATGAAAACGAATGATTACGTGCAGTTGGTGATGTGTTTTTTTTTAATCATGTGAGCTGTTTTGTATGATTTTTGTGTGATGAGATGGTTGAAGTGCAGTGGAAATGCAAACATCATTACAAACATCACTAATGAATGAGTCGTGTCCTGGTGCAGTTTGTGTTTCAGGCGGGACATTGTTAACACAGTGGGACCGAAGTGTGATCGCCATGGAAACCGCGGCGGGAGCGACGCACGTTCTCTCTTAGAGGAGAAGAGGGGGGCGGAGTGATCCATCTGTATGAGCGGAGACGATCTATGCACGAGGCGCCGTGTTTACAGCGAACACGGCGGGGTGGTCGCAGAGCGAGTGAGAGAGCGCGAGGGTGCCTCTACCTGTGCATTATTCTGTCCAACAACACACCATCTACACACGACCACAGAAGCGGACCCACACCGAACCCGCAACAAGGTCACACACACCTTCATTCCCGCTGCTGCGAGGCGGGAACACGGAGACCACAACAACAACAACGCGGTGCGTGTGTGCACGATGAGCTGCTGAGGAGGAGGAGGAGGAGGAGACGGAGGCTGCGGTCTGAAGCCACACTTTATCCTGGATATTTCCCTACAAACGTCGCGTCTTTCCCTCGCAGATCCTGCGTGTTTGTTTCATTTTGGGTCGGATGCTCTCGAGACGTCGCGTTTCCGATACTCCTCCGCCGTGTCCTCCGCCTCCCGGGGATCCTCCAGCAGCGGGACGCTGAGCGGTTTTTCCTCCAGACATGGAGCGTGAAGATGCGGATTACAGAGGAATCCCCGCCGCCGGTTTAGCCGCATCGCTTTCATCGCTCACAGCAACGCGGCGTCGCCTTTGTCGGGAATAAACAGAAACTATGAATACGCATTTTCTCGCTAGAGGAATACATCGGTGATTTTGTTTTTTTCTTATTTTTTGACTCCCATTAGGAAAACGTGAGAGAGCTATCCTGCTAGCCTGCTTGCGGGAACGTTAGCTTTTAGCTCCTTTAGCCGGCTAACAGCTAAAAGGTGCTGGCTGGAGACAGTAAAACCTTTAATCTTTCCGACCAGCTTTGGCCGAAGCTCTCCCGCCACCGCGGCATATTTATTCACAGGATCTGGGAGAATTGATTCATCCAGGGATGAGGTCTGGGACGGAACGGAGCCGCTTGACCTTGTTTTGGGGTCTGATGCTGGGTCTGTCGTCCTGCCTCCGGCCCGCCACCGCAGAGAGTAAGTGGAGCCTCTGCACAGTTACACATGTTCACATGTATCCCCATCACACATGTGTCAGAAAGTTAACTTTCCTTATATTGTGTGATCGCATTGCTTTGCTGCACGTGTGTTGTGTAGTAATTGTATGTAGCCATGGTGAAAAGACAGCAGTGTTTTCTTGGTTATTTACATATCCATTTTCTGCATTTATGGCCAAAATATCAAGTGGTAATGGATTTAATTAAACACGTGACTTTAAGTGTAATTACGTTGTTATTGAATAGCATTAGGTACACTACATATATAGCATTACGTAGTATTGCTTACAAGGGAATATAACTTAGTTTTTTTTATGGAAACGTATGAAATGTTGTTATTATTATTGTGTTAACAGAGCAAAGGGGGATACTTAGATTGATTTCGATTAATAATTAGATGAAGATTTTTATACCATGATTTTGGCTTTAAAACATTCCACAAAAACAAGTCCCTTCAAGTGTTGGTAAATACAGTATGACTCACCTGATGGAGAGTCAGTTAAGCTATATATACACAACTTTTATCCGCTCTGAGTCACAATGTAGTGACTAAAAATGAAAGAAGAGAGGGCTGGAAAAAAGACAGAAATATGAAGTGTTGAAGTTTTGTAAAGTTCAGTTTAGTTGGTTTTCTCCCAAATGGTGATATTATATTATTTGAATTTTCACAAGATCGCTTTTGCAACGCATAATATATGTACTTTGTGTTTCTGTATTTATTAAGGCTCTGCCAGTTCATTCAGGGCCTTAAAAGAAAAGTTAACCGTTTAGATTTAATTTAGCACGGTGGATAAACTTGGTCTTTAACACCCACTTATCTTCAGCATTTCAGGTGAGGCTATATGCCCTCGTTGGGTTAGAAGACACAACATTTTCTGTCAATTGCATTGTGGTATTACTTTGTATGTAGGTGTTCTTTGTCAAAGGCTGTCGTTCATTCTAATACCTAACTCAACACAACAGTAAACTGTCAATTATTCTCATTTTGCAAAACCAACCTGGGGATACATTGACCTTGAGAAAAAATTCCATGAATACCAAACTGCTGCAGCTGCATTGATCAGACACAGCAACATCTTCCCATCAGACAAAAGATGGGAACCACACAGGCGGAGGTTATCATGTGTAGTCCAGCGATGTTCCATTGAACTGAACTGACCTGCTTTGAAACTTTGACAAGGCCTTGAATAATCGAATAAGCCATACCTATTTTTAATTTTTTTGCTATATCTGAACTGATCCCATGTGTCCAGCTCCACTGTAAACTAGAGCTTCCCGATTCATCCCACTCATGGTGACATGTTGCTGAGGGCTGGGTCAGGGGGTTGAACCAGGTTCTGGGGTTTTAAAATAGAACAAGCCAAAGTACATTCACAAGCAAAACAGACTACGTTCTGTTGATTGGAAAAGAGTGATGAGCTTGTGAACGGTGTCTTATGGGGGTTTACTGTACGGCCCCCGGTGGTTAACGGGACAAATACCCGGTGAAAAGCAGAGGGTGCTCCCATCGAAAATCCTACATTTATTCTCCCTCCCTGTGTGAAGCGCCCCTTGTGTGGCTAAGCCCTGGACATTCCTGCTGGTTCACTGTATCAGCTGGGAGTGAAGAGTGGCCGGCAGGTTTGGGTTAACCAGGTTCAGATGCGACTCTACAGATGTGCCAAAAAAAAACAAAAAACAAGTCTGATCCGCCAGGGTTGTCAGCCTCTGCTTCGGGTCTTTCCGTATTCATTTCTTCTCACCTTGCCTCTCATGTGGAGACAATCTGTCACTTACAAGATGGAAATGAGGGATAAACAGACTCGCTGTGGTCTGGTGGTAGTGAATGCCGGGACCGGAGGCGCGTATTGCTTCCTATTTCTCGTCGTACGAGGCCTCGAGTGGATTTCCCTTGATTGTCTGTGGACAGTGTTGGTGCTGCAGCCGGACTTGAAAAGGTTATCAAAAGTAAATATGTGGTCTGGAAGGCTAATCAAAGCTGTCGAGATAAGCTTGTGTACTCAGCTGGTTTAAAATGTGTCATGGGGAGGGAAAGGGGGGGGGGTATTAAACTGTTACACAGACTATAGGTATTTTCACGCAAGTTCACCATTTGACTGGGCAACTTTTGTTTAGGGTTTCTCACCAGCGTGGTCAGGAGCAGTTCCCATGAAAGGTGGCCATGCTGGCGCTGCAGAGAGGCCACGGAGGGTGAAGCGTCAAGGCTGTGGTGATGTAACATCACTAGGCAGCGTGTCTTTCTTTTTTACAGGCCCGGGTGTCAGGATCGTATTAACAGGTATGCGGCCCACTGAGGGGCCGCTGACAGTGTGTACTGACAAGTAGATTACACAGGAAGACATAACCGCCATACCAGCACACCGCCTACACTTCGGAGGCATTTTATACTGGCACACCAAAAGGCTCTCGTATCCCGTCTAAAGAAGATTAAAACATTTACTCCCCAATTAAAATGCCGAATAGAAATAATAAAGGCCTCACAACTTTAATTCATTCTAGCAGGATTACAGGATTCGTTTTCTGGTGAACAGAAAACAACGAGACACAACTCTATGTGTGTATGGAAACTATGTATCACAAAGCGGGGTTGAAAGAGGTCAACTGAGGGACACGCACCACACTGGGCACGCTGGTCGTCTGTAGAGTTTGCAGGAGTAAAACTCGCCTTACGGGATATCAAAATACAGGACTTGTTTATTCGCATCATTTTAATCTAAAATATAATGGAGGGATGCCATTTCTTTACTTTACTTTTTAATATTAGAGATCAGGTCAGGTACCAGTGCTGGTTTTCATTTTTCAAAGCACATGAAGTGCATATGTACATGCTAGAAATTGCACGAGAAAATGAACTGTTCAAACAGTGCACCAATTTCGTTTAACACCAATTGAACAATACGTTCAGGTTGTTTAACAACATCTTGCTATTTTCTTGCAGTTATTTACCCCAAATCTCATCGGTGCAGCAGATACAGATGCATTAAATGCTTAATTGCTTGCGTGCAGTTTACAGAACTTCACTCTTTGCAATTCTCTGATTCTATTCCTACACAGGAGAACAGATGGCTTGTAAAAGTTGAATATACATTTAAGACATTTCCTTTTTATTGCCAACACGAGAAAGTATCATAAAAGTTGGTAGTAGTGATGGTGAAATGGTACAAAATGGACACGTGTGTCGCTGATAAGTTGGAGACTTATGTTATCCATGTGATGTGTCATATTGTGCTATGTGGTCACACGAGGTGGGAAAAATGGTCACTGCCAGCACAAAGGTTCAGACTGTTCTTTTGGAAATTAAGTCGTGTTCCAACTCGGTGGTTTCTGAGAGAACGCCTCATGCATTTCAGAGAACTACAGATATCGATATCACCAGTAATGTCTGTTACTGATTTGATTACGTTTAAGTACTTGTAGAGATCCGGTAGACATTTTCATACGGATATTTAACATCTGTTTGTCTCACTGGTCATTTTCCACATAAAAATGGGGTAGATCACGTATTACTGTGAAAGTACACCGTGTACACGCCCAGAACGTATGGGATTTTGTACGATATGGTTTTGCTTGTTGTGAAGTCTCTTGTTTAAAAAAAAAAAAAAAAAAAAAAGAGCAACTCACGTTTTACACCCATTAAACCTGCATCACCAGATCTGATGTTTAATTATGATAAGTTGTAATTAAGAGAACAATATATTGTTCTATGAGAGTGCATCGTCTCATTTGTACAGTAAAACTTTACAGAGCAGCATTAAAGTGGTGGTGTGACAAACTCGTAGCCGCCTGGTATGTTTTTTTTTTTTTTCCATGACTCACTGCCCTGCAGCTTTTGAAGTGTAAATCCTCTTCACAGTGATGCGCGATAATGGCCTCCATATTTCTGTGGGTGCTGCTGCGGCGGTGGCTTCGGGCTAAGTATTGTTTAGAGTACACCACACAGGTGGGAGGAAAAGCTGAAGAGGCAAACACTCCACCCATCAGCACCGGCCCGTCACCATCCAGCCCCCAAACGTTTTTCCTAATGTGGGTTAGGATTATTCAAAGGGGCCATAGAGGATCCACATCGGTTTTTGTTTTCCTTCTTGCAGCTGTTTTGGTTTGGGGTGTTCATTGTCTAAGTAGAATCGGACTGTACCGGCTGTCCCGGTAAATAACAAAGAGCCACTCTCAAGAAGTTTTAGGGGTTTCAGTGGTTGGAAGTCAAAATCTAAATATTAAGTTATTTATGAGTCATTTCATTGATTACCAAAAGGAGAACATGTAGTGAATGGTTAAGTATGTTCAAACTTTTGGAAGAGTCAGAAACAAAAAAAAATGCAGGAAAAACTCAGTAAAGGCTACTTTTATGTGTTAGTCTGAAACTATTTTTGTAAATGTTTTTTTTTATTTTTATTAAACTAAGGTGGGGTAAAGTTTTTATATATAATCATGTGGCCAAGAAGATGAGTCCTACCTATTCTTCCTGCCTGTTTAATCTCCTAAAAATAAAATTAATCGTGAATGTAAAGCAGCATAAATATTGTATTACCTAAACATCCACTTTGTCATTGTGATCATGGTAACACAACATTAGCCTTTTGGCACAAAGGTTTTTCGGTGCAGACTTTTGTTTCCGTGAAGAATGAAACACTTGTGCGGCGCCGCCGTGGATCTTTTTTACTCTTTGTTTGACAAGTTGTTTTTATCGTGTATTTAGTGTATTTAATGAACTCATAATGTGTGCGGGGCCTTTGGACGATTGTGGGAGAATAGGTCATAGCATTGTTTTGTATTATGAAAGCTTCATAAAAGCCCACAATGAAACAAAAAAAAAAAACGGGTCACATCGGGTCGACCCAAAAGCAACAATACCCTGAAAGCAGAGCAATCTAAAGTTTATTGCGCCATAAAACTAAGGTTGAATAGAAACCTGACTTTGTCGCACCATGTAAACTTGGCACCGAAAAATGTGAACTATAAAGCAAACACGTTCTGTCAACAATAGCAAAGCTCAAGTGTACTGTCAATATTGAGGAACACGGTGGACAAACATTTGTAAATATCACTATTTCTCAAATGGAAAACATATATTGTTACATTTGAAAGGTTATTTGTTGCAAAGTTGTGCGCCTGTAAATTATTAAAGGTCTGGATCGTATGTGAGAATCAGTTCTGGTGTTGGAATGTGCTCCGATGCTTGCATTCAAAATCCCAGGCAGGTCCTTGAGGGAAGAGTCGGGCCTGTTTTGATTAGACGTGTGATGACTATATGGGTGATCTATGGGAGGAGAGCATTAAAATAAAAAAAACATGCAGCAAAGAAATCAATAGGAGGCAAATTAGTTGTGTATTTTCTCACTCTCAAATAATGTGTCACACAGTCATCTTACCGACTCTGTGTTTTTTTTTTTTTCCTCCTGCAGTATGTGGTCCCAGCATCGACATTGGCAACGACATCAGCGAGTTCAGGCGTCTGGAGAACTGCACCGTGGTGGAGGGCTACCTGCAGATCCTCCTCATCGGCGACAAAAACAACAACAACATTAACCAGGAAGTCTTCCACTCCCTCAGCTTCCCCAAGTTGACCATGATCACGGACTACCTGCTGCTGTTCCGGGTCTCCGGCCTGGACAGCCTGAGCACGCTGTTTCCCAACCTCGCCGTCATCCGGGGCCGCAACCTCTTATACAACTACGCCCTGGTGATCTTCGAGATGACCAGCCTGAAGGACATCGGCCTGTACAACCTGCGCAACATCACCCGCGGCGCCATCCGCATCGAGAAGAACCCCGAGCTCTGCTACCTGGACTCCATCGACTGGTCCCTCATCATGGACGCCGAGTTCAACAACTACATCGCGGGCAACAAGCAGTCCAAGGAGTGCAGCGACGTGTGCCCGGGCATCATGGAGACCAGCCCGCAGTGCCGCAAGACCATGTTCAACAACAACTACAACTACCGCTGCTGGAACTCCAACTACTGCCAGAAAGGTAAGGAGGCCGTCACGCGGGGAGAGCTTCCATTTGAAATTGTCAAATGAAGATGCAGGCTGTCTCGCCTTTGGCCTGTTTTGTGCAGGTACACATTTGGAGATTGTCATGATCGACTGGGTGTCTATAGCTGTTGTTGTTTTGGCGGCATGGAAGGAGGAAAGCGTTGGCACGTTGTTGTGACTGACGTGTCTGCAGATTTCTTTTGCTGTAATATACGTCGGGTGTTTATCCGAGTTAAGGAGAGATGTAGAAAGATCCATTCAGCTCAGACAGCAAGTTTTTGCTGTCTGAGCCGGCTGTGTCGCTGTGCAAGGTCGCCTGAGTCTGGCCGTCAAATGTCAACAGCTGTTTACGTAAATATAAAATATATTTGGATTTGGTTTCCTTTTGTGACGCGCTGCGCTGCATTTGTCACAAAAGAGGACACTATTCAGGAGTGTTATGATTTGAACCGTTTGGTTCAGTTCAAGTGTCCTCACCTGCCTGGCTAAAACAAATTGATTCTAAGGAGTAAATGCTTCAGATTTTAATCAATCCCCTCGGAGCACAGCGAGTGTGAATTATCCCTTTAATTCTGTGTTTGGAGTGCAGTGTTTTGGACGACCTGCTTTGCTGGTGCGTTTCAGTCGATGTGTTTTGGCTGACTTAGTGTGTGTGTGTCTGGCTGAATTGTTTCCCTGGTGACTGGCGCCTTGCTGCAGACTCAGCATGTTGATGTTTTCACTCTTGTGACATGAAACTGTCGCCGGACTGGCCTCGGAATCGCATGCACGCACACAAGACGCGCTCACAGTCGGCATCATTAAAGGCAACTTGAAATAAAGACGGCAAGCACACACACACATATAAACATGCAAATTACAGAGATGCATGCCTGACTCGCGCGCACACACACACACACACACACGCACACACACACACACACACGCACACCCACACACACACCCACACACACACACACACACACACACACACACACACACACACACACACACACACACACACACACACACACACACACACACACACACGCCCGGGCCTGCTTTGTGGGCTGCTGCAGTGGCAGAGCGTGGGCATGCTGGAGAAGAAATCCGGAGATGGAGTGTGTTGGAGGAAGACATGTTGGATGGATGGTTGGATGGATTGATGGATGAAAGGAGGTGTTAAGAGGATGGATAATAAACTAGGGGTGGTTGTCAAGGAGGATCACAAGAGACGGAAAACATGGTCCACTATAAAATCCAGACCTCTCCTCTCGTTTGCGCACTGTAAATGATTCAAATAAATAATATGATATGTAATAATATATTTGGATTATATTAGACTAGACAGTGTTCAGTTTTGGCGGGGGGGGGGGTTATATTTTATTTTTGAAGGTTGTCTCCTTTTGGACGTGAGGCCAAAATAAAATAGTTTGATGACGAAACGATTGATATTGAGGCATTGCGAGTCTATGTGGACCAGTTGCGCAAACAGCCAGTGGTAAGGAGGTCAAGTGCAACAGTGTCTCCATCTTTCTGTCTCCACTCTGTTGAGACTAGACTGAAACCTGTTGTTTTTTCAGAGGATGAAGGGGGGGGGGGGGTTTGAAGGACAGGAAATAGATTTCAATATTTTTAAACAGGCAAATACTAATACTGAATACCTCGGGTGGTTAGTACATCTATTACCAGCACCACTGCGACAGCTGCCGCTACTACTGTTTCTACTGATGACTGCCTCAACTACTCAGCCATCTGCTGCTTCCACAAACTACCTTTATTATTATTACTACTACTACGTCACCCAATGAACTCTCCAACAGTTACTACTAGTACTTGCAAAAACTAAAACCACTGTCACTCCACTTCAAGCCGGGGTGCTCGGGCTACACTTGTGGCTATTTACAGAATGCATTGGTCGTTTTTTTTATCCTGATTGCATAAAAAAAAGAAAAGAAACCTCAGCAGTTCCAGGAGATTAAAGGTAGATGTGTTCACCGCACAGAGACACGGGGGTCCGGGTAACTTTGCCGCTCCTGTCCCCACAGTCTCACGTTTGCAGTTTGTCCCCGATCCCGTCTCGGAAACCTGACTAACTGGATGGGAGACTTCCAGGCACGGCTAATGTGTTTTTTTGTGCAGTCGGCATCCTCCTCCTCCTCCTCCTCCTCCTCCTCCTCCTCCTCCTCTCCGTGAGGTCGACGTCGCTTGTTAAGTCGGAAAAAAAAAAGCCTAAAAATAGAGGAAGTGGAGAGCGACCCCGTGAAGATGCATAAGCAGTGTGCCGGGGCTCCAGAGGGAGTGCGTCGGCCGGGGCAAACGGGCCGTCGCTCTCCGCTGTCTTAAAACAGAATTGATCTGAGACAACCGGAGCGCGGCCGCTCTACGCTCCGCCGAGACTGCGTGGTTGGGCCATTTATTAGGTCGTTTATTGGAGGAGTCTGGCGGTAGTAAAGCCGAGGCTTCATTAAAGCCGAGGAAGGCCGAGGGCTGAGTGTTTGAGGTGGCGGACCAAGCGCTGCTGATTGCCTGCAGTCGGTGTCTGGCGGCTGCAGTACCTGTGGATAAGAGGGGGGCCTACGCACGCATGCACACACTCGCGTGTGTTAGTAGTATGGAGCAATTAAAATAAGGAAAGCCTGGTGTTGCTTTCACAGATGTGGGCATACAATAATGGGAAAGTCACAGTCAAGTTTCACTTGTGTCACCTAAATGCAATGAAAGTTGCTGTTGCAGCGTTTAATATTTTTGCTGTACTTTCTTGGCTTACTTTGATGAACCATCTCTGCGTTTTAACAGCTATTTACCAAGTTCTACAGCATTTAGAAGGGTTCAACCTGAGCCAGGTGTAAAAACACAACATAGATGTTGCTGTTTAAAAAAAAAAAAAAAAGAAAAAGAAAGAAAGTGCTGGTGTTGTTTTGCTATTGGTCAATAAGCAGCCTTCAGGTATCGATAAGGAAAACCTCCATTTGGTCTATCTGGATTTCGTATGTTAATTTGAGTTCCTGCAAGTAGCAGCAAATATTGTGAGCACCGTGGACCGTATGACTGTGATTGTTGTTCTTACCAATGGGTAACATCACAACACAAGCTACAGTAGCCTGAGTGTGTGCCTTGCTCACAGGCCTCACGCTGTGCTGACACGCGAGTCAACTCAGAGACTTTTTTTTTGTTGGTTTTCAGAACCGTCCATTCGTCAGATCAATAAATGACGGGGGGGGTGCGAGCCCTGTTTTTCAGTAGTTGACACAAAAGACAGGCTTTCAGCTCGAATGCATTCATAAAACGGTTCCTGGGGAAGGAAGAAAGAAAGAAAGAGAGAGAGAGAGAGAGGGTTCAAGGCCTGTTTCCTCTGGGAAAGTGGAGTGTTTTTTAGTCGTAGTGGCGGGGGCTGCATTCTCCCGTGTTTACTTCCCTCATTTGTTTTTTTGGAATCTGGTTTGGGTGTTTTGTCTCGTTCATAATTCACAGGCTTCTTCCAGAGAAGAGCCATGTCCGTGCATGCTGGGACACACACACACACACACACACCCTCTGTCTCTCTCTCTCTGTCTCTCTCTCCCTCTCTCTCCCTCTCTCTCCCTCTCCCACACACACACACACGCTCACACATTGAACAGCAGTGGGGATGTTTTTCCGGTGCTTTGTATGGTCTGAGGAGATGAAAGCACATCATTAAAGTACAAAGTAGGTCTTCTGGGATTTACTGGAAGGATTTTTTGTCTTTTGTTAACCCCTGGCTGAAGGGATTACGCATTAAACTAGAAGGCTTGTCTTCAGGGCGCTTGTTTAGCCTGACACAAGATTAATTTGCTGTACTTGACATGTCAGTGTTTGCTCATTTCTTTTTTGTAGACTTTCGGCTAACATGGTGTCCGGGTGAGACGGTGGGCATCATACATTAATATTCTGAGTGTATAAACGCAGACCCGTTTTGTCTCCCTGTAAACAAATACACGTGGTTTCATTTGAGGTCGTTCAGTTTGAGATACATTTGTGCATATTTAGATTGTTGGAATTTGCTGACTTCTAGTGGTAGAATAAGAAAAAGAAAACTACCCCCTCAACCATCCTACCAACCATTTTTCCGCCCAAAATATCATTTTGAAAAAAGGTTTCCTGGGATGAGTGCGTATTTCCCGGGGATGGATCAGAAAACCTAAAAAACACAAAACACAGTCTTATTTGGAGAGAAAATATGAAACTGTGACTTTTTAAAATGGTGAATACATGACTAAATCTTCAGCATATTACCTGCCTGCATGTGAACACAAAAATGAAAGAGAGCTGAAGTGAGTCTAAGTGAGTGAGTTGTGGACTTTACACCCCCCCCCCCTTCCCCACTGCTGTTTTCTGGTTGGATTTGGATGTGGTGTGTCCACTATTTATTCACCCAGTGTTTCTCTAGTGCTTAATGTATAAAAATGTGAACTAGACTTTCCTGGGTTGTTGTTCACTTTATCCCTGCACTTTTTTAGCCTTAACAGTGTTAAAACACAAAACACAGTCTTATTTGGAGAGAAAATATGAAACTGTGACTTTTTAAAATGGTGAATACATGACTAAATCTTCAGCATATTACCTGCCTGCATGTGAACACAAAAATGAAAGAGAGCTGAAGTGAGTCTAAGTGAGTGAGTTGTGGACTTTACACCCCCCCCCCTTCCCCACTGCTGTTTTCTGGTTGGATTTGGATGTGGTGTGTCCACTATTTATTCACCCAGTGTTTCTCTAGTGCTTAATGTATGAAAATGTGAACTAGACTTTCCTGGGTTGTTGTTCACTTTATCCCTGCACTTTTTTTTTAGCCTTAACAGTGTTTATAATGTATACTCTTACTCTTTTATTTTGTTCTGTTTTTCTTCTGTGAGGGAGTCAAGTGGAGCGGGGATCAGGTGTCGGCTTTAGGTGTTACACAAAGTATTGGTCTTCTCAGGTCCACAATTAACTGACATGCAACCTGGAGCTTGGGCCAGGTCCAAATCCTACTCAGTCTAATTGGGTCAGGTAGGGTGTTGTGTTCATGCCAATCTGCCTTGTATTTACAAAAAAAAGTTTGGGGACCTGTATTGAGGAAATTAAAGGAAGGGTGTATAGCATTCATGGAAAACCCTTGCTTATGGCAATACCTGCTCGTACTCGCAGAAATAACACTGCATTTAAAATGTGTCCATTTCAAATCATATTTGGTGAAATAATGTGAGAAGGTCAGGCCCAGTTTTCTTTCAAAGCAGTTTGTAGAACAACTTTATTAAGTGTTGCGATGTTGCACTTTGTGGATGGTAATAACAGTCTGGGCAGGCTTTCTGAAAGCAGCTATTGATCTTCCCAGCTAAAATCCCAGCATTTGATGACAAACAACTAGTCATGCACCCCCTCACCCTCGCCCCTATCCCGGAGGCTGTCGGGGCTGGTAATTATAGGGACCGCTAGTAAACCAGGCACATCCATGACTACTTTTAGTGAACAGTCACACCCATCCCTGGAATTCCTGGAAGTGAACATTACTGGTTTGGCTGCGTAGAAATGCCTACTGTAATTATGTGGCCTTTAATTGTGCTCTGTTAACACCGTCAGATGGGGATGAGCTGGGGACCAGGGACTGAAATGAGTCTCTTGTTTGTGGATTTGAGGCTGGTCGGATTTGGGAGGAATGTTTTTTTTATATATATATATATAACATAAAAATGTTCATTATTCGGCCATGATCACAGGAGCATCTCAACCCAGGCTGTAAAGCTGCTCGACTATTTTCATGCCTCAACTGCAGCAGGGATCATTTGTCGGTATTAATCTGCCACGTTATTTATTGGTCATATTTGTTCTCACATTTAATTAGACGTGTATTCATTAGCTTTTGACCCAGCCACTTTCAGCCAAACAAGTAGTGGTTAATGGTAAAGTTTGTTTTATCACTGACCATACAGCTGAGTCTGGTTGGATCTGGCCTGAAGAGTTTTGGAATATCAAATGACGGTTGTAGGGTTAAAAAATATATATATATCAAGGCCTTGGTTTTTGGTTGAGATAAGTTGCCCACCGTGTGTTAAGTGCCGGAGAGAGAGAGGTGCACTATGGGTCAGAAACAGAGCCAACCGGTGCCGGCTGCCACAAGGTGAATGGAAATCTTCTACTCTGCCTCCATCAAATTCCAGAGATATTTCTGTCTTCCCACGCCGAGTAAACACACTAACACAAAGACTCAGGAATGTAGACCTCTGATGCTCTCCCTACCTCTCTCACTCTCTCGCTCCAAATGTGGAATCATAATTCCCGACAACAGCGGGATGTGGAACTTGAACTGATTTTTCTGACATTGGCAATTTACCTGCCTCTTAAAATATTTGCGGTGGGCTACATTATACATTGTTTTATGAGATGAATAAGTGAAATCAATGTTTAATTCATAAAAGCACTTAATTTGAATAATGTCAAATGTTTATCTATTAATGTTAATCCTGTCATTTCTGTAGCTATTTATTATTACATATTGACCAGCACATGTGGTCCAGAGGACTCCATTTGTAGAAATTCCTTTGAGTCGCATTGTAATAAAAATGTTATCCAGTTAGGTGAGGCCTCTTACAGACCCACATTGCTGTGGAAGGGCCCTCTGGCACTTCATGTTCCCTGGGAGAAAATCACTCCCGTAGAACCAGAAGACACTTTGGTTATTGACCTGTACTTATGCTGTCACATCACTCGGCAAGCCTCAGACGGAGATTTGATCTATAGTGGCAGGAAGTGCACCTCTTGTCTTGTTTTGATGTGATGGGTTGACAGGCTGCAGGATCTTCATAGCCCGCTGTGTGAATCCCGTTTTTTTTTATTGAGCGGCGTGCCCGGCTTTTCATCCCGACCAGGAGCGATGTTCACCTGTGTTCGTGTTTTTCCCCCTGGCCACACTGTAATTATCAACAGGAAGCTTCAGACCACACGGCTCCCCACGGGACGTTTACTCACACCGGGTGGGGGGGGGGGAGGAAATCCACAACACCTTTTGATATTCTCGTCAGCAGCCTCATGCAAACCACAGAATCTTACACGCACTGAACACTGTGTGCTTGACATGAACCCTGCCCGTACTTGTCCAAGCGTCCGCCTTCCTAATAAAAGTGAAACCTTTTAGGAGTCCCCCCCCCCCCCCCCCCCCCCCCCCCCCCCCCCCCGTTTTTTTTTCTTAAACAAATGATTATTAATTTATTGAATCGTGAAAAGACCCAGCCAAGCTGTTTCTGACTCATCAAATTGGGACCTACAGCTATCCGCTTTGCTTCAGCCAATGAAAACTCATTTTCATCCGCCCTGTTTCCATATATCCAAAAAAAAAAAATTCTCCGTCCAAACGCTGTGCAGGTTGCCTAAGCACATTTCTGGTACATCGACTTAATACATTGCGATACGGTGGGGTGCGTGGTGTAAGATTTAGTTTGAATGTGGTGGTTTTCATTGTTCTTGGATTTTTAGCAGCCCACTTACGGTCGTTGATGCGCTCACTCTTTGTCGCTCGAAGCTTTATGAGCGGCGGGCTTGATTGGCAGGTCGTGATGTCTCTGCAGAAGAACCGGACAGTACCGCTCAGCCACGGAGAGCCATGAATGGACTTGATGAATGGAGATCCTTGTTCTGCAGCCTGTAGACGCACACACGCACACACACACACACGCACTGCTGACTGACTGACTGATTGACTGACTGGTTTTGTGAATGACTGATTCACTGACTCAACCTTCACACCGACAGACGGTCTGTTCGGTAACAGAGCGCGCTTTGTACCAGGCTGGAAACACCAAAATATTGTTGTGTTTTCCGTCCATCATCAACTTCTTGTTCTGCGCGAGGAGACCGTGTTGACGTCGTCTCCCAGTTGGGTCTGAGCGCTGGAATACACTGGGTGGGCATGGGACGTGTGGAACGCCACACGTACTCGAGTCACACACACACGCAACTTACATTAATTGGGGGAAAAAGAAAGAAATCTTTTGCACATCCATTTTGAGGGGCCCCCGTGCAGGTTATATTGATTTCATAATGCTGTTTTGGCCAGGCAGCAGATGGACACCAGGTATTTATACAATGCTTGTTTGACTTGTTCTGATTCGGGGGGAAAGTGGAAAGATAAATCAAAGCTTAAACGTGGCCCAGATCTGTTTCAGTCCAGGCTGAGAATCAAAGCTGTAGTGCACATACAGTGAATTAGGGGCTGAATGCTGATAAATGAAATGGTGCAGACCGATATTCCCTTGTCTGCGGGGTCACTTGTAACAGACGGTTGCATGGCCCTGGTCATTTTTGTTAGTGGAGAGTAAATGTCAATTTCCGATACCCCAAAACTATAAATTAAATCGCTACTGTTAAAATTATCATGATAGGATATATTATTATTCCCAATTGTTTTCAATAATTTAGGTAAGGGCACTTTAAGTACCCCATTGCTCCAAAACGACTTTACCCGTACAGATTCAGTAGAGGTAAAGTCACACCTGAACGGCTTCATGAATCTGACACTGAACATAAAACAATCAGCATTGCTCTCTAAATAAAACTTTTTTTTTTATTTCATTTCTCTTCTTTTTTTTCTGTGCATGACCAAGTGACAGAAGTAAAGTTGGTATAGTTCTTTGAATTAAGCCGCTGTGTGCTGGCTGTTAACACTGTTTGAAAATCAGGTCATGCAAATGTCATCTTATCAAGTTAAGATAAGATAAGATAAACCTTTATTGTCCCACAGTGGGGAAATTTGCAGCGTTGCCGCAGCAGAGGTAAAGTAAACAAACAACAACAAAACAAAATAAATAGACAAAGGTACGGAATAAAGTAAACTAAGGCTAGAAAAACAATATGTAGTACAAAAGATACACTATATCCAGTGACCTAAGTATATGCAATGGAAAGTGGACTGTATTTAATGAAGAATAATATAAGCAGTGTAATTTCCATTATTATTATTAATTCTCTACTCCACCTATGTCCATACAAATCTGCCGCCACAGGTATGGCAAAAAATATTGTGCGCTCATGCATAGCTCGAATAAAGATGGGTTTGCAGAGAGGGCCGGTAATTCTGATTTATATAAAAAAATTAATAAAAAAAAACTTGAATATACAAAAATATTCAAAAATAAAATAAAATTAAATGTACCTCTTAAAATCACCAGCTATCACCTACACATCTCACTTATCTTACAAATCACATGTGGTCCAGTGTCACGGTTGAGTGTGAGTTACCATTTTTCCAAAAGTCACACTGTTCACCAGCAGCTTGGTTCTGTTTGTGTTGTCTGGCTCCCCCAGCTGGCAGCCCCATCAGTGTGTGAACGTGTGTGTCTGTGCGTGTGTGTGCGTGTGTGTGCGTGTGTGTGCGTGTGTGTGCATGCGCATGTGTGTGCTTGCGTGCATGCACGTTCATGTTCCTTTCAGTGATACATGATGCGCTAAATGGTGTTTAGTTTCTTCCACTGCTACCACCTCCGACTGGACCCCATCCGCCTGTCCTCCCCTCCTTCAGTTACTCATCTTCCTCCTCCGTGGTTAATTCTGTTCCTCAGCCATCCTCCATCCATCCACATCCTCATCCTCCCCTTCCTGCACCTCCTCCTCTCGATATGACGAGGTCTTTTATGTGGCAGCCATTCAGTGGAATGCTCTTAGACACAATGTACCAGTTCACCCCGTCCAACTCTGTCACTACACTGGTCAGTTGTGACTTCAGACGGAGATGATCTCCATCCTCCCCACCCACCCCACCCGGCCCCTTTACAGGAGCACTGCAGAGTTACACCTTTCCTCCACAGCTTCCATCACCCCATGCAGGGGTCAGAGGTTGAGGCGTAGTCGGGGGGGCGGGTGCAGGGCCGGCGCGGGGGCTCCGAGCAGAGAAAGAACATTCTGTACCAGAGAAACGCAGCACTGGTCCTTTTCCTGCCGAGCGCGAACCCGCCCGCTGAATGGTCGGTGGGACCACACAGACTGAAGGTCCTGATTGCTTTCCGTGACAGTCAGGAGGCAGCCCGGAAGGTTGCCTCATGGTCACTGCCCAGCGAGGAAATATTCCCCCAATTAGGAAGCCAGTAGATTTCCGACCGCATTTTGGATTCAGTCATTTTTGGTCCACTTGTTGCATAAGGTATAGGTATGTACAGTATATTTCCCCAGCTATTCTGTGAGATTGGCTTCTCCGTCAAAGCAGTTTTTATTTGGTTAGAAAAGTGTGAAAAAAATATAAATTTCTAGTCGCTTTTGAGGTGTTTGGTGAGCCGAAATGGCTACTTTTCCTCAATTTTCAATCCGATGGCACACGTGAACAACTGAAAATTCATCGTAAAATGTTTTATTAATTTGGTATTAATGAACAGTCCTCTTTATAAACACAAAAGGATAAATGTACACTGTTTTAGGCACGGAAAAGTTCATTTCCAGTTGTGGGCCATATGAAATGAATTCAGTCTTGTGTATTATAGCTACAGGGACAATAAATACAAGGTGAATTGGGTGATTTGTAAGAAGTATTTTCCTGTTGGATGATCTGCTGGCACGCAGCTGTGAAGACGCGTTTTTATTATTATGATTTTTTTTTATAACACACTTCCTCTTGGTGTAAGTGCAGAGCTCCGAGGTAGAGGAGGTAAAAGATCCACCAGATGTTTGGAAGCTTTCTGTTGTGTCTCAGGCTCCGGGAACGACTTCCTACTCTAATTTGACATCTGTTCGTCGGGAGGCCGTTTTTTTTTTTTTTTTTTTTTTTTTCTACAAAGAGCCGTACGGTTGGTGTCCGGCTCCTTTCCACTTCAGTTTCCTCCCTCCTGCCTGCATTCATAAAACAAAAAACGGCAACAAGAACGATGACTGAAATGTCATCCGGGATTAATCGGCCCCGGGTTCACTTTTGTTTCTGCAGTAGCAGTAGGCATCTCCTCTTGGCCCCTGGTTTTCTTCCGCTTGCTTGACAGACCTAAGAGAGGCAACATGCTGCAACATGTGTCTGCGTTTTTCATCACTCCGCATCCCATAAACAACAAATAATTTCCCATTACTTCACTTTGGCCTGGTTTCTCTTTAAACACAGCCCCCGGTTTAACCTAAGCAGATGACATCATTCCAAATTACAGTCCTTTTTGTTCCCCTAGTTGTTGTTTTTTTCCCCTTTTCCAGATATCCCCCGCCCCCTTCTGTTTGTGACACAAATCACAAACACACACAAATAACTTCAAGCAGTGATTTTGGGTTATCCCAGGCCGCTCGCTGTTTGTCTCTGCGGTGGACTGCGGGAGCGCTTTGAAGTTTTCTGAATGTTCTCTCTGTGCGGATCAGCTTTTGTCAGTAAATGCCGACCTGTGATTTTTTTCATTTTATTTTTTTTCCCCACCAAGTCCCTGCAACAGTGTTGCAGTAATGGACTCAATGGAACCTCTATTGTGGATATTTCCTCCGAATCCAGTTAAGATCTCGGAGGCCAACCCAAACATGGCATCGTTCGGGCCCCCCACCCCCCTCAGAGACAAAGAGAGCCGCGAGGTCCTGCTCCCGTCCATGCGTGGGTCCCTCCAGTGTTTTCCCGATCAGTTTTTCCTGTCATCACTTCCAGTATCCTCTTATTTAGAGGGACACCACAGCAACTGGAGGAGTTATTTGTAGCCGTGCGCGTCGGAAAACCCGGCCTGGAGATTTATTCTGTCTCCTGTGGATCTGGGATGAGCCTCACCGCATCACGACTACTCCAACTGGCTGTTTGTTGGATTTAGTTTTCCTATATACAGT
>JAFBJU010000540.1:361889-373579 GCA_016785305.1 Colistium nudipinnis | reverse complement strand
TATATATATATTTTTTACTCAGATAAAGGAACACATAGAGTTATTTTTTTACGAGCGCTATTCTCGGGCTGGTTCATATGTGTGTTCACATTCGTTTGTCAGTCACTCTACGGTGAATCCAAATCATTTGTTCAGGGCTGTAGCCAGTAGCATCCAGCCAGAGGCTTATTTAAGCGGAGAACTCGCTGCGTGTGTTTATTTGTTGTGCTCACACGGTCGCCAAATTCTTGAAATGCTCCTTCGCTGTGTGAGAAAATGATGTGTTGTCGGTCGTTTATTACGTGAGCCGACGCGCTCCGGGAGGTTATCACCAATACCTTCGCGCAAGATCAATACGGCTGCCGATTCGTGTATTTCTCGAGGATTGATCCACTTGCAATTTTCTTGTATTGTTAACAGAATGCAGGATTCATTTCAGGATGAATCACTCCGTTATAATCTGATGGTTCCCTGTTCTCCCAGTCAACAACCCTAAACCCCCAAATTAAGGGTTAGGGTTCGTTTTCAAAAGACAGCAGATTTTTTCTTTGATACTTTTGTGTTGACACATGGCACATCTCTGAGGTGCAAGCTGTTGGTGTGTGGGTAGTGTGTGGAATATATTATATTAAAACAAAGCTATTCAGCTTAAAAATTGCTTCACCAGTTATAATTTCGCCTTTTGATTTGTGACCCATGCAACATGTAAATGCAGTTATCTTCTCAATGGAAATTCCAAGTAACCGGCTTTCTCATGTCCCCATGTGTTACATAATTTGGGATGGGATCGATGCCCTGGTGGGTTTGAATACCTAATATGGTCTGGGGAAATAACACAAGCTAGAGTTTGTATTTGTCTCCATAGGTAAATCTTTTTTTTTGTATTGTCTCTCGTTTCCAGAGTGTCCTGAGAAGTGTGCACGGCGAGCGTGCACAGCGGACGGCGAGTGCTGCCACACTCAGTGTCTGGGCAGCTGCACGCTCCCCGCCAGTGACACCTCGTGTGCCGCGTGCGTGCACTACTACCACCAGGGGCGCTGCGTGGCCGACTGCCCCCCCGGCACCTACAAGTTCGAGGGCTGGCGCTGCATCAGCGCCGAGCTCTGCTCCAAAGTGCACCTCCCCGAATTCGACAGCTTCATCCTCCACGGCGGAGAGTGCATGCCCGAGTGCCCCTCCGGCTACACCCGCACTGGACCCAACAGGTGAGCTGCACCACCACCGGGCGGAGGTACTCTTAGTGTTGGCCCACCTCCATACAATAAAGCAGAGTGTAACACATCAGCTGTTAGTTTATATACTGGACGTTTCTGGTTACGTCTTGGGAGTCTCTCCCAAACGTCATTTAGCCGGACCGGTGTCACACTCGACATAAACTGACTCAGGGACAGAAAAATAAAAACAAAACAAAAAAGGTTGAGTTGTGCCGGGGAAGTGAAATACCACACGTTTACCTTCGCCAGTCCCTCACTATCTCTCTCTCCGTCCTGTCTCCAGCATGTCCTGTAAAGCCTGCGATGGTCTGTGCGATAAAGAATGTGAGGAGAAGGTCATCGACTCCATGGATGCCGCTCAGTCTCTCAAAGGCTGCACCGTTATCAGAGGCAACCTGCATATCAACATCCGCAGAGGGTGTAAGTACTGCAGCGTTCCATAACAACAAAGCTGCTAATACACTCTAATACACATCTCCACTGCCGTCAGTTACAGGAGGACAGAGGAAATGAGGGTTTGTTTTTTGATAGCTGATATGATACAGATCCTGTTTTTGTTGTTTTTATGTTTTGCTTATAAACACATACGACTGTTAAATAAATGCAACTGAGACATAACGTTGCTGAAGTCTTGTTTAAAACAAATACCATTTACTTGTACAAGAAAAAGGTTTGGCTCAAGTTGATTTTTTGGTTTATCAGCCTCATGGGATACTGCTTATCTCAATGCCAGATATCAGTTAGACCAATCAGTCTTAATCAAGGACGAGGCATGTCGGAAAACTAATAAATGAAGCAGATCACTGAGGGGGAAAAATCCTTAGTAGGTAGAAGAGTCGTATTTTATGAAATACTTAAACTGTAAAAGTTCAGTTATACACAGCATGGCATGTGAAAGCAAGATTTACTGTTCCATAACAGTGTCTTGAGTGAAATAAAACGATTTGTGGAGACATGTGGAGAAGTATGTACTAAAAGGAGTGTGTCTGTCTTTATATGTGTGTTTGTGTGTCTGTAGACAACATGGTGGCAGAGCTGGAGAGTTTCACAGGTCTGATCCAGAGGGTGACGGGTTACGTGCGGATCAGGCACTCCCACACTCTGAGCTCCCTGGCCTTCCTCCGCAGCCTCAGGCAGATCGATGGAGAAGACCTTCTGGACGAGTACGGGAAAATGCACAAATCTCACACAAACACACACACCTGCACGTACAAACCAAACACACAATCCCGGAATTCTTCTGAAAGTAGCTCACCGTGGTGATGGGTACTTTGAATAAGCTACTGTGTGTATTTCCTTACACACGGAAGAACCTTTTGCGGTTTATTTTCTGTTGGAGCTGGTTAAGGTTGTCCCTGAAATGTTTTGACTACGCTGGTGCCGCCTGGAACCCAGACGGATTTGGAATGTTTCGGGTTGCTGTACTGTAATATCACAAAAGTATGAGAGAAAAAAAAATTGTTTTCCATTTGAAAAGTAAATCACCAGACAGCATATCAGCCCCCACCCCCCCTTTTATTTATTATAAGACCTTGAATGCAGCATAACTTCCCGCAGTCCATGGAAAGGTTTTCCAGGGGTCACGGCGCGGCCTTCGCTCCCTCCGCCTTCCTCCGCAGCCTCAGGCAGATCGATGGAGAAGACCTTCTGGACGAGTACGGGAAAATGCACAAATCTCACACAAACACACACACCTGCACGTACAAACCAAACACACAATCCCGGAATTCTTCTGAAAGTAGCTCACCGTGGTGATGGGTACTTTGAATAAGCTACTGTGTGTATTTCCTTACACACGGAAGAACCTTTTGCGGTTTATTTTCTGTTGGAGCTGGTTAAGGTTGTCCCTGAAATGTTTTGACTACGCTGGTGCCGCCTGGAACCCAGACGGATTTGGAATGTTTCGGGTTGCTGTACTGTAATATCACAAAAGTATGAGAGAAAAAAAAATTGTTTTCCATTTGAAAAGTAAATCACCAGACAGCATATCAGCCCCCACCCCCCCTTTTATTTATTATAAGACCTTGAATGCAGCATAACTTCCCGCAGTCCATGGAAAGGTTTTCCAGGGGTCACGGCGCGGCCTTCGCTCCCTCCGCCTGCGTCTCCTTGAGCTCGCAGGAATCTCACTTTCCCAAGGCAACATTACTGTCATTCCTGCGTGTCTGGGTGTTACTCATAAACACTCCTCTCGTCGTTTCACCCTTATCACAACTTACGACGCACTCGCAACCTGAAGCGCAAACATACAAGCACATGTGTGACCCCCCCCCCCCCTAACCCTTTTCCTCTTTCTTCTGCCCCTCCAGCATGTACGCCTTCTCGGCGTTCGACAACCAGCAGCTCCAGTACCTGTGGGACTGGAAGCAGCACAATCTCACCATCAAAAAGGGGAAGCTCTACTTCAGGGCCAACCCAAAGCTCTGCATGTCCGAGATCCGCAACATGTGGAACAAAACGGGCGTCAAGGGCCGCTTCGATGAGCACGATTTCCGGAACAACGGCGACCGGGCCAGCTGTAAGGCTCACAAAACAAACAAAAAAAAAAGTCTAAAAAACTGGGGGAAAAAAATATAAAAAAAAATGTTGTTTAAATGACTCGGTCCACGACATGTGCAGGAGATAATGTAGTTAACGAGCAGCTCGCAAACGCCTCCTCGGAGTCTGATGCTGCTCGGCACCATGTGTCAGTATTTACTGCTTTATTCTGTCGACGTGACTAATTGCTGCGCTTTTTTTTTGTTTCCCCCCCCCCCCACAGAAACACACTGAAGCACTTTGATTTAAAGCATGTTGTTTCTGTCTCCTTCGCAGGTGAGAGCACTATACTGAAGTTTAAGTCCAACAGCACCAGCAGCACCAGGATCAAACTGACCTGGCAGCGGTACCGGCCTCCGGACTTCAGAGACCTCATCAGCTTCATTGTCTACTACAAGGAGGCGTGAGTTTTTTCAGCCCAGCCCTCGTCATTGGCAGGAAGTGAAACTGTGGGGTTAACGAGGCTTTTAATGTACTGAAAAAATGAATCATAATAAATGAAACCAGCATTTAATCCGAATTTCAAATAGAATAGAGGCTTAGTTTTTTCTTGTGTATTGAAATTGTATGCTCGAAAATTTTACAAAGCCGAAAGGGTCACGATTGATTGGTATTTATTACATTACTAACACGATGTGAACTGCTTTCGATCCTTCCAGGCCGTTCCAGAACATCACAGAGTTCGAGGGACAGGACGGCTGTGGCTCCAACAGCTGGAACATGGTGGACGTGGAGCTGAGGCCGGACAAGGAAACGGACCCCGGAGTCCTGCTGTCCAGCCTGAAGCCCTGGACCCAGTACGCCATCTTCGTCAAAGCCATCACGCTGATAGCTGTGGAGGACAAACACATGCCCAGTGCCAAGAGCAAGGTGGTCTACATCCGCACAAGCCCCTCAGGTAAAAAATAAATCAAAATTGTAATAATATAATTCATACGTTATTGGTCATAAATGTGACTGTAAGCCAAGTATGGCTGCAAATAACAGGGAAGTGATAAAAGAGTGGTGATGTGGTATAACCCAGCCTCAAATAAATCTGAAGTTTAGTCGGAAGTAGTTGTAGAAGATGCAGATGGATGAAAATAGAAAATAAGGTTCAAAGTTAGATTTCACCTGTTAAACTGTAATATTTACATTCTGACTCACAGACATTGTTATGTTCGCTTTGGTAGTTGTTTTTCAAAGTACACATGGGATTGTTTGATGATGACAGTATAATTAACGTTTCTAGATTTAATCCAGACACACTGTAAGGAGATGTAGATGAAGAGAGTTTTTTTTTTTAAATAAACACAGCTGCGGCTCAAAGAGATGGAGAGAAACTGATTTACCAAAAAAACTAAAACACAATTAGATGAAATGGAAGACCGCTTTAAACAAACCCAGCTGCACTGGAAAGCCTCGGCGGTGTTGTGACGTCAGCGGGTCACATCTGCACTGGCTGAGCCCGCGTCCTACCCAGAAGTCTCAGAGAAAGAAAAAAGCTGGTTTCATCAAGAAGCCGCACAGTGAAGATAATTATTGTCCCTCTGCCTCTCAGCGCCCTCCATGCCTCAGGATGTGCGAGTGTATTCCAACTCCTCCACGCAGCTGGTGGTGCGTTGGTCGCCCCCTGTCTCGCCAAATGGAAACCAGACCTACTACCTGGTCAGATGGCAGCAACAGGCCGAGGACAGGGAGCTGTACCAGCACAACTATTGCTCTAAAGGTACGCACACACACACACACACACACGCGCGCACGTGCACACACACACACGCGCGCACGTGCGCACACACACACACACGCGCGCACGTGCGCACACACACGCGCACGTGCGCACACACACACACACAAGCGCACACAAGCGCACACGTAATAAGAAAAAAAAATCCTGATGGTCGCTGAGTCATGGCACGCATCCTCCTTTTCCTCCTGCAGAGCTGAAGATCCCCATAAGGATTGCGGCCATAGGCGTGGGAGACCAGGAAGAGGACACCAAGCCCACCAAGCCAGATCCCGAGGGGGCAGATAAAGGCCCCTGTTGCCCCTGCCCCAAGTCGGTGGAGGACCTGGAGGCGGAGGCAGCCGACGCCTCCTACCGAAAAGTCTTTGAAAACTTCCTGCACAACTCCATTTTTACGCCGAGGTAGGCTACGCATCTTCGTCATCATCATCATCATCGGTTCATTGTTTAGCTTTGGGGAGGGTTGACTGTGGCTTTCTTTTAACTCCATCCTCAGCCCTTTTTATGTCTAAAACGAGAATTGATGTGGCTACAGGATAACCGGAAACGTTTTCTGGGCTATATAGTACTTTGTGTGTCTCTTCATGTTTTTGCTTCTGTGAGAGATCAAACATGTATGTTTCATTGTAAATTGGAATCTGCCTATTCAATTCTAAAACTGATGCAGACATGACCTACCAGTGAATTTTGTTCACAGATTTTGTCCTGGATGAATACAAAATAGGTCTATGTGTCAAATCTTTTCCCATCTCTTATCTCCAACCCACCATTCTCTCTCTCTCTTTCTCTCTCTCTCTTCCTCCCTCTTCCTCCCTCTCTCTCTCTTCCTCCCTCTCTCTCTCTTCCTCCCTCTCCCTCTCTCTCTCTCTCTCTCCTCTCTCTCTCTCTCTCTCTCTCTCTCTCTCTCTCTCTCTCTCTCTCTCTCTCTCTCTCTCTCTGTCTCTCTCTCTGTCTCTCTCTCTTCCTCCCTCTCTCTCTTCCTCCCTCTCTCCCTCTTCCTCCCTCTCTTTCTCTGTCTATTTCTCTCTCTCTCTCTCTCTCTCTCTTTTTTTCTTCCTCCCAGGCCACCCGATCGTCGCCGTAGAGACCTCTTCGGTGTCGCCAACTCCACCCACTCCCGCCGCCACCGCCTGCACGCCAACAGCAGCACCGTGCCTCCTCCCCACGCCGCCGGTAACGGCAGCACCAACGCCGACCTGGAGCCGGCGGACAGGGAGTACGAGTTCGTGGAGCAGGATGTGATGGAGCGCGAGCTGCAGATCTCCGGCCTGCAGCCGTTCACCGTTTACCGCATCGACATCCACGCCTGCAACCGACAGGTCCAGCGCTGCAGTGCTGCCGAGTTTGTCTTCTCCAGAACCAAGCCTGCAGGTTAGAGGAGAATTCTACCACCATTTTTTTTTCCTTCGTTTATCTATAGTATTAAGCGACATCGGATCTCAATGTTTTGGTCACCATGGTTACCCCTTTTTTCCTGCATCCCGCTCCAGAAAAGGCTGACGACGTCCCGGGCTCGGTGACCTGGGATGGCCACGAGGACTGGGTGTTCCTGCGCTGGTCTGAACCCCCTCACCCCAACGGACTCATCCTCATGTACGAGATCAAGTTTAAACTGGCTGCCGAGGTACGACCACATCTGCACACCAGCGTCGATTCTGACAAGGACTAGGGAACCAGATGAAAGTGAATGACAATGTCCTGTTTATTAGGAAATCTTTTTTCGCTTTTCCACGTTTGAAGGAAATGTTGGTCGACCCTTGTGTCTGACCACTTATTTAGTTTTTAGTGCAATCACTAAAAAAGAGCAAAAAGAAAAAGAGCAAATCAACCCAGTACACACGAGTAAAATATTAGAAACATGTTCACAAACAGGAAGAAACTGCAATTTACAAAGAGACAAAATCTGGCTACATAAAGACACACTCCGAACACTCCACTGGCCCGGTGACAGAGAATGAGTTTGGCTCTGTTGAATATTTGTTGCAGAGTAAAGATTAAAAACAGCCGCTCCTTTGTTGGATTAGATTAGAATTCGGTCTATAATCATTCATTTTTTTTTCTGTGTGTGTCTCTCTGTGTCTTTGTGTGTGTGTGCGTGTCTGTGTGTCTGTGTGTGTGTGTGTGTGTCAGACGGAGAAACACGAGTGTGTGTCGGGTCAGACGTATCAGACCCAGCGCGGCATTCGTCTTTCCAACCTCAGCCCAGGAAACTACTCTGTCCGAGTGAGAGCCACGTCTCTGGCTGGTAACGGCTCCTGGACGCACGGCGTGGATCTCTACGTGGCCGAACGTAAGAAATACTTTGCCGCATCGTCACTGGCCCCTTTTTTTTTGTGCACACAGAAATGCTGTAACAATCGCAAACACTTCAAAAACGTTCTTACCTTCAGGATACGAAAACGTCCTCTACGCTATGATCTTTGTTCCCATCGTCATCATCCTCTTCATCTGCCTTATGGTCACAACCCTGGTGGTCCTCAACAAGAAAAGGTGTGTTTTTGTGCACAGTTATTGTTTTCATATATTCTTGTTAAACAACAAAACATTAGATGCAGAAAATCCTGTACGATTAGAGAACCAAAAAAAAACATAGTGGACCCCCTATGGGTTGCAGAAGTATTCTGCGTTTTCTTCTATGGAGCAAATGTGTGAACGACTTGCTAATGGCTGGTGTGGTCTCATCAGGAGCCGTAACTCACAACCCACTCCAACCAACACGCAAACCAAGGGAAAAAGCTTCAATCATAGTCCATAAACCTAAGTGGCAAATAAAACCGCAACTCCGTATGCTTCTGTATGCACTTGAAATAAGTGCTTATTAGTTAGTGCTTGTGTCAAAAACTTACAGGGAGATGACAAGATAATTGTGTCCATAATACCTAAAAAAAAACAAAAAACAAAAAAAACAATTCAGTTACATCTAGAAATGGAAGTAAGAAGAACAGTGTACAACCACTGCTGTGGTGCAAAAAGTCCCTCATGGAATAAACTCAGCAAATGTTGTCATCTCGAATAAATAATTGTGAAATTAAATTGCTCCAACCCCTGTAGGCTGAATGTTGGAGTGTGCTTGCGTGTCTGTAAATGCTTTTTTTTTTTGGCCCAGGAACAGTGACCGACTTGGAAACGGAGTCCTGTACGCCTCGGTCAACCCGGAGTACTTCAGCGCAGCAGAAAGTGGGTGTTGTGTTTATGTGACAAACGTAGAGTGGAATTTTATTGTTGTTGTTGTGAGAATAAGTTCAAAAGTGTAGACCTATTTTTCACATGTGAACCTTTTTTTTCTTTTTTTTTTCTGCGCAGTGTACGTTCCAGATGAGTGGGAGGTGGCGCGGGAGAAGATCGCCCTGAGCCACGAGCTGGGCCAGGGCTCGTTCGGCATGGTGTACGAGGGTTGTGCGAAGGGCGTGGTCAAAGACGAGCCCGAGACACGGGTCGCCATCAAGACGGTCAACGAGTCGGCCAGCATGAGGGAGAGGATAGAGTTTCTCAACGAGGCCTCCGTCATGAAGGAATTTAACTGTCATCACGTGGTACGTATGCTCATGAACACACACACACACACACACACGCACGCACATTCAGTCAAACGCAGAGTAATTGAAATATGTGTTATTAGTCAAGTGGTATGAGCCCATTTGATGCTCCTTCACTTTGCTCTGAATAAATGAGATTAGTCTGAATCCACTTCAGTGTGACAAATAACATAAACGAGGTAAGGCCGATCTTCAGGAGACAAAGGTTGTGAGTCCATTGTTGTTTCATGACGGTGTGCTTGTCAGGTCCGTCTACTGGGAGTGGTCTCTCAGGGCCAGCCCACCTTGGTCATCATGGAGCTGATGACACGAGGAGACCTGAAGAGTTACCTGCGCTCTCTCAGACCTAAAGAGGTAACAACAAACTTGTTGACAGTTTTTTCTTCCTTATAGAATCTTAAATGAATTCATATATTAATATAGAATACAGTAGGACTCACTCTTCTGTCCCGTTTGTGTGTCCGTCTGCAGCAGCAGTGGTCCAGCCTGTCTCTCCCTCCTCTGAAGAAGATGCTGCAGATGGCCGGGCAGATCTCCGATGGCATGGCCTACCTCAACGCCAACAAGTTTGTTCACAGGGACCTGGCAGCCAGGAACTGCATGGTGGCCGAGGACTTCACCGTGAAGATAGGAGGTAAAGCGCAGCGGGGGGGGGGGGGGGGGGGGGGGGGGGGAGAGGGCCCCGGGGGGGGGGGGGTTGGAGGTCAGAGGTCACCCAGGACACTGACGTAAGAGGGAGGGAGGGAGAAGCATGTGCATGAGGTGAAACTAAAACGAATCGTTACCGGACATCAAGATCTTCAGGGAATCCCAAAGCTGGCCTCTTTGCTGCGCTGCCTCTAAACATCAAGTTTTCAGGTTTACTCCAGGTCAGAAAATATAATGAAAACCCTTTTGAATGTGTAACCTCTTTGAGTCTAAAAAAAGCCCTGGATGATTCATTAAAGAATGTGGCATTTTAAAGGCCTATAAGCCACAGAGTGGTCTCTGAAGGATTATGGTTACACAAATGCAGAATCTCATGCAACAGCGCCCTCCAGTGTAATGTGAACCACACAACATGTAGGTTCGATTTTGATCAACCTTTATTGATCCCCGTAGGGAAATTCCTAGCAGCAACAGTGGAAATATGCCAAATATGTAAACACTAGGACAAACAAGAATTAGAAACAAAAACAGTAACCGTAACAGCGACACTCAATGTTTGAGGCTATAATAAACATATATGTAAATAACACTTTTTGGTTTATCATGTAGCCAAGTTTGCTAAACCTGTGCTAGATTTGGTCTGGCTCTTTCAAGCAGCGTCTTATTCAAATACAGTGGGTCTGGACTTCCTCTTATGTGTCTCGTGTGTGTGCGTGTGCGTGTGTATATTGGTAGATTTCGGCATGACCAGAGATATCTACGAGACGGATTACTACCGTAAAGGTGGTAAAGGTTTGCTCCCCGTGCGCTGGATGTCCCCAGAGTCTCTGAAGGACGGAGTCTTCACCACAAACTCTGACGTTTGGTGAGCCAACACACACACACACACACACACACACACACACACACACACACACAACCACACAAAGAAACTCACATGGTGGCTTCGAAAAAATAAAAAAGTCTTGCGATCATATCTGTGATGATGAAAAACACGTGTGCTGTTTCCTGCTCCGTAAAGGTCGTTCGGGGTCGTGCTGTGGGAGATCGCCACTCTGTCAGAGCAGCCGTACCAGGGTCTGTCCAACGAGCAGGTGCTCCGCTTCGTCATGGAGGGAGGCCTGCTGGAGAAACCACAGAACTGTCCCGACATGCTGTAAGAGCACACCACGCACACAAAAAACACACATTGTCAAACTGCCGGTGACAATATTCTCTCTATTGTGACTTCTGCTTCATCATAGTTTATTCTGACTAAGAGTGAAGCAGTTTGGGATTCCCATCCCACAGCACCCCTTTTGGGTGTTTGTCACTCTGTGCTCTCGTGTTTTCCCTGATGTGTTTGCACTCAATATGAAAGAGCCCGAGTGCAAACTCGCATCAAAAGGAGTTGCGAATGTGGAAAATAAACTCGGCCACCGACCACACAACACTGAGGACGGCGGAGTCATGAGGCCGCAGGGTTTCACTGCGAGAGTGATGACGAAGGCTTATTTTCAACATCAAAACTCTGATTGTCGGGGGAAGAACTCTCCCCCGTCACCACTTTGTGTGCACGCGAAAACACACACGCATATACTGTGCTTGAACCATTTGAATTCTCTTTGTGACATTGGGAAATGAAACGACAGTGGGCCAGTTTGCCTCTGACATTCAGAACAAATTCCGCTCACATTGACATAAAAATGTTGCCATCCACAAAGACGATGATCAGTAAAGAATAGTAAAATATTTATAGCGAAAACACTACAAGCGTTCTGAATCTAAATGTTTTATTCCCAGATGGGGGACAGACTGAAGGTATAGATGTTTTAGCAACAGAGGAAAAGCACAGTTCCTCTGGATAGTCATTACCGCAGGATTTGTTATTGAAGAACCTGTGTGTGTGTCTCTGTGTGTGTGTGTGTGTGTGTGCGTGTCTGTGTGTGTGTGTGTGTGTGTGTGTGTCTCTGTGTGTGTGTGTGTGTGTGTGTGTGTCTGTGTCTCTCTGTGTGTGTGTGTGTGTGTGTGTCTCTGTGTGTGTGTGTCTGTCTGTGTGTGTGTGTGTGT
>JAFBJU010000540.1:333710-355933 GCA_016785305.1 Colistium nudipinnis | reverse complement strand
AATTACAATAAATATGTGTAGGGTGAGTTTAACTGCTAAATGTAGTGTTGTGTATTTTAAGCCATGCATCATATTCTAAATGCAAATATTATTTTATATAATATATATATATATATTTGTACATATATCAGATTAATGTAGTTGGGACAGGGTTGAAACATCCAGTGGATTGCGATATTAAAGTAAATAAAATAAAATAAACTGTATTATGGCTGTGTATACGATGCAGTTTAACGATGTGGCCGCAGGGGGCAGTAAACGGATGTTGCTGTGTAATCTGAGAGAAGAGAAGAAGAAGCAGTTGTTTACGACAGACGAGCTACTGCTGCTCAACATTTTACTTCGTTTGAGGTCTTTTTCAAACGTGCAGCAACACGTGGCGAATATGGGATGTAATATTGAATAAGATGCCTCTTGGCAATCAAGGTAAATAAATTGTTTCTTATGTCACACTTTATGTTACACTGCAGCCGCTTGGTTAGCATGCTAGCTGTAGCAGACAGGAGAGCATAATGGGAGCTCAGTGATCTGCTGTGTCTCTCTTTCCAGTCATGCCATAGGAGGAAGGAAACATTTCCACACCAAGGAGGACAGGTCCCCTCAGAGATGGCAACTGAACTCCATGAGACCATTTTCATGGCCAAGCAGGAGCGCCACAAAAACCTGTTTCTGAACTACAGGAACTTAAACATCTTCCCCGTGGAGCTGCTCAAAGACGAAGGCTTGCAGTTTCTGGAGAGACTCTACATGAAGAGGAATTCTCTCACTACACTGGTACACACACACACACACACACGTCATGTGATGCACACCTTTAGGAACATTTCAAACATGTAAGAGACACTGTTAGGATTATTTCTGATTTCTATTTCTCTCCATCAGCCTGACAATCTTGCCCAGAAGCTCCCTAATCTAATTGAATTGTGAGTAGCCTTTTTTGTGCAATAATTGACTTCATTGTGTAGTTATTTGACAGCAAAGAGTTGCTGTGTGTTCCAGAATTCAGGATACAAACAATCTGACACTATTGGTTAGCAATGAGCTATGCAAGTGTTCAATCTATTTTAATATCACTTTTGTTTATCTTCATAGGTATTTGCACTCAAACAACTTAGTCATTATTCCTGAAGGTGAGTATTTCATGATGTCACAAATAGGGTGAAACTAAACAACCTTACAAATGTTGCATACATTATGTGTATGTATTTTTAATCTTAATCTGCCCATGTGAGAGGAGCAAGGAGAGATGCTTGGCTGCTGGACATATGGATGATGACTCTTTTTTTTTTTTTCCTCAGCCATTGGAAACTTGGCCAGGCTTCAGTCGTTGGACCTGAGCAATAACGCCCTCCAGTTCCTCTGTCCACAGATTGGCAGACTGAGGTCTCTGCGGCACCTGAGACTGGCCAATAACCAGCTGAAATGTCTTCCTCCAGGTAAGAACCAGCAGCTGCCTGCTGTGTTATCTATATCAGTTCCCACTGTGGGGTGCAAAGTCATCTTTGGACCACAGGTCATTGACTTATTAAATATTCTGAGGTTAAGAACACCTGCTGTAGTTCTGATGTTTGCCAGCAGAGGGAAACATATACTCTAAAATAAAGAGAAGAAAAAGAGACTCACAAATACTAAGATGGAACCAGTATCAATAAAGGCTGAAATCCAGATTAATATTGTATCATGCAAAATGTATCATTCAATAATAATTTCAATTATTATTCAACCTCATATTTGGAAGTTATTTCACATCGTTCTACCTCAGTAATTAAAAAATATTGACATGTCAGTGGTCACTGATTTAAAAAATACTAAAAACAAAAAAACAATCACAATATAACAAAAAACGCCCATCTACTAATGTCTTTTTTTTTGTTTGATAAAGACCGTTTGTGGTATGTCTGGAACAGTCACACACTCAGTTAGACAGACCTCCCTGCCCCTGATTATTTTTAGCATTTTGTTTTGTCGTGGTCCTTGATGTGCAATGAATGTGTCATTGCCATTTGAAAATGTGAAACTGGTGGTTTTTTTTAAATTCCTGTGTGAAAACAATCTGTCCTGATGTCAGTTTAATAATACCACACCGACACACACACACACACACCTTATTATTTGAGTGTTCTTTATTGGATCCAGACTTGCTGATATATGGAAGTTGCATTTAATCAACTACACTAAATGTGATTGCTCAATTGATTTTATGTTTGTCTGACGACATCAGAGATTGGTGATCTGCACGAACTGGAGACTCTGGACGTGTCGATGAACCAGTTGATGTCTCTGCCAGACCGGGTGCACCGCTGTGTGTCTCTGCAGAATCTGACAGCGGACCACAACCTGCTGAGCCACCTTCCCCGGCAGCTCTGCTGCCTCCATCGGCTCAACCAGCTCTCCATGGCCGCCAACCGGCTGACCTTTCTGCCGCTCGGTCCGTGTGTATAACACCTTATCTGTGTTGTTGCCGTAGTGATGGAGGGGATGTTAATATACGTGTTTTTCCAGATCTGGGCCGGTCACGGGAGATGCAGTTTGTGTTTGTGGACAACAACGGGGACCTGAAAGGCCTCCCCTCCTACTTGTACAACAAGGTCATCGGCTGCAGCGGGTAATACAGCTAATCTGGCTCATTCAGAGATTCAAGATCAGTTTGACTCAGCTTGATGTCGAGCAGTAAGAGGTAGCGTAGCCATTACATTGATTGAATGATGGGATTATATTATAGAAAAGTAAAAAAAATTATAGGAAAAAAAAAAACGTAGGAGGATATGCCTTAGTAGTACATTATAATATAAACAATAAATTGCTCCTGTACAGGTGTGGTGTCTCCACCCAAGCCTTGGAGAGTGACCGGGGTGAGGTGGCGGGGGAGGCGCTGAGTCGGGCGCTGGTGGGGCTGCCAGCCGAGGTGAAGGTGGTGGGGTCGGAGACGGATCACGTGGTTCCCCTGGAGGAACTCGCCATGAGGACCCTGCACCGCATTTACCAACAGCGCCCGACGGGTGAGCTGTGACGTCTGCATGTTCACCATGCCGCTGTGTACGAACGTGCCGCTAAAAGAAGCATTTGGTGGGTTTTTCTCAGATGTCAACATGCTGCCTGCCATTGCCCTCCCGAAGAGCCTGCTGGACCTGCTGCAGTTCCCCCTGGGTCACTGCCATCGCTGCAGCCAGGCCATGTTCACCATCATCTACCCAAAGCTCTTCCCCCTGCGGGACACCGCCCTGGCAGGAGTGCACCGCAGGTCAGCGCAAACACCCCTTCTTTTGCTTTCGGGGATTGTCCACAAACTAATATACTGTATATATTATATTTTCCATTCCTCAGCAAAACAGAAAAGCTGAACACTAACCCCATTTCCCCCCCTTTTTTCCTTTCTTCAGGACCACTGTGAGTTTTGTGGCCTACTGCTGCTCCAGCCGCTGCCTCCGGACTTTTGACCTCCAGGGCTGAGAACCCATTATCTTCACCCTCCACGCAGTTGAAGCTGAGGATGTTGACTAGTTTCCATGAGGTGACAAATAACTGCTTGTCATGTGCAGTGCAGGAGCTCTGTGTTAAATTAACAGTCCTGGGACCCACGGGGGGGACATTTGCAGAGACGGATGATGGACAGGACTTGTCCAGTAACATCTTAGCACCGAGCAGCTGGGACGATTGTGCCCCCCCCCCCCCCGTGTGTGGTGAGGGTACCACTACAACTACTGAGTGTGAACTGTGCCCCGCTGTGCTTATTAAATGAAATCTGACAGTTTTAGACCTGAAGTAACTGTAAAACCCGTACTCGCCAACAAGCACTTTATGAGAACATGCACACTTTAAAACCTCTTTTAGGTATTAACTCTTGTAAAATAAGTATGGTTTCATTTGAAGATGCATTTGAAGGGTTTATTTAAAAAAATGTGCATCTATTTCGATCTATACGTTAACTTTCCGACAGGTGCCACGTCTCACAGACCATCACATACAGTGAACGCTTGATATGTGAAATATGCGTTTGGAACAATACACAGACCCCACTTGTCCTCCTTTCTAAACGATTAATTCTAGTCAGTAAGATGGACCACGGATCAGTTTTACCGAATTGTTCTGAAAAATTTACCAGTAATTTTGTATCGACGCTTGTATTCTAAGCCAGGTATCCATTTTGGAATTTTGCCTGGTTTTGGAGAAAAAAAAATGTCATGTGAAGAACATTTTAAAAATGTTTCCTTACCTCGCAGTAAACGGAAATCTGTCCGTTAAAAAAAAACAAAAAATGCAGGAGCCCACAATGATCTGATCAAAAATCCTTTTGTCAACATCTTAAAAAAGATATATTTTTTGCTCCTTGTTGTACACTCAGAGGCACTGTGTGATTGTCTTGGTGGACTGATGCATGAGTGGTAATAACCATCCCTACGTTGTACAGTTGTAAGTTAGAATTTGGTTGGATTGCGTTGCATTTGGCAGTAAATGTCGACCGTTGCTTGACTCTCTGTGATTGTGGACTTTTTGAACGACGCATGTCCTTTGATAAACAAAGGAATCGGCATAAGCTGTGATTGATGGTTAAAAGTCCGCAGCCATGCTGGTGTCTGGAAGGGCTCGGTGACCACTTTAAATATGTATGTAAGTGATAATGGGGGTGGAGCAGAAAGCCGGAGTGACTCGTTTCCTGGGGTCGATGGCGTGTTCAGACAAGCGTGAGACCACTCTGCCCTCCCTCTGGGAATATCACATCTCCGCCGAACGGCACATATGAAGAAAATCACACAGGAGCGTGTTCGTATGCAAACGCAGGCTATAGCCACCCAAAAATGGATGTCGGCGTGCACAAACACAACTACACCCAGTATGAGGGGGGAAGGATTTATTAAAGGACCGGTATGTTGTTTGATTCATCGTTTTCGCGATTGATCAAATCAGGTTGCCATGGTCAATTTCTCATTTGTGGCAGACGCCATGATCCATTTCAGCCATTTACTGAAACCATTCAGTGTAATCTGTGAAATGATGTTGATGAATCTAGTGTCTGTTGCCTAGGGAACCACAGAATTGGAACGTGACGGGGGGAAAAAAAATCTTTGAGTTAATTTCACATTTTCACTATTCAAAACAGCTAAGTGCTCTCTGCACAGGTGTGCTTAATTATGTATCGTCTCCAGAGTACACCCAATGCTCTGCAATATGACTGGATGTCGACTTGGGTTCATGTTATGTGGCACCGTGTGGCATTTGGATACATCAATACTGAAGTGATTTCCTGTGGTGAGTCAGGCAGGGTGAGCGTGAGGGGCGGTCGGGTGAGTTGGGGGGGGGGGGGGGGGGGGGATGGAAGAAGGGGGGGGGGGGGGGGGGGGGGGGGGGGGGGGGGTGATGCATGAAGCGACAGACCGGAGGGCTGCTCAGCTTAGTGTTGATAATGTGAAATGTCTGACTGTAATATTTTAGTCACTATTTTTGAATTTTGAATGAACTGTTCAGTGTCCTGTTACCTGTAAAATGGGGGTGTACCCATCATCGCAAAGTGCACAGTGTGCGTGTTTGCCAGTGAATGGGCCTGTAGGCTGGTGAACATGTGCCTACCCTTGCGTGACACCAAATATTGTCACAGTTTAATATCAGTATCTTATATCTCTTATATATTTATTGACGCAGTCTCTGCAAAAAATCATACTCGTAATAATGATAATCATTTACCCCTCGCCCTGTCATAGCATGTCTCCCTCGGCCATGTTTCTCACCTGACAGGTCATTCCTTTCACGCTGTGAAATTCCCTGCACACTTCAGCAGCACCTTGACCTTTGACATATGCAAATTCAGTTGCAGGTGCCAATCACAAAAAAAAAAAAACATCATTGAGGCTTTTAGCCTGGTGTCATGCATTTGATTATGTAATGTCAAGGACTCCAGGGGCAAACAGCTCTATACACACACAGGTGCACTGTCATGTACATGTACGTATGCACACTGGAATTAATTTTAGTAGTATAGTTGCACGCTTTACACTGACATGCAGCATTTGTAGTAGAGGCTGAGCATGGGCTGAGGTGCTGCATGTAATCTGAGACCATTTGATGTATTTATAGAACTGGTAGGAGCATATACATTTTTGTGATGTCAATATTTTAGTGGTTGTTTTTGAATGCATTGAATATAATGGCATCAACCATCAGAGGCTAAATGATTTTCAGTGATTTATGTTTTTAAGTAAATTTAAGAAAAGCCCAGTTTATTTAATTTTAGGATTTTTTCTTTATTGATTATTATAATTCGTTTGGTTGTTTCTGATATTTCCAACCGGTGTCATTTTTTAGATGTTTGTTTTGTTTATTTCCTTTGTAGAAATTTAAAAAAAAAAGTAAATAAACCAACATATACTCTGCCTCCGACGTCAGAGGGTGCGGCCATTTTGTGAGGGCCATCAATGTGCACAGAGAGGCAGGAAGTACGATCTCTATACCGTCAAATTAAAAGCGAAACGACAAAAAGAAAACAATCGGGAAAAACCAACAATGAGAAAGAACAAGTATTTATAGTATGGCTTGTCCAACCTGAGAAACGTGATGCCTAAAACTGACTTTATTTTATCAAATTACACATTATTCATATTTTATATATTATGGATCTAATCCGTGTTTTTAGTTTTAGACACATTAGCATGTACTTTTCACGTTATCCTAGAGTGGAGGAACTAACCTGAGGAGGATGGTTGTTGCTCAGGGGACAGTTCCGGACTGAAGTGTGCGTGTGCGTGCGCGCGTGTGTAACTGATGCTTCTAATTGATGGTGATTAAATGCAGCCTTGTGTACGCTGCTGGTGAGGGAATAAAAAAACGACGTGTAATGCTGACACGTATTTGTGTGTGGATGTTCCTCCCTCACACGGTTGTGTTTTATTTAACGTGAACAGGAAGTGAGAGGAGTGTGAGTCCGTTACACTTGACTCTCGGATCGCGGCGGGGCGGCGTGTGTATATGTGCGTGTGTGAGCGTGTGTGTGCGTGTGTGTGTGTGTCGACCGGGGACAGTCCCGTTAAACGCAGCGGTAGGACGGACTGACACTGGCACCGTGCGTCGACACAAACCGACAAAAAGCAACACAAACAGACAAAGGAGAGCGGAGGAAACGTGACGAGGTAGGTTTGTCTCACTTGCTTTTGTGTGTTTGTTTGTTTTTTGTTTGAGTCAATCGTACTCGGTATTAAAACGCAATACCAATTAAAAAAAAATCATCTCCATAGTTAAACATAATGTAACATCAGGTGCGTGTGTGTATCCTTGTTTGATGTTTATCACCAGGGCGTTTACTGGTTTACTGTGTGTTATTCGCAGCAGTTTACTTTGTTGTGATACTACAAGAGCCCATTTATCTGAGGATAAAATCAGTGTAAGCGGTGTTGTGTCGCAGTGAATCGGTTTGTTGAAAAGCTTTAACTTTTGTGCAGCTTCTGATAAAGACGGTGTGTTTGGACGCGAGTGTCCGACCGCAATGTGTGACGGGATTAAGGTGGCTGTTAGTAGTCGGGATTAAATTAAAGGACGGGGCAGCCAGGTTCGGTGTGGAGACGCGCTTACAAAGCCATGCACGAAATGAATGGTGTTCAGCACCGCGGACAGCTCCGCAGCATGCGCACTCACACACTCAAACGCGCTCAGTTATGATGTGTTCCTTTTTGTGATGTATTCATTGTAATCTCATGTTTCCACCGTCCTTGAATCAATCTTCATGAAGTGTATACATTTGTAAACTCGTGCGAGTGTATTGAAGTATTTAATTTAATCTAGTGTGTGTGTGTGTGTGTGTGTGTGTGTTTGTGTGCGTGTTGAGGTTGAATGTTGGGATTCAAATTTTTTTTTTTTTTTTTTTAAGATTCCAGGAAAAGGAGCATTACACAAACTCTTGCGCCTGTGTGATTTCCCCGTCCTGTCTCCGTACCTGTTTTAATGTCAGGGAGGACAAGGAGCTCAGGCCTCTTAAGCAGATCAGCACGTGTGTGTCCGTGTTTGTGTCTTTGGCAGCCTGTTGTTTGTAATCAGGAGCAAACAGATAAATATTTCAATTAGGGTTACCTCCTTTCTATGCATTTCCTGCGCTGTGATTTAGTGAAAGCTAGAAAGAAGGAATCTTAAATCAGAGCTCCGTTCTTTGCACGTTGGCCACAGATGGTGAGTTGCTCTTCTGTAACAGGCACTTGGAGAGAAAATCAAACGCAGTCTTTTTTTTTTTTTTGTGACCAACATCGAGCTGGGAAGCCGGTTGCAAGCCGCCAGACACTCTAAATGCTGATGTGAGCTGTGTGTGTGTTCAGGCTGCACGCACAACAAGTGCTATTCCTGACACTGAGGCAAACATGAACCCAGGGTGCACAAATAATCAGTTTCATGGTGAGAAAATGGTTTCGATTCATCCGCGCCCCACCTCCGCGCCCACACACCCCTCAGCGACCATCACTTTCCACTCCATCACCCAGCTCACAAAAAGGTGAGAAATTACCACCAGCCTCTGCCAGCTGCATCTGTCGAAAACACACACACACACACACACACACAATTTGCTCTTCTTTCTTTCCTTTCAAAACACTTCTCACTTATAATTTGTCCCCTTTGTTATTCAGTCATTTTCCTTTTTGTTCCACCGTACAGAAATAAAGATGCATCACCTGCATCTTCTTTTTATTAGTGCCTGTTGCTCACTGATTAGGTTTCAGCAACACAATGGCCAGAGAGATTGCATTCTTTTCGTTTTTTAAGTGCGGGTTTGTTTCGGTGACACGCACACGCCTCAAACCTGTTCATGTTCCGATGGCACCTCATTTGTCGACATCAGCCTGTTATGAATGTCAACGTATGTCATATTTAGTTAATTCCATCTTGTCTTTGAGGGGGAGGTACTTTTTTAAAAAGCCCCGCAGGCTGTTTTGGTCCACCCACGTGGTGTGTGTGTGTTTGTAGAGTTTAGTCATTTGGGCCACGCACAGAGATGAGTGTGCTGGAGTCACGTGACTTCAGAGTCCTCACACGGGTCCTCACTGAGACTGTAGTCATGGAATGACTTGACATCCTTCCCTAAGCCCGAAGATGAAAAAAACATGAGGGACAAAAAAAAACAATTGTGAGGCAAATCAGTCCTCCATTTTCAGTCATGAAGCACCACAGGAGGGACACGTTGTTTTTTGTGTTGGTGTAAACCAGATAAATAATGTTTATAGGAATTTGAGCCTTGATTCATGACTTTATAGCCATCACCAACCCAGATTTCCATCTTGCACGGGCATGAGGTTGCGTGTGCACGCTCACAGCCATGTGGCCGGCACGATGCACGTTTCTGCCGTTGGCCTGCGCACTATACCTCTGATTCCCTTTGACAGCAAAGTGCCAGCAACGGTTGCCGTGCACCTTTTTGTACTCGCAGCACAGAGGACAGCGAACCATTACTTAGATGACAGCCGTTTCCTACTCTGACCAGCCCCAGTTGACACACACTCGCGCAAAATTGAAGGTCATCCTGTAGCCGTTCATGTTACATTTCGTGTGTTGTGTTCATTTTGATTCATTTGCTCTTGTTTTTGCATATCGCGTAGATCAAGCAGTCTTGTGTCGTTGTTTGTGCATGTGCGCCTTCATCCCGTGTGTCATACATGCACATCCCACAGAACACCTGTACGTAAATGCGCCTATAGCTATTTTCATGCCCTGTGTACTGTTTGTGCCTTGTCGCCACTGTGTAGAAATGAACAGCATGCACGGCGCAGCGTCTTGACAGGTGCCCATTTGAATGTGTTCATGTGGGCAGAGGGTGGAGGAAGGAGGGGAAGGGGGGGTGGTGTCGGAGAGTGCGTGCGTGTTTGTGCGTGCGTGCGTCTTTGTGCGCACTCTAGGTTTTGTGCGGGTTGGTGAGAGCAAAAGTGGTGAGCGAGTCGGTGAATGCCATTGGGAAAGAAAAGGGAAAGCGTGTACAAGGGAGGGGGAAGTAGAAGAGAGGGAGATGGAGAGTGGTCCATGTGTTATGTAACTCTTGTGTGTGTGTGTGTGTGTAGTCTGTAGGCCTACAGATTAATCCAGTGGGTTTTATGCTCAGTGAATGGGACAGTGGGGCTTTGCAGTGATTATCCCTGCAGGCCACATATGATTGCTTTGAATCGCCTGTGTACGTCCCGCACTTCCTTATTTCCCAGCCTGCATCTCTGTTTTTCTGTCTTTCCACAAGCGCGTTGACGTGCAATCATCCTAAAACTTGTGATGTAGTTGGCTGCGGGTGCTGCATGTGTTGGGTTGTTGCGGTAATTGTCCTCCTGGTAGAGGTTGAAACTTTTCCAGCAGCTCTTTCAGGACGAGTTTAATGTGACATTTGTTCCTCTGCACTCTTCTATCTTTCCTCTATCCATCCGTTTGACTTATTTTAAACTGCCTCTCTCAATCCTTCCCCGCCTGCCGGTGCTTTTTCTGTCCGTCTGTCTTCCGTTGGATTATATAACAAAGAAAATGTCCCCCCCCCCCCGCTTAACGGACACTGCCTGGCCGCTCCATTTGTTTTCTCACCGGTCATTTTGTCAGACCGGGCATCTTGAGTGGTGTACATTTTTGTGACCTTTTTGTTCAGTCACTTATTGGCTCCTATTCCATGCAGTTGTTTTACAGGAGGATTTGAGCAGAATAGGGTCTATAATGGAGGTTTTCGGGGTTAATCACATCTCCGAAGCCTTTTGTTTCGGCATTTTGCTGGTAAATGGCTCAAAGAGCATGCTCAGGCATTTATCCTTCATAGTTCCCGTGTGATTTTCCACAGCAGAATCCTTCCTGTGTGTCCCTCCTGTCTCTCCATAGGGAATCTTATAATTCAGTAAGGCCATATGGTCACGGCAGGCGTTGCTGAGGGCAGAAATGAAGCTCCATATGAGGTTTTCTACCTTGTTCCATTCACGTTCACATAAATTCACTGTGGACGACCTGGATGGAAAATGTCTCTATTATAAAGCTGTGTGATTTATTTTATACCTTCTTATATGCAGAGGACCATTCAATTCTGTACATCTGTGCTTGTCGCTGAATGCTCAGGTGCGCCCTGACCTACAACATGGTTTATTGACATGGTTCTCTCTGAGCTACAGTAGTTCCAATTCCAGTTGTCTGCTTATTTTAGGGGCTTCTCACATTTTAGAAGAAAGCGTAAATAAAAAAAAATCTGCCAAGCAAAATACTGTAAGTGTAATCAGGACCTATGTTGTGATGTTATATTAAAGGGCGGCTGTGAAGTGGTGGGTGAACCGTCTGAATAGCATCGCCCTCAGGCTCCCATCATGCCCTGGCATATGTGTTTACTGCTTTTAGGTCAGCGTGGAGCTACACAACGTGTGTACTTGTGGTTTGTGTGTGAGACGAGCTCAAAGAGCACGGGGGAATCTGCGTCCGTTCAGCAATAGACTATTTAATGGATGCCTTCTTTATCGGCGACACAGCGAACCCCAAGCAGCAGTATTGCTGTGGCTCCTGTGGTACAACGCGACATTCACCGCAAAAGGAGATTTGCTTTTTAGCCAGGAGATGGATGGAAGGAACCCCATGGCCCCTATAAGGTGCCGGCTCACGCAGGGTTCTGTGTGGAAATGTGCCGTGTAACATAAAGTTTGTGTGCGAATGGAGGGTGTTATACAAGAGGTGCCACAGTCTGACAGTTTCATGTTTAATTCTATACCTTACGCCTGGGTAAGTTTAAATAAACTGACAGGCTGTCAAGGCAGGGTGCAAGCGGGAGTCTGGTGCCTCTATAAGTGTCCGCTCTGGTGTTTGTGTGTGTCTGCAAAAAGGATAAGGAAGTTAGACTAGAGCAGTGCAGGGCATGGTTACATGTATTTGATGTAAATCATCTTTAGGTGTTTCAAATATTATGATATATAAATTGTAATATTTTCGAATATAAAGCTGAGCAGGGTCCACTGCACACATACGTGTGCATTTGTACAACTATGTTACGTACCATACCGCACGTTAATCTATGTACGCACATACCTCATCCTAACCAATTCTCACTGTGCATTTTTTTTTTTTTAAGTTTGTCAATGTCGAGGCGTTCCATACATGTTGGTCGTATACATGTGTGTGCGTTTCGTCATGTGCCCCGTCATTCGGCCGCCCTTTCCGTCTTCTTATTTTTATAGCGACAGAGCCAGTTTTATTGCTACGGTCTCTTTATTTTCGCAGATGAGGTTAAGTCTGGCGCAAATAGAGGAGGGACCTCGGGAATAAGGAAATGGCTGAACTTCTCACCCTCCAGCACTGGGTTAATTTTTTGTGCCCTACGCTTCGACGCAATTATATGACAAGAAAGAAAATTACCTGGAATAGCTTTGCCAATTTTCAGTCAGACCGTCTCTATTACTAATCCACACTAACCAGTGAATGTGTGTGAGAGAGAGAGAGAGAGAGAGAGAGAGAGAGAGAGAGTGAGGGGAAAAGTGCATTTGCTTTTCCAAAAATCAATCCCCCAGATTTAGGTTAGTGCTTCCCTAAACCCGTGAGAAACACACCACTGAAGGACTGACAAGCTGACCTGGTTTCTCTGACTGTGAGATCCCCCGTGTCCTGTTTCCGCCACAAACACCGTTCACAGCTCAGCCGAACGTGACGCTTGATTGACAGCTGCCTATTTTTGCTTTTATGGGTGGAGGGAGACGAGGTTGCTCGCCAAGCGTCTCGTCCTCGTCCTTTTTCCAAAGCTCACTAAGGAGATAACTGTAAAGCGAAAGCACAATTCCTATGGTAGTTGTGTGTGTGGTCACTTTCTCTTCTGCCGTAGGTACGATTGTGGTAGTTTGCTCATTGTTTCGTTTTTTCTTCCGTTGTAAACTGATAAAAATGGATGATTTTACATGACTTGACCTACGAGGTCACATGGCGATACGTGTTTTTAAAGCTTTTTTCCGCACCAGCAATGCATTAATGTGGTTGAAATATGCATCACAATACAATATATATTACATCAGTGTGTAATCAGTCATTTTATTTGTGTTATCCTGTTACCGAGGCTCTTGATGTCTTTTCGATACAAGTACTTGCTGCCTATTCAGCCGAGTTTCTAGTGCCGACAGGGTTTTCGGAGTGGTATTTTCCATTTGTGCGCTTTGACAGGTTCCTCTTTGTTGCCTGAAATAGCTTCATGTTGTCGGATTCTTCCATGATTGGAGCTGCGTAGCTGTGTGTTAATCATGTCACCCTATGACAGCGCTAATCCAGATCCCGTCTCCTCCTGGAGCTTTGTGCCAAAACTCTATGCAGCTCTGTTCTACTTTACACACACTCACACACACACACACACTATCCAGGAGGAAAAGGAAGGAAAATGACAAACATCCAGGGAAACAAATTCAGATCGTTTAACTGAAGGAATGCAGAGTCCCCACATTAGCAGCCGCACTTTTCCCTGTTTAGTGGGACAGTCCGGGATTAAGTCCAATTACAAAACAGTTTTTGTCATGGTTTAGTCCCGACGCTCACAAAAAAGTGCTTATGTGTTCTTCTCCTTACTTTCTTTCCCTCCGTCATGTTCTGGCTCTCGTCCCATTTCCACATCACAACAGCTTTTAGCATTAAGGCTATTAATATTCTGATCAATAATTAATCGGTGCCCTTTTAAGGACTCCATTTGTTTGAAATGTGCTAATCCTTTAATATGCTGCTGATTTTTTTCTTGGATGCAAAGCACTTAATGACCTGATCTTTCCGCCCCGCGCATCCAGACATTTCCACACATGTAAGAGATGAAGGGTTTAGTACTTTTTACATTGTTGTAATGCAATTAGAGGCTTTGCAGTTTGTGTGATTTCATGTATAGTGGCTTTTGTCAGGGAATAGAATCACTTCCTGTCAGGAACTGACCCCAGTTTTTTTTTTGCGTCACAGTTGCAGTGGCTTTTATTGATACCATTTTATATTTGCTTTCTCCTTCTCATTTCCTGGAAATACACAGTATAGTGTCGTGGACAGAGGGCGTCGACAGCGGATGAAGTGAAACAAAGACAGCAGGAGAGAGGAGATGGAGTTAGAGGAGAGAGAGTGAGTGTGTGAGTGAGTGTGTGGGAGAGGGAAGAGAAAATCCTCTTTCCCAGCTGACTTTAATCTCCACGGGCTGAGCCCGGCAGGACGGGCCTTACGGCATCCGTCAGTCAAGAAGATTGACAGCCCGCCGGGCCACAGGTGGGGGATGGTGAGGGTTGGACCTTGTGTTAAATCAGCTTCTCTATAGTGTGTGTGTGTTTGAGGCAGTGACTATCAGAGCGGGAAGGATGGACAAGGTTGCTCTGAGAAATAAACGATAATAAAGTTGCCATTGCGATGCTCGATTATTTTCCATGTAAGTCCATGAAAATGGCAGAAACATAGGGGTCAGTTCTCTATTAATTGTTAAGGTAATGATCATATATGAGAAAAGATTAATTCAATTGAAGGAGTATCACATTTCATATTCTTACAGTAGGTTTTTAATGTTTAGATGGTGGATTTTTTTTTTAAATGGTGCTGTTTGTGCTGTTTGCATCCCATGATACCTTAGTATGATTTAATGATCAAAAGGTGAGGGGTTGAAATGCTGTTTAATGACAAATTATAATTGATATCTTCTTAACTTATTACTTATCGTGTGCAGCCTCACAGAACCTTATTTTAACACAGAGTCAACCAGATTTATTAGTGGTACAACAGATTGGATATGCAAATAAGAAACAAGAAGCTGATTCTGCGAGTGTGACAAAATCAGCACTGAGATAAGCAACGGAGGAAGAGGAAAAAAAAAACACAGATCTGACAGAGTGAGATGGCCCAGTATTTTGGTTATAGCTGGTGTAGTTTCTGCTGCTAAATGTTAAATATTAATTTCAGAACACGAAGAGCACTGTCCCTTTTCTTTTTGGGACATGCATCACTTGGACCTCAGTGCTGTCGCCACTGACAACACAACCGCAGCACTGCTGTCAACAAGTGGGCATGAAGGGAGCATCTCCGTGGTTATGATCGGTCCCGATTCACGGCCAGCGTGTGAACCTCAGATTCATTTTCTGAAAGGAGCAGAGGGTGCGCAATAGAAACTTGAATAAATCAACACATTCCATCTCCTCACTCTCGTTCACGCAGCGTTTGGACACGATCTGAGTGTCTGCTCCATTGCCGAGCAGCTTATTACGCCTTTAAAAATGAGTGAAAACAGATTATCACCTTCATCTGTCCTTTTCTACCCTGCTCTGTGCGGTTCATGTGTGATGGTGCTGATTCATGACCTGAAGCTTCTGTTGCGCCCTGAATTACTGCATCAGCCAAAAGTCTGCAATGTAAAATGTCATCATAAATATTTTAAAGTTCAACCATGCACCGAGCATAGCATGCACACACGCACTCTCTCTCTCACAAGCACGCACACAATTAGAGCAGCACTTTGAAACGGCTAGTTTCTTTTTTTCCTCCTCCTCCTCCATCTCTTTTCCCGGCACATGTTGAATTATTAACCGTCCCAACGACTCTGCTGGGACGGAGGCCTAGGCAAGCAGGAAGCGCAGCAGAACAAGGAGATACTTCATCAAAACACCCCAGCTGTGACTCCAATTGACCTTGAGTCTGTTCACCTTAGCATTGTTCAGACAGGAAGTGATTGATGGATGCCTCCGCCTAAGCCAGACACCGCACTTACTAACCCAAAATCTGGTTCGTCCATTACCGGCACCAGCTGTTTTTTTCACCGCAACAATGTCATAACCGTGTCCCAGCATCCTTGGACTGTGTCGCGCTGCAGCCATGCGATTGGTTATCGTCTACACGTCCCTGGTTCCCTTCGCTCCACTGTACATGGCAGTAAATTAGATTACATGAAGCATTAATGAACCCCCCGAGCCGAAAGCTGCCGGGTGGTTTAAATGTATATCAGCGACGAGGCACGATGGAGACAGAAGTGCAGTACAAGTGCGTGGACACACAATTGAGCCCTGATTGGACCAAATCTGATGATTTGCCTCATTAGAGGCTTAATTGTTCAGACAGAGAGGCGGCAGCGGAGTGAGAGACAGAATCACAGAAACAAAGAGCTGGCGTTCATTTTCTTGCCACCTCCTCACCGAGGAGGTGGCAAGAAAGCACCGGCAGAAGCAGCAGCCTGCAGAATAACACACACAAACACACATACATTTTTGATGGACCATACCTCCAGCTCCGCTGTGTCTGTATATATGAAAAACTGTATGGAAACAAAAATAGATTTAATGTTGAACCCTGTGGCTTTAAGTTTAGCTCGGTCAAAATTTTTTTTTTATTGTGCTGTCTAAAGTGACCAACTCCTCAAACATCTCAATGCATTTATTCATCGTCTTCCTAACGGTTTTATTTTTCTGTATTGTTGTTCTACTGACATGCTCTCCCTCTGCTTCTCTTTCAGTCTTCCTTCTTTGAGGTCAAAGTTCAACAGTCACCATGGCAGACGAAGCAGACATGCGCAATGAGCTGGCCGACCTGCAGACACGGGCGGACCAGATAGCTGATGAGGTGCAGTAAAAAACACACACACGTGTGTATTCCTGAATTAACATAAACACACACACACTAACATTATATTTATAAATATTAAAAAATAATAATGGGGGGGGGGTTTTCACGTTTATATAAAGGAAGTGAAATTTAAGGTGCAGTATTTCCTTCAGAAAAAAATATTATAATACATTTCATACTGGCTGAGGATGAGAGAAAAGAGAGACAAGTTCCAAATTTGGAATTCTTCCTACAAATGACATGACACAAATGAATGTCCAACGCCTCCAGGCCATCAGACACAGCTGCTTTGCTTTGACCCCCCCCCCCCTTGCTTGAGTAATTTCTTCTCCAAGTTTCCTTAATTAAGACTGTGGATTTTTTTTTTTTTTCGTTTTTCTTTTTTTGGATGAGGGAGAACTTTCCCCTTTATAATGAGTTGAGAGGAGCTCAGGAAGCAAAGATAATTCTGTGCAGCGGAATAATAGAGAAGCTCAAATGGCCTCATTAAACATTCATGAGCAGATAATACCGGAGCAAGAGGCTCCGTGGATGTGGGTGTGATGGGAGGAATACGGTAGGCAGGGATGGATGGAGATGGGGAGATTAGCGGAGGGGATCGGTAAGGATTCGGAATGAAATTGTGTTTGATTTAAGAAATGAATGGGATTCAGAGGATCCTGCAGAGGGCAAGCTGTAAGCAAATACATCACAGAAAGATCATTAATCCTGGAGTCAGAGGAGATGAAAGGCGCCGTATCAGTCATTGATCAAAACGTACACATTAACATATTTGTGACATGCGTTACAGGCGCTGAATTAAATGTATGGACCAATCGGCTCTCTCACTCTTTTTCTCTCTCTCTCTCCCTCTCCCCTGCAGTCTCTGGAGAGCACTCGGCGTATGCTGTCTCTGGTCGAGGAGGTGAGTCAATGACAATGACACACATGACATGACCGGGGAGATAAATAAGCATCCTCACATTTGTCCTCTGTCGACATCTTCCACTACCTCTCCCTCTCTTTGCAAAGTGGTGTAGCTGTTCTTCTTTTTTTTTATCCCAGTGCATGGTTTTGATTAACTCTTCTTTACTGCTACATTATGTCTGAAGGTAAATATTATAATAAGTAAAATGAATAAGGGGCCCAGTGTTTTATTTGGATTCACGTTTGAATCTATCTTATTAAAATCTCTCCAAATCAAAAAAGGCCTCAACTTATATAACGGAAATAATTAACTTAATATATTAATAAATAGCCACAACATGAAAAAAATCAAAATAAATCAAATGTGTGTGGTAATTGCATCTAAACTTCACATTTAGATCCGTTAGGCCATTTTTCCATCATAGCCTGCCAGGAATCAGATTTTGGGCATCTACGTTGCTCATACTGACTTTGTAAATTGCAGCCAAATGTTCAGCTTCCTCACTGAAGTGAACAAGGGAAGCGCTCGGTGTCCGAGGAGTGTGGACCATCTGTAGAGCGCTAACTCTGGGTCGAGCAGCCAGGTGTCCGTGCTGCGTTCGCTCGTCACGCTGTGTCTGTGCGTTAGTGAGATCTGAGCTCATGGCTTTCTACGCTTTAGGTTCTTAACATTCACAGTGTCGCTCTCCTGCAGCACTGCTGAAATCCACCTTTAACATTTCACCGTCCCTGTGCTAAAAAAGGTTGGAGTAAAGTTGTCTCTAAATGCTGCCAGGATGATGCTGCTGACATTAAACCCAGTGTGGACTGTACTTCCTGTTTGTCCCCGCTGGCTCCGGAGAGCGGAGGCGAAATGAGGCGAGGAGCCATGTGCGTCCTGTGGCTCCGCAGTCGGGCCTCCTCACCGACGGTGGCCGAGCGTCTGACCTTTGAGCGGCATGCCAGGAGAATGCCATTTTGCTTAGTTTGGTCAGATTAGAGAATACCCAGAGGTGTGTCAGCTCCCCTGTGACGCCCGCCGCACTGTTGTTCTGCGGTTAACACGCCAGAGAAAGACAAAAGAGGCAAACGGCTGTGTGATCTTTATCTTCTGGGCTCCAGCCTGAGTGACAGCCGGCCCTTTATCCGTCTCACTTAGCAGCTCTCCAGAGGAAAAAGGGCTCAATATAGACCCAAAGCAATCAATGAATATATCCGCCAATCTCTGCTTTCGTTTACAGCCTCACTCTTTTCCGAATGTCTAGATTTGATGAGGGTCAACGCTAAATCCAGCTCAAAGCAACTTCTTCGGAATGTCATTTTGTCATTTGGAAATGAGTTAAATGTGTTTTTGTGATGACGGCGATTGCGTTTCCGCCTGTGAACCTTCGCCCTCACAAAGGAAATTGCAGGCACACGCTAATGCTCCACGACCTCGGCGTTAAAAGGGCTTATAGTGAAGCTTACACTAATAGAATAAGTGGAGAGCCGTCAGACCACACTCTCCCCGTGCACTCATCTCTCTGAGATGTGTGCACCGATACCAGCTTCTTCGGGCCCGTCCACGTCTGGGCTGAGACCGTATCAGCTGCGCGGATCTGTAATGAGTTCTCCTGTGTGAAGGACCTGCCACAGAGCTATGAAAGGACAATGGCGGAATGTAGACTGTAGCTGTCTCGAGCTAAACCCAAATTATTACCGTCACCATGTCTCATTAATCGCTCATTATTAAAACAAATCTAAATCTCAAGTCTACTGTGCTCTACTGTATTCTGCACAAGCTTTGTTAACTTGGCATGTAATCATTATATCCAAAAAAATCCAAAAATATATACATTTCACAAAATTTTGTATAGGTATCCACTTCAAGTAGCTGTTTTCCTGACTTAGAAATAAGATATTAGAAATGATTGACTCGGGGGGGTTTTATGAACGCCGAACCAGAGACGTTGATTTGATGAGAACTGTTATCTCGAGAGAGAAACGAAAAACCTGCTGGGTTGGAATGAAATCTGAAGACGAGAAGTGAGAGGGAGAGGAAATGAAAAAAGCCAACGTGAAGATGAGAGAGAGAGAGAGAGACGGCGCTGAGATGTGGAGGGCGTGAGAGATAAACAGGGAGATAGAGAGGAGTCTGGGAAGGACACAGGCAGTGTCTCTGTGGAGCAGTCGTCAGGTTTGATGGTCAATGTAATAAATTCAACTAAAAAAAGAACTCCACCTTATCCTGCTGTTCTTTTTTTTTCATCGTTTTCCCAGAACTGACTAACGTAATCAACCAACGGATCATTTGATTGGTGCGATTCCAAACTGCATGTATTGTGTTGGGTTATCAGATAGTGCTGGTGCACCAGGGGCAGGACCAATTGGACGCTGGTCCTCCCGCTGCACTCGTCTCCACTGTGACTGGATTAGAATAGATTCCAGGAGACATCAGAGTAGATACCCTGTTGAAAAATCAATACCGGGATACTCAATGACTCTTCTCTGCTTATTTGATTCCATTCTTACCCCACTCCTCTCTCTAAATGATCTTCATCTGTTTCCAGTGTGGCCCTTTTGACACTTTTTTCTTGAACGACCCTATCAGTCCACTAAATGCCCTTCAAAAAACCACCAAGCAAAGACATTAGGAACAAAGAATGAAAGATTCAATGAAATTCATTATTAAATGAAGAAGAATTGTAAAATGAGGTCATTCCTTCAACTTTGTTTCTTTTTTTCGTTTGCTTGTTTGTTTTCTGCCTCCAAATGTTTATTTTGGGAAAAAACATCACCAGGTCCTCACTGGCCCAAAAGGACCCTGTTGTGTGTGTCTATTTGTGTAACTAGCCATGCAGAAAAAAAAAAAAGGTGATGTCACCGCATCCGAGCGCGCCAGTTGGCGAGGTCAGATATCCTGTCCGGTGTAGTGTCCCTCGCATGTCTGCGATTTCCCATGATCCCTTGCGTGTAAACAAGCAGTTCTCCCTCTCTCTGCACAACACAGGCTCTGCGGATGTTCCCATGCTGAGGATTATATAATGAGCCTTTTTATTGGTATACAAATCTCCTGTAAATGAACCAGTTTTGTCCTTTTGAGCATTTTTTTTTTTTTTTTTTTTTTATTTTTACTGATGACGAAAACTGTCCGACTCCCCCTTCATCAGCAACAAATTAACTTCACGCTCACACAGATCCATGGCCCCGGGGCAGCTGCTTTTTCTTTTTTTTTTCCCACTATTACTTTGATTGATACTAATATCAGCGGCATGACTAAATGCCCCCCCCCCCCCCCCCCCCATGACTAAATGCCCCCTCCCCCCCCCCCCCCCCCCAGCAGCGATCACTATCTATCACCGCTCCAAGAAGGTCAGAGCACGCTGTGATCCCAAAGAGCCGATGCATGAGCTGAACGGCCTCGGGACTTTAATATCTGCCGGACGAGGCCTCGGCCTCGCGGAGCTCCCCGGCGGTTGTCGGTTTGCTGTGCGCGCACTGCGCCTAATGTGCGCCCGCTGAAGTGTGTTATTATGTGATAAAGCCCTCGCAAAGGGAGTCGGCGTAGACGTCCGCGTGCTGCATGTGTACATAATGTACGCGTGCGCTTGGGAAGTCTGAGCATGTGCCAACTCCGGCAGCCAAATCGGAATATTATTACTGGAGCTTTGTCAACAAATCTGTGGTCGCAGAAAACAGAACAAATATAGCAATTGCCATTTGGCGGATGAGTTTATAATGAGAATCAGTGCATCATTTTGCATCACATTTTCATATTTTCGCTGGCCGTGTTTTTCATGATATTCTTCATTTTTTCCACCCACAGTGATAAGAAAAAGACATTCTCTCTGCCCTTTCTCTGCCTAAATGCTATTTTCGTGATTAAATCCTTTTAATGAACATCTTATTTACTTCCTCTTTTATTTTACTGAATTATATTTCCCCTTTTCACCCCCTGGACTTCGCGTCATGCTTGGATCAAACATGGTTAATGAGAGGTTCAAGGAAGTGAGGCTGTGTGTGTATTTGTTTTAGCCCGCAGTTGGATTAGAGGATCAATAACTCTCGCTTTAAATATTAAACCAGAAACGAGGGGAAACATCTTGTTTTTGTCCAAAGGCAGAAAACGACACACTCCTGAAGCTTGTGAATAGATTTTATACCCGAATTTCTTCAGCTATTTAAAAAAAAAAACGAAGCATATAGGGCCAATTTTCTTCCAATATGCCAGACAGGAACAGTGGCCAATAAAATAAAAAAAAAAAAAAAAGGTGATTTCACATTGTAATGTGACACCACTGACAGCTCGGCTTTGTTCTGCACTGCCGACCTTCACTGATCTATCTCATTTCTTCTTTTTTCCTTTCCCCTCATTGCTCCCCCCCCTCCCTCCCTCTCTCTCTCTCTCTCTCTCTCTCTCACTCTTTCTATCTGTCCGTCAGAGCAAAGATGCCGGCATCAGGACCTTGGTCATGTTGGACGAGCAGGGAGGTAAGTTTTCATAGAACACTGTCTCTCTGGCGGACGTGCTTTTCCCGTGCCGATCCTCTTCTTCTGCTGCCACGACACGCTGCGCGATGGGAGAGTCGTCACCGAAAAGTCCCAGTCTCGTTTACAACACCAGGGATAACGGCCTTAATGATTCCATAAGCACTCAAGCAGTAGAACAGTTATTTCATTTTTGAGCTGAAGGTCAAGTAAAGTAAAGTTGACCTTCAGTCTGAATCTGATAAATACTGGACGTGACCGTTGAGCCCGCAGCGGTGCCTCCCTATTATTTTACTTTCATGCTTATTTTGAGATAAATTATCTGACGGATTACCGTTTAGTATATAAACAAAAAAAAAAATTCAATG